>UYYA01003821.1:285226-415762 GCA_900624975.1 Angiostrongylus costaricensis | reverse complement strand
TCAGACGACGGACGATAAAGGGAAGCATCTTTAAGGTGCTTTTCCGTTATCTCAACATCTAACTGATGGGGAATTACAACAAACTCTCCACCCTTATCACTAACCGATAGTCTTATGGTTTTTGATCTTATCAGCTCCCCTACCTCTCGCATACCACGTTTTTGTATTTCAGTGAGGTTGGAGCAGTATCTTTTAGCGCGATAGTGATTAAGGACTTTGAAAGTTTCATTCGTAAACATCCGAAATTTAACATCAACTTCATTAATGGGCTCTTGTTGTCTAAAGAACGGTTGAGGAAATGGTGGTACTGGTATCGCCCCTACTCTTTGTTGTTCGGGCCTATTTTGCGCTTCATCCCTAGCTTTTTTGCGGAGTCTATCTTGAAGTTCATGTAAACCACATGCGACCCTACGCAAGGTTACCTTAGAAATGGGTTCAGATGGTGAGAAACTCGGTCCCAATTCTAATGAGCGCGCACCGTCAGAGAAGGTTATGCCTCCTAGCACGCTCAACCTACTACTCACGCTACTCAACCTCAACCCTCACCTACTAATTCGAATGTAGTTTTTAAGACAACGGAGAAAAGGATGAAACAGTCAGACAACACTAATCGCATGTAATTCGTAGCGCGCGCGGTGAGAAATGAGGCAATGTTAATAATGTTGTATATAAATATATAAGTATATATACGTTCATTTGTTTACAAATAAATGAACAAATGAATAAATAAATAAACAAATGTGTGTACATATAATGGTTAACTGCCATTTGGTTGAGGGTACTCTTAGATCCTGAACTGCGATGTATAGCAGGTCTCCATCTCATCTCATTCACTTCCTCAGCAACTCTGCCAAGTTGAGAGGAAATTGAACTCACAACAGCATAGATGCGCTGGATTCAATGCGTAATTATGACGGAGAGGGGATGAAGTGCGTTGCTTCCTTAGTAAATATTCATTCGTTTCAAGTGGTATGTTTTCTGCACAGAGATTTTCTGCTAGACTTTTTACCTTCATTCAATAGTCTATCCAACACAAGTTACGTCAGGAATGGCTCGTGAAGAGCTGTTCTCTACACCAAAAAACTGTCTTTTGGACAAGTTCAGTCTGTGGGGAGAACCAATTGTTCCTCAAAGGAATGTGAAGAGAGAGTGTCGCTATTCAGGTGCAGAAAAGTCTTTACTTAAATACAGATGTTTGACATTTAGGAAGAGCTCCTTCTGTGGTAAGGTGATAAATCATTGTATGGGCCTCTTTAATCTAGTTGGGAAGCCGTTTTCTGTTCTTCCTCCAGGTGCCAGCTGGATAAGTCCTTCTCTCCTGTTAGTTCGCAGCCAAAGGAAGGCTAATGTGTCAGCTATCGGTGTAGTGATGATTTCCTTCATCTAATGAACGGTACATAGGTCTCACCACTGCATACTAAGCCATATCTCAAGTTGTGAATGACTCCACCTCTTGACCAAAATTTGAATAACTCGTGACCATACTTCTGCCTCTCATTTGGGATAATGCTGGCAAAAAGCACCTCTACTCACAAATGGCTCGAGAGTTCGTCAATATATGGGACCTTCATATTCTGCTGCAGTTCCTAATAAAACGCTCGATTTGTCGTCTACTGTCGTACAAGATGTGTTGCCGACAATCCATTGCATTGTCGGAAACATAGCAGTTTGCTAACGAGCTTTTAAATTTCTCTATTGGCATAATATGAGCTACAGCGAGGTGATATGCAAGAGCAGAGCTATGAATCCAATATCCGAGTCCTCGCCCATGTATTACTCTGTGCGGCTGCTATCCACCAACTAACTTAAATACAACAAATAAACGGCTCTGAAGAAGGCGAAACCGCCGAAATGTGAGCTATTGTATCCTAATAAATCAATAATAACAACCTCGTGCCTGCTTATTGAAGAAAACCATCGAATTAACAATCAATGCCGAGGTTAACAGAAAGTCGGTCTCGAGAAATCCGATAATTCCTCAACTGCGGCGGTCCAACATTTCCTATCGTAAGGCATAAAAGAATGAGTCTTCTCATCCCGCCAGGACTTGTACCCTCCCATACTACATCACTGTATTTTGTATCTTTGTACTTTTGTATAATAAACAGCTCCCAATATGCGCTATATATAGCTAATAAAAATCTATTGGTTCTCTGCACCAAAACCCTCTAGTTGCCGGGAAATTATCGAGAGTTCTCAAAAAACCAACAGCGCCCATTATGTGAGGTATATAAAGTTCAGTTTTTTAGCAGTAATGGGTCATCATTTCATTTCCAATCATTATGATGAATAGTGACTACTGTATGGAGTAGGAAGATACGAAAAATATAGAGACAGACATAAAATGAGTTCCAAAATGGTTGAAAATGCTGACAATGATGTGGTCGGTTTGTGGCGCATAGGAACTCGTCTCGTGGTGAACAGTAAGCATCTCTTTAGAGCAATGTCTCTTATAGAATTCTCTCTCTTTCCTTATCAAAGAGGTATTGTGTATTGTCGAGAACCAGTGCAGCTCATTATATCATGTTGGAGATTTGTTCAAATGGAGTGATGAGTTGCACCAAGTCCGTAACCGACATAAAATTGGACGTCGTCCCACATCACCGTCACGTAAAATTAGGCGTGCGTCGTCACGTGTTCGCATCTCCAGCCACAAAGTGAGCTTAAAGGAATTTAGTGGTACGAATTGCTGCCATCCTGGTAGCAAACTAGTCCCCATATAGCAAATATGAGACAGGATGGTAGGCAACACGGGAGCACGGCTGTTTTGAAATCCCAAGGAAACAAAATCTTGCCCAGCTCCGAAATTGCTATTCCAACAAAGATTGTGCGCGCTCTTGCACTATTCCTTATGAGAAGGGTCATTCAATCTATTTATATGATCTTATAAACTGATCTTCTTAGGCTGGTGTGAGGTTGGTATAAGTCTTTGTTATCGTTTTTGTTGTCGTTGGTGTTTTGTGTTGTTGGTCGATGGCTGAGGTTTCGGCGATTTCGCTTTCCTCAGAGCCTGGACGTATTTTATACAAGAATACTTTAACTATTCGGTGGAAAAAGGCTAAAATATTAATGAAGATCAGACTTTTAAATAGACGCCATATTGATCAGAAAGGCTACTCACCGTGATGTTACGAGTGGGACTGGCCCACACGTTGTTCACGTGGGCTCGCGAACGAGACACGCCGCGGGGTCAAAATATCACTTTCAAATAGGGAGCCAGGTCACGTATGATAGTGAGGTAATCGTCTTTCCGCTTCATCTGTGGATTTTTGAAATTTATACAAAACGTCTCGAGAGTTTTGCGCGTTGATATATTCGATTCTAGGATCCGCACAGTCACTTCAAAATCATCGCCATTGTGCTTTTGTGCCCTATGTGTACGCAGAGGAATGTCCCGTAGAATTTTAACTTTCCCATGTAGGTGTTCTTTTATGCGGACGCAAAGTGGTCTACCCGTTTCTCCAATATATTCCTTATTGCATGCGTTGCATGAGATCAAGTATATTATACTTAAACTTATGCAATCACCGTTTTTCCCGTTAAGACAGATTATACAATTTTCTGAGCTGCACAAACGATCATAGAGACGGTTGCAAACAGGGTGGGATGTCAATAATCATTACATAATTTTCAAGACCACTTTTACTTAAGCATCTCTCGATGGCGCAACTTACTTCATTTAATATGATGGGTAGCTTAAAAGGGATCTTACTCACATCCGAAACATTATTTGGAGAACTACCCTACGTTTTTGTCTAACATGAGTGGCTTCTACTTCGTAGTCATTGGAAATGGCTATTTTTGGTGCCAGGATTAGCGATTCCTTCCTTTCCTCTTCTCCTGTGCAATAAAAGCACTTATCAAAAACATGTACCGTAAGGCTAAAAATTTACACCTTGTACCTTAACATGGTTGTCTCAGGATTCCATGGAGAATCAGACTCTATCAGCATTCTACGATATTCATTAAGAGAAGTAAATCCTCGAGCAGCAGCCGAACCCACGAATAAAAAGTTTGGCGACCTTCGTGGGTGCGAGGTATATACAAGGAAAACGGCTGGAGTGCAAAGATTACTGGGATCCTTAGAATGTGTGATACACATGATGTTGGCTTATGTAATCAATGAGGAACAAATAAATATGTGCATATGTATATGCATACATATGTGCATATATATGTACATATAGACATACATACATACATGGGGAAAGCTCTCTATATTAGTCCACAGGTTAATCTTCAAATGCTCTTGATATGAAAAAAACTGTCAGCAGTTATCCAAACCGGCGCGTCCGTCAGTCGGAGGCCAAATTATTCGGACGCCCAATTGACCTTTCGTAGCCTATAAAACGCTATAGGTCGTTGGTACTGCCATTGAAGCTCGCAACATTAACCGATTGCGTTGACGATGTACTTTTTTTCCGTTTCTATCGCGTTCTACCGAGCGTTCATGAATTCCGCTGATCGCAACGTCGCAACAGTTTTTTCACTGCGGCTTTTGCTCCGCTATGAGGAAAACTGTCCATTTGATGTAAGAAAATAACACAGAAAAGTTAATGCCTGAATTTACTGTCCATGGTAAGAAATCCCAACACATTCAGTTGCTCAATTACTACGACACATTTGGCTTTCGTACCTTCTCACGAAGATTTTCCGAATAGTTCGAAAAAACTCCAACAGTATTTCATCGATACAAGTTTTCGATCTGGTATTCGTAGCTGATTTACTGGGCCCAGGATTATCCCTGCTGGTTGGCTGCGGGCTAACGAGCCGGTTGGGCTGCTATAATCGCTGCACTTGAGAGCGTAAATTCTTGCTATTTGTCGAAGATCTAGCTCGTAGTCACTTTGACACCTCCTCAATTCCTCTTTGCATTGATTCTGCTTTTGTGAATGCCCAGTTTTGAGCATGATTTTAATGAGAACATAGTTCAACCACTGTTTAATTCGTACTGAACGCCAGCAGTTTTCTTCTATCTTGACAGGAATGGTAAATAGTTGAAACGACTGCGATATCAGTTTCTTCATCCCTTTTTTTAAAATTTTTTACTACTTCTTAGTAGGTAGAGGCAAAAACAGTGCGACATTCCGACGCAGTGTCGCCTACAGTTTTCCTCGGTGGTCTCCTATCAGTTGGCGAATCGTATTTTAACCATGTTTAACTTTTTATTTGCTGCCTATTATCTTTTAAGGCAGGATATTATGTGAAATAAAACCGCGCGAGCCTCCGGAAAGGGCAATCGAGGGTTTGAAGCTCACCTGGATTGAATACCTCGATGACCTGTCTTCACGAGTAGTGTAAAACAGCACTAGGTCCAATACATTCTCTGCTTTTTTCTTCCCTCACTATCATCATCTAGATGGTGGTTTGTATCGAGTATGTTGAACTTTGTGCGTATCATCCCGTGATCTGGAAAGCACTTGTTGTTCCAATAAGGGCTGACTGAATTTAGCTATAAACATTGGGCCCGTCTTGCTGGTGCTCATCACATTGTACATCTGGAGAATTCGTGGAGTTTAGTCTACTATTCGCGTAGTGCATTTGTCGTCTGGCTTGTTTATATTACGTAGTCGGTATATCAATACATCGTCTTCAACCTATATTCTCCTGAATCTTAAAAATAAGATACTTTTCGAAGGTCTGACCTGCAAATTTTGGCCTAATGCTATAGCTGCGTTCTGTGTTTCAAAGCAAATCATTGAAATGCCGAGTAGTGCGAAAAATTCCCCACATGAGCAAAGTGCCAACCGCCGCCGTCTCAGCTGCATTACAAAGCGCTGAATGGACCAGCGAGCCAAAAAATTGAGCACGAAGTTTGTGAACCTTCCTTGGTTGGTCAATGACATCCCTGAAGGGCTTGAACAGGCCCTTGATGCGCTTTATCGTCTGTAAAATTCTTTCATGTGGTTTTCCACGACCATTGAACTAAATACATGTAGAATGTGCTCTCCACAATCAAGGCGCACCTTTATCCACTTGTTATCCGTCTCACCATAGATTTTCCAAAAGTGGGTTTTCTTGGGTAGTCGGGAATGTCTGAGACTACTGTACTATTGTATCTGAGAATATGTTGATTTTTGCCGTGGCACAGAATGAGTTCATTATTGGATCCCGATTTCTTAACGATTATATGTTTGCTGCCCATTTCCATCCAACCCATTGCAGTTTGGCGGCAGTCCTTCGTGGACAATGAGGTGAACCTCTTTTCACTTCCTACACGCTGTATTACGGTTGATGTAATTTAATTTATTCAAGTTCCCATTGTATAATACTTACCATTTCATTGAAAAATTTGTTACTCTTCCAGAACAATATTTTCCAGAAGTAACTAACACTTGTATTTTCTCACCAGTTCACCTCATTCCATCCTGTTCAAACTTCTGTGCAGAGTGTTTAAAAATATTGTTGGTATCGTTGGTTAATGCCATAGTGCTCCTCAGCGTCCCTCATCAAACTTGTATGGAATCTATGAATTCATTAAGGTACTGGATGCGAATTCGCCTTGTAGAGTGAGTTTTAAGAGCTGTTCAGCGTATAAAAACTCATATTAGAACCCTCGCGGCTGAAGTGAAACAAGACGACCGCCTTGAAGCGGTAACTGGAAAGCAGGTTAGTGTTTTGGACCATTTCAATATGATATCAAAGTGGTACCCGCAAAGAAATGAATGGTCTGTGAAGTCTACAATTCTGTTCCCAGTAAAAAAAAATTTCGTGCTTCGTGCTAATTTTTTTGGATGAGAAAATGAAATCTATTAAACGGTGTTGCAGGTAAAACTAATCACTATCCTCTAACAAGAACTAAAAGGACTTCTTGTCCAATCGGAGCCACAAAAAATCTGGTAATCCACAATCTTGGAGACTTCCTTGTGTCACACTAAAGAGTATTTCGTATGTTTTCCTTCTGCTGAATTTATTCTTTCCACTACACTGCAGAAGCGCTCCTCAAAAGTCGTCGAGTCTCTCACCGTTCGTTTGCAAAGCGAACGCTCGACGCATTGACAGCTTGACACTTCAGCACGCCCCAAATCTCGCACAGCTCGACATCCCCTTTTCAGCAGCACAGATCTCTCCTTGCCTACTTTCCTCCTTATCGCTTGTCTGTTTTCCTTGTAAAACAGTGTAGACTTGAATTCATATTTCATACCGTTGACTGTGGATTCGTTACTTTGCAAAGTGTCTTGTCCATCTTAGCAGCGACCGGTCAAAGTTCTTCACAAAGACCCCAGAAGAAAGGCATGGTGTCCAACTAGTCTCTAAAATCCAGTAGAATCTACTGGGCTACTCTTAAATGTGATAGGGGCACGTGAAAAATTTACTGGCGCCGCTCAAGTCACTGTACGATCAAGGGGAAGACAGGTAATGCATGTGATACAGGTGATCGTTCTAGAGAAATCTAGTTTCAATTTGGTAACCCTGGAAGGATGGAGAGCTTAGTTGACCCTCGCCCTGGATTAAAGCAGCACCAATGTTGACCAATGTATATTGCAGGATGACCGGACTTCACATATTATGGGGATCCCAGCATTTATTTTATTTGTTTATTCGTTGTGTTGTATCCATCATTCATGGAGGACTTCCGAATTATTATACGTATTATGTCTTCACCATCAATGTCGTGGAATGCTGGAGTAAACTCTTCATGATACATCGAAATTGATCTACTAGGGCGTTTCCAGGCCTTCATAACGGTGAAACCCCGGCCTTTGTGAATCGCAGAGAATTTCTATCGAACAAATCTGGTAGTAATTTTGTAATCATGGAGAGATGGGCTTGATTAACTCAGAGCAGGGTCGAATCATCGTCTATTTTATGGCATCTCCAGGTTCATTATGAGCTGGGATATTTTAAAGTTGAAGCGTGCAACTACGTCTTTTTGGATACGCATGCATCGGCGTCAATGCCTGTTGCCATTATGCATTAAATCATCCTAACACATTTCCTATAGTTGTTTACACTTAACTGTCTATTTGGCTGTTCAATTCGATTAAATCACTCAAGCTCATTAAAATTTCCATTTCTTTTCTTCCTCTTTTTCTCGTTCCGTTATCCTTTTTTCTGAACCTTATTTCTCATGACAGTGCGGACAATGCAATGAGATGTCGTGGATTTTTCGTACGAAAATTTCCAAATCATATTTCTACGTATGGTATCTTGGCTCGAAAGAAGCTGACGGCATTCGAGGAGCAGCAGTGAGTCGTTGAATTTATCATTTGTCTACAAACCAGCGTTGCTTTACTCTTGTTCTCTCATGATAATACCATTCTCTTAGGTGGTGCTGCCAATCATGCGTCAGCTCTTGAGGGACAGCTTCAAGAAGACACCAAACAAAGCAACCGTTCAGGTAAGGGGTTTTAATGCTGACTGTTGTGCTGATTTAACGTCCACTCTACAGATTTCAAACAAAGGACTCAAACTTGTCCAATCGGTTCCGGCAATGTCACGTAGTGGGAAAGTGAAGATGCAGTTGGCAAAGTTTCAAATTTCCGCCAGCTGTATCACTTATAGGTGATGTAATCATTTCATCATTCGCTATGAAAACAAGCTGTTCCAAAATGTGATGATGCAGCAGATAAAATAAATCACAGTTAAAACCAATATTATCGGTGAGCGAATGGTTTTCTGCTTCAGTATGACTGGTCGAGCACCGTTCGACGACGTGGTGGGAGTAGTGATGTTGGTGATCAATCCGGAGATGAACTCCCCCGTGCACGTGCACTGCTACCGTTGTGATAGTCCCGAGACGGCACAGATCATGCACGCCAACATACAGGTGCACACAGAACCCGACCGAATAGCGCTGTCTATGAAAAATACGTTATCACCGAACGCTTGTTCCAGCAGATATTCTACAACATATATTCCAAAAAGAATAAAACATGTAGGGAAAGAAATGAAAGGATGCCATGCAATAAAAGTAAATTATCTATAAATAGTGTTCACGATTTACAACGTAGTAAACTTTATATGATCATCACGAAAATAATGCTGCATAACGAAGAAGTGAAGGTATTTTCATGTTGTCGAAAAACTCGGTATGGTCTTAACAGCTATAATATATCTTGGAGGCTGCTTAATGCAGTTACGAAGAGCTGTGAAATACCAAGCTTTTTATTACTTCGCCGCTTTAATTACTTTATTTTTCATCATTTCACTTTCCATTTTCCTTCGATTTCTTAGTAATTTGACGTCGCCGGTCCTCACAGGATATTCCATCCAACATATCGTTTTGAGCCGTATTAGACCAAAATGCACCCGCTCCTCTCCCTCCTTTCCCTCCCATTTATCTCTGCACGGTCAACAAATTGGTACTAGACTTGTCTGGAGAAATTTTCCTTTGATTCAAAAAGGTGAGGACATGGTAGATTTTAGACAAATCTCTCAAGACTCCATGAAAAATCGACTCGATCAGTATGCAACAACATTCATGGAAAACTCAATGTCCCCAGTTATCAGTTGAACTCACGAACAAAACTGAAGACCTTCGCGGATGATGAGTGCAAGATAACGACCCGAATTAAAGAAATACTATGATCTGCACCATATTTTGAGTCGGATCATGACGACAAAAGATAAAGGATTTGGCGTCGATCAATCCCTGAGGGATGCGCCATGCATTCAATCTCATAAAGCATCCTTAGAGGTGATTGAACGCATATCTGGCCTATACAATGAATGACTCGTGGCAGCCTACCGATCTATCCACTCAGTGCTGCTATCCTCCCAGACAAGTTTGGTAGCAGTCTACCGACCTCAATAGGATGGAAGCCTTCGTGCGTCGGCGACACGGTATCGAAGCAACGACTACATACGTTTTTCAAGCCGCCTTTAACCACTGCACTACATGATGGGTCATATAAATAAAAAAATAAATCCACCGAGGCGATTCTTTGTGTCTCTGTAAAATTTGTTGACTAAGAGTGCAACAGTTAACGCAAAAGGATGACCAATAATGTTCAGTTGCTCATTTCTCGACCGGAATTTCAACGATCAATCATGGCCCTTGAGCAGCGACTTTTTCTTGCAGGACTTCTCGTACCAAGGTAATACCCTACAATGTTCTTTCTATCTCACTTCTTTAGGTGCACGAATATTTATATCTATCTTTCTATGTGAGCTACAACATTCTTATCCAATTTTCGTTCCTTTTTTCTAATAGAGTATAGGGGAAAATGTTGCCGCTGAAATTTCTTGAGAAATAAGCAGATCCTGTTGGAAAGTTCACAGCGAAGAGCAACATTAACACCTACGCTGGCTTTTCGACAGATGGCCGTAATTTCTCGATCAACAAAGTAGTTCGAGAGTTGAGTCCTCTACAGATTCATAGAGGATACTTTACTCTTGTATTACACTTACCCCGCTTATGACTTTTGCACAGTGCCCTATAAAACCTCACCATATCTAGAACTAGGAATTCCAAAAAATTGGAAAGTGATTTCCCACGAGAAACTTTCTATTAACCGCAGGATTGATCGAATAATTCACTGTTCTCTTTGTGAGCGAACACCAAGTTGTTACTTTATTCTTTATTTACGAAGAAGCTGATGTATCGGCGGATTTCGTCTTCTTCAGAGCTTGGAAGGGTCAAGTCGACTGCGATCTACCCAGCCGAATACCTTCACAACCAAGCAGGCACGATTGATAAACCAAGATGTTAATCGCTTTGGAAACAGAACAGCTTCTTCGCACACTCATGGCTTCCTTTGCTTCTTCCACTGAGCATATCACATGGAGACCAACCGCATAGACCTCACATGGAAATGTAATGTGCCTCTCACATTAAAATATTAGTCTTGAATACCGTGTGAGATCACGTGTGATTACGAGGCATTCCTCCCTGCGGTTCATTCTCGGATTCAGTTGAAGACTTATAGATAGTGGTGAGTGTAAAAAGCAGCTACTTTGTTTCCATTGCGATTGAGATGTTGGTTAAACATTTTCTCTGTCTGGTTATGGAGACGCTTGGCTGGGTGGATTGCATGCAACTTAACCTTCCTTGGCTCTGAAGAAGGCTAAATCCGCCGAAACATCAGTTTCTTCATGAACGAAAAATAAAGTAATAACTTCGCGTTTGCTCATCAAGAGAACAATGAAAATTAAATTTTCAAATTTTAAAGTTCTAAAATTTCCAACGCCACAACTGCAGTTGAAAATATTAAGATACATTGGGGGAACATCATCACATCCTGTTAGACGAAATGCCATTTGTTCGTTTGCTTTCGTGTTCAAAACGTTAGCTTTGGAGCAAAACAGTGGAGGGCATACAAATATCCAGCTCAAGAAATTTTGTCTTGTAGGAAAAGATTTGCATATTCCAAAAGTTTTTGCCCCAATTAGTAGAAATTACCGTGAGCTGGAAATTTCTAAATAAACAGTTTATGAGATATTTGCAAAACTCTGGACCGCAGGTGTCTATGATGGGGAACGAACGCGCTATTGTCCTTTCCGGGGAGTAAAGCGTTCACCACCACACCATGCGGGTCCTTCGTTTCCCCTGTCTCTCAGCTATTTCTATCGTATTTCGCTTAGTAACCTGCCATGAAAATTATAGAAGGCAGAAAACAAAACGTTAAACATTGTGACTTCAACTACAGCCTATAGCTTAACTGGGTTCTATGCCGATTTGCGCTCCCCAGATCAACCCTGCTGACGGGTGATTGCTGTAGCAAAAAGATCGATAGAAATAGCTGAGAGACAGGCGAAACGAAGGACCCGCATAGTGTGGCGGTGAACGCGTTACTCCCCGGAAAGAACAATAGCGCGTTCGTTCCCCACCGTAGACACCTGCGGTCCAGAGTTTTGAAAATATCTCAGCAACGTTGTGGTTGTATTTCGCTTAGTAACCTGCCATGAAAATTATAGAAGGCAGAAAACAAAACGTTAAACATTGTGATTTAAACAGTTTATGTTCACAATATGAGAACGTTCTGTTATAAGATCGAGAAGGTTAACAAGATCATCGTCGAACACGAGAGCTCGAATCATGTCGGAAGACCTTAGGCATCCAGCAACAGAAAGGAAGCTGGACGGAAAGGTTTTCTCTCACGAATTCTCTAATTTGCCCGAAAAAGGCAGGAAAAAAATGCCCAGACGAGTGGTCGAAGAGCTGAAAACTAGGCTCAACAACAACGACTGGCGATCAGTCCGAGTGAGTTGTGTATTGTATTGAGCTGAGCGTCAATTTTAAGACATTTTCATACGCTTCATCGATTGTACTTTTCATTTAGAACTCCCTGCAGTCGATGGACATACGAAAAGACTCGCCGTTCGTTGAAACGCAATCTGATGTCCCGTTGCGCATGTTTGGTGACACGTTACTAAGAGAAGCAAAGTCGAAGAGTCTGGACAACCTTGATATAAATGCTGTTTCTACGTGAGTTATACAACATTCTCAAGAGAAATCTACTCAGATATGCTGCTTAAAATTAACACTGATAAATACAACCGACGCCTACAGGATATTTCATAGGGAGTTGGAGACAAAAGTATCACTGTGCCTGTACTTGTTAGAAACGTCTAGACGTCCACCAAGAGAAAGTGTGAAATACGAAAAGATCCTCTTAATATCATTATAGAATCTAATGCCAGTAACCTGCCTCCAGCTGGGTTAAATTGATAAAGGCAGCTACAGTCTGCAGAATTTTGGTGTACGGATAACGACAAATTCGTAGTTCCAGTGATCTTCGAGGTAGCGAGCACACCTCCGTTTGCCGTTTACCTCGGCTATACTTACCACGTTCATACGGACCGTGTGAAGCCAGCGAAAGTTCGAAGACTGATGGATTGCGTAGACCAAAGATTAAAAGAGTTTCTAGCAATCGTACCAACCTCTAGCACTGCTCATCTCATCACGCGTACATAATGAATCCTCTGTGTCTTTCCGTTGTTTATGATAAATTATGTAATAAAGGGCATAAAATGTGACGGAACTTCTGAAATTTGACGTATCACACGTCTACGTCTATGTCTACTATAATGCTAACGAAATTACTTTGGAAACACACCACATCACGTAGACACAGCACCGTTGCCGAAAAATGTCTTTAAAATGTAAGATTTATTAAACAAATCACTCCAACTGGTTAATCATGCACTGTCTCTTCAATGTAACAATCCTGCGCCGCTCCTCCCAGTATTGTCGTTCTCTTAGGGCAGCCGTCAAGCGATCTTTGGCTGAATCAAGGTCACAGTTGGTGTGATGTCGTACCAGCACCAGTTGTCTCTCGAGTGCCAGCAAACTCCGCTTTTCTTCCCAGTAACGCCGCTCCTCTATCGCCGCTTCTGTACGCGCTCGAGCACAATCAATCTCAATGCAAAGAGCCTTTTTGCGCAGCTCTTCCACAGTTTCCCTGGAAAGGAGAAACCGACGTTATGGAAATAACAGAACTATGGGAAGCAATAATGGAACGATGTTTCAGTTGCCACTCTGAGGCATCCATAGCATTCACATCAACTTTCCCCACAGCACTATTTGTTACAGTCAAACAAACAATTTTCCTGTTCCGTTAAAACCAACAGCAGTTAACATATTGTCGTCAGATAAGTAAACAATAATTGAAATATGATTTAGACACCGGCAGAACCACGTAGCGAAATGTTTTTGCCTGTCAAATTATAGCGAGATTAACCACTCACAGATGTCGGCTAATTCCTACTAAACAAGATTATTACAGAATATTGTAAAGCACACATGTAATCATCGGCTAAGCACCTAGGTCACTGAACTGAGTTTATCCGAGACTAATCAATCACTTGGTCTCTACCCTATCTTACTTTCTAACTGACAATATTCGAACGATATATCAAAGCTAAAGCGTGCAACTCTTTTTGTCAAATACATAGCTTCCTTCTTTGGTCCTTTGTTGAATAGCTATTGATAAACCGAAAATAGTAACAGAGTTTGAAACGTGTGTAAATAAGTATGTGTACTGACGTCGTCAAGTCGAGCGCTCCAGTTCTCTGCTCACTGTAACTGCACATCGTAGAATCAAGAGCATGGGAAGTTTGCTCTGCGAAGCTCGTAGTGTCAGCTGGGAATGAGAGGCTTGGTGGACCTAAGTAAAGTTCCATTCAAATTCATTTAAAAATCTAACAAGGAGCTCTTACTAAATACTACAATAGCATCAATACTTACAATCCGTATTGGAACAGCTAGCTACACGGTCATTTTGCAGCTCCCCAATAATGGACAGTAATCCAGCAGAACCCTGCAAAATTATGTGGAAAAAGTCGATAGCAAGGAAGTACTAGAAAACGCAGCAAATAAAACCACCTGTGTCGACTTGGGGTTAAGATCACCACACAATTTTGACAGCCTCGGTTTCAACTTTAGCCTATCGGCGATATACTGTTGACTAGATGACAAACGAATCTCTCTCGAACCACCTTTTCCAAAGCAATTTTGTCTCTATAAACAACATCCGCTGATCAGGAATGCCGAAAATTTAATGGAAACCCTACCTTATATCTGAGATATTTCTTTACTTGTCGGATTTCATCTCGAATTTTTTGGTCGATCTGCATAACAGTGCGCTTCTCCTCAGCTACCGTTGAGAGATAATCAGCCATTTCTTGCAACAATTTTCGTTTTAACTAAAATAAATAGAGATAACCACAGAGATTCCGAGATATTTGCAAAACTTAGACCCTATGCTAGATTTCAACTCGTGATTACACTGAGACCTTTGCTCTGTTTTTCTCTCAGCCAGTTTTTTACCTCAACAGTAGCATCAGCAACCATCCGTCAACGGAAATCTGGGGTGCACAAATCAGCACTAAACTCGGTTTCACATAATACCTTGCCATTTGAAGGTAGTGGACAGTAGGTAAAATGTTGAACATTGTGATTTCGACTATAAACTCAGCTTAACTGGGTTCAATGCCGATTTGTGTTCCCCATATGATTCCCGTTGACGGGTAATTGCTGATGCACCGTTAAGGTGAAAAAAAACTGGCCGAGAGAAAGGCAGAGCAAGGGGCTCAGCGGCACAGTGGGTAACATGCGAGCCCCCAGGAAAGGGTAATAGTGTGTTCGAATATGGACTGAGGTCCAAGTTTTGCAAATATTTCAGCACCGTTGTGGTTTTATTTCACCTAAAAATCGTGCCGTGAAAGAATAGAATAGGCAGTAGATAAAAAGGTAAGCATAAATAGAAATAGATGGACGGATGTAATCTCTAATGATAACCTTTGAACAAATTAAGCGACACTCTTTAAAAATTGTTTCGAAGTCACTTTTTTTATGCGCAGCTCGAATCTGGAACGTATTAGGAACGTATAAGAGGGTAAAGTTGAAGTCTCAGAGATAAATACGAACAACTAGGCCCATTTTCCAAAGAAAGTACTGCCTGTAAGAAAAAGAAACTCAAAAAGTGCTAAAGAGAACTAGTGGTATCCTATAAGTTGTAATACATCTTAATTTTCAAACAAGTGATTCCTATGATAGAAAAAATCCCACCTCAGCGATTAAACGTTTAATAAAATTTTTCCAAAATCTAACCAAAATGGCTTCCTTTGCCCTTCCTCCTCCAAGAGAACTTTTGTGGAAAATTTCATAATTACTGCAGTACATCTCAGCTATATAATCCAGTTCCCTCCTAGCAAACCTCGCTGCGCCACTGCACGTTCCCTACAAAGCAAACATTCATCGCAAAACTGTATCTTATGAAGGAGCCTCGGGCACACCTCTTTAGCTTCTTGCACGCTTTCGGCTCGACGACAGCGCTCTAGGATGTTGCTGCACAACTCGCCAGTGTCAAAGCTCTCGTTCTCATTCTTGACGACAGCGGACTCACCTGACGGCTCGTCACTTTGACCGATCATCTGCATCTCTGCAAACTACAGTTTAACAGAAACTTTCAGAGTTCTCCATATAAGTTTGTAAACATATGATCACATCAGAAATCGTACAACCTGAAGTAAGAATCCTTTGATTCGTAACTTTAAAACACTACTCGCACCCTATTGCAAATCTCTTCCGACGTCTGACACAAAATGCAGAGAGAATATTCCATGTGGAGATATAAAAAAATTATTCACAACGTTCAAAGATGAAAAGGCTGGACATAAATAAACGAGTAAAATGAACGAATGGAATTTGAGCGTTTCCTAGTGGGACCGATTCATTGACAAGTGTTTTATGTATTTACGTTACTCCAGTGCGTGTAGTGCAGTGATTAAATGCGCCCTACGATACACAAGGGTTCGATCCCACCCAAGCCCACCAGGTTTTCCATCCCTCCGGGGTCGTAAATTGCTACCAGACTTGTCTGGGAGGATAGTTGCGCTGACTCGGTACATTGGTAGGCCACCGTGAGTCATTGTATAGGTCAGATATGCATTCATTTATCTAACGATACTTATTAATGTCGAATGTATGGCACATCCCTCAGAAAATGATCATTATTCATTATGCGACTAAGACGCCAGTGTCAACGAATGTGGTATGAAGTGTAAAAGCATTGCCGCATAATCCTATGTGTGCAGCTTTTTGAATGCAACCAATGTTATAAACTGTGTATAACGTCAGTCAGAGTTTTCAACATTTGGAGACTTAGGACCAAATCCTTGGCAGCCGTTCGAGCCTTGAGTTGACATTAACTCATGCCGCACGACCTGTCCCTACTACGTTTTGTGCTCTCCAGAAAGAATTTCATCTTGAAGTAACAAGGAAAGTTGCAACTTATTTACAAAGATTTCTAACTTCTACAGACTAAGGTCCACTACAAGTTGACCTATATTTATTCATAATTGAAACGCTGAATGGTATCAAGATATATAAGAACAGCTACAGGCACAATAAGACGGAAAACCACCGGCAGAATGGCTCATCATAGCAATTGCAAAGAACAGGAGTCAGTGGTCTAAAGAGCATGATCACAAAATTTCTTGAGTTCCATTCAGGTCAATATGCGTTCTCCACTTGGGCATCGAGTTATAGTCAGAGACCGATTTTTCAAGCTGTAGGTTCATCTCTACTTCACAGGCAATACAACCATTGACGGAGCTGTACAAAATCAGACCACTTGTCCAGATTGTGACCAGAAATTTCCCGAGAATTTGAAGATCTGACAGGAGCTTATGTGAACACTGTTACAGCTTGTAGCAGCCATCAGCATCCTGCATGAAAGGGCACCACTGAGTGAGCATGCCTAATTGCAGAGGTGGTCAGCTGAAGAAGACACAACTCGATACGAAGGCGAAGACGCTACATCGAGACAAAGCAGAACGGTGGACTAGTGAGTCGGATCCATCGACTCTGATGAAGACAAAGACGTCAAAACGTTAGCCGAATAAAAATTATTTATCAACCTCGTGTAAGCTTATCAAAGAAGGAATATATGTTGCTTGTAGCAATATTTGCACTTCGCTCACAAAGCACAACTACGGGATCAGGGCACTTGAACCGTACACTAAAAGGGACTAAATGTACAAGATGTACAACTAAGTACACGACCAAACATAGGTGTGGGTGAATCGATAGTGATCGAATGCATGGATTATTCATCAATATTATCGAGAACGTCGACACTTTGGATCGAGAACGACAACAGATCATCAATAGTTTAAGAACGTTTTCTTGGCTGCGAAACGTCTCCAGAGGAAAGGTCGTCCCATTAGCACTGTACATAAACAGGAAACGACCATCAGAGCAGGCTATCCAGCCGGTGAGAAAAGAACAACTGCGAAAACCAGCGGGACTATAAGGATAAAATGGGGCTAAATTGAAAAGATACTAGACGTCACCATGTTGTAAACGACATGTAACGCAACCCTTCCCGTCCACATATCAACACCACAAATTCAATAGAATTGTGGCCTGTGATTTTTTAGACCACGATGTTTATAAGATTGACAAAATGGTGTCAAGAGTTCCAATTGAGGCACGCAATGTGGGAACGCATTGGTGGACGCCTAGCCATGTTTAGCAACAACCATTTTGCTACAGCTACACTTGTGGAGGCGTCCCAAATAGTTTTACCACCTTACTAAAACGAAAAGATATGCGTAAGTGTCCACGTTTAGTGTTCAAGTGCAGCAAGTGTACCTCTATGCATTCCTCATACGCAGCATTCTCTGTGGTGGGTACTTTCTTCACCACCAACAGTCTCTTACAGTGGACCAAACCCGCCCCAAAAAAGGATACTTGCAAATGATTGTGTGTGAAGGAGAGCTTTTGAGATTTTATACAAAGCAAAATTATCTACATTGAATAAAATATCGAACGAACACGAAGGTTAAAGTAAGAAATCTCATGACAAATTAAGCAACCGCAAAGAATGAGTTGACAATAACGCACGCCGGCCGATCTGCCACCCACTTATAAGTGGGTTGCGGCGTGTTAGAACACAAAACCGCTTCTTGAACGACGGTAGTATGGTCCGTATATTTATGTCGTAGAAATTACTAGCGAATGCATCAAATGTATTAGCTAGTTCGTGTGGATCTTAAGGAATTCGCCTGTAACTAAAAGTCTTTCTTTTTACATATTTTTCACAGGTAAGTTTAATTGGAAGATAGGAAAGACATAACAACTACAAACGAAAGACATAACAAAGACATAACAACTACAAAACTGGATCACGATGTTAGTAAAAAAGGAGATCGTCTATCGAGACTACATTCTGCTACTCGTTCCTGATGAAGAACCCTTTTTTAAAACAAGCACTATCACCGCTCAACAAAGAAATACCCAAACGGTAGGACTAATGAGGATGTCGATTTTATCCTCTTCAAAAAAAGGTTTCGATGTTAGTGTGCTTCCACCTTCTCCGCCGGATTGGATTATCCTCGCCGCCTTGTTCGTGCGATGATTCGGTTTAACAAAAGAATGAGGAAAAAATCCACCTAACGCGTAGAAAAACAACTATAAAAAGTGATAAGTGGATTTCTGTCCAATTATGACTGTGGTGAATGCGGGAATACGGCGGAAGAGTACCAGATGTCGCCAAAAGGTCTCCAACCTACGCAGATCAAGCCCTTCTTCAGCCAAAAACATGGCCAAAAGTTTGCCAATCAAAATTAAAGAACTCTTGAGAAAGAGAAGACACTTGCAACTATCCACAACTTGTACACATATAGAATTGCCGAATTGCACAAACGCCATTTGCAGAATGGGTGAACAGGAGAGCTTTATCGGTGTTTACAGCAAAAGATTCAGTAGAATGTCTAGCCGTGAAACAGAACGGTAACATGAAGAAATCTTTTTTGATTCACAGCACATATTGCTATTCCCCATTAGAATACCACTGAGAATCCTATGCAAGTATAAGCATGAAGCCTAACACAACTCCCGGCGACGAAAATATCATGGCCGACCATCTACGACATGGCAACCACCGTCTAAATGGTTTATTTTCAATACGTCAAACCTGCAGGAACAACGGAGAGCTAGACAATGGATGACACTGAGACTTTTTCTTTTAAAAGCAGAACACAATAGTACTCTACGAAGTGATTGAAAAGTAATTCCTTAGTTTAGAATCCTCATAATCAATTCCTTAACTGTAGTTTTTACTATGAATAAATATAAAAAAGGCATGTAGCATGAAATTTTATTTAAAATGCAACACGGGCATCGATCGTCAACGGCTTCTCAAGAGACCTCGGGAACTGCATCAACTGATTTCACCAGAAACTCTTGCAGGATGGAACAACAACTCGTTGTACTAGTCCTTCAAATTTTTCCAAACTCACCGTTTGGTAGAGGAGACTTACTTCTTTAACCAGCTTCGACGGAGTAATCGCAGAATGTTAACGCAGGACTGCTGACTGGCAATTCATGCGAACCACGTCGACCAATTCACCTCCCAGAGAAGTGGGTGTTCTGTCATTTTCGAATAAAAGTACCAAAATGTGAACAGTCATCCTGTGTAAATATCGAATATTCAATATCCTTCTAGCACACTTTCATCTAACTGCCCTTCACCATCTCTGCTCTTGAACAATGAATGACCAAACCTAATAAGGTGACGGTAGCTGGACATGATCCTTGCAAAGTAAGACGTCCGGCCATGTTTGTACGCTTCCCAAATTTCGTACCAAATAGTTGTTAACCATAATGATACTAAGATATTTGCAAAACTCCGGACCGTTGGTGACCGAACACGCTATTATTCTATCCGCTTTCGGGAAGCTAACGCGTTCACCATCACACTATGCGGGTCTTTCGTTTCTCCCTTCTCTCAACCGTGTTATTTACCTATAGCACTATCAGTAAACACCCATAACGAGTCATTGTTTATTTTACATAACTCGCCAACATATCTACTATGTTGGTCCCATCACCTCTTGCCTTCGATTCGTTTTCTCCGCACTCATCGTCCATAAAGGTCTTCGAATCTTTCAGGTTGTATCAGCAGCTTCACAGGGATTTCGTCTCCTTTATTAATGTCGTGGAATGCTATTCGAGTCAGTTCTCCTTGCAATCTTGGAGACAGCCAGGCCGAAGCTTTCTTGCACGTGGATTGGAGGACAGCATTGGGGCAGAGATCGAACTAGGACCTTTGATTCTTGACTGACGGCATTACTAACCATTCCGCTATCACCGTCCACTCAAACAAAAGCAAGATAATATTCCGTATGATTGAGGTAACAAAAGATTGGTATAAACATTTATTCGGCTAACGTTTCGGCGCCTTCGCCTTCTTCACAGTCGCGTTGATCCAAGTCGATAGTCTACAGCTAGTCGTTGCCACGACATTAGTGTTTGTAGTCGCATTGTGTCAAGTCCTGTAGTGTGGAAGAACCGCTCGAATGGGGAACTTCTCTCAGCGTTGCCCTTTTATACGTTACGGATGTTGGTCGATTCCCGCTACCCAGTATGATCTGTGTTTCTCGGGTTGTGCGTTCTCCCATTGCGAACACTCCATCGCTACGACGACCAGCTTGGGAGTCATCGACTCCGATCAAAGCAGCTCCGAAGGAGGCGAATGCACCAGAACATTAACCGGATGAAGGTTTGCACCAATCTCGTGCTAAGCCCAAACATGTAGAGAATCATTGACTGTTGTGACCAAGGTTTAATGAAAGTCGGTTTTCGAGATTGAAAACAAAATAATTAAAAATAAATGACGAAATAATTGTATGAAACGAAATTTTTTAAAAATTTTATTTGATCCGTCTTCACGTCTGCTGTGCGGATCCCAGCACTTCTCACATCCAATTTGTTTCTTCGCATACATCGTCCACGAAGACCTTGCAAGTTTTTACGTGTGGGTTCGGTTGCTGCTTGAGAATTTCCATTTCATCTTGAATGTCGTAGAATGCTGGTCAACCAATCCTCACTGGAGTCCTGAGATAGGATTGCATTCGTTCCCAATTGGATTGCACAGTCACTTTTCCCAGACAAGTCTGGTACCAATTTCCCGACCCCGGAGGGATGAGGGGCGTGGTTGGCGCCCAGGGCAGAATCGAACTAGGACCATACTCATGATAACGGACATCACTATCACTGTGCTATCCGCCCCATATCAAAGGAAATAATCGCTCTAATAACAATAGCATAGGTCTAATCCCCATACATTAACGAGTAAACATAGAAATGATAATATTAGAATATGTGTACGAATTACAAGTGCTCTAAGATAGGAAATTACTTCTCAATCACCCTGCGCGTAACTACCGCTCGACCAATCTTCTGTGACGGCTCCATAAGCATTCTGTGAAGGCCACACTGACCCACATTTCAAAAAACCGGAATTGAGGAGACTGTAATGCCATAATACTACTACTATAATACTAATACTAATGCATAGGTACTGGAATGTTTAGTGAATACGAATGGTGACTTGTAAGAAAAACTCGGCAAAAGCCAAGAAGCGGTGTTTGTAGCGCTCAAGCATTGGTGAGTGGCCAACTAGCCCATATTGACGAATATGCTCACTTAATCATAATGATGCTGAGATATTTGTAAAACTCCGGACCGTTGGTGTCTGCGATGAGGACTGAACATGCTATTACACCTTTCGGCGCCTAACGCGTTCACCACCACACCATACGACTCCTTCGTTTCGCCTTTCTTTCAGCCATATTATTGACCTAAAGGTATACTATACACTAGATCTAGACTAGAACATACACTGTGCAATAAATCAACGACTATTTTTCCTCAAGACAATCGGGCGTACACAATACATAGCTCGCTCTCGTAGTTTAGACCTTAGAAGAATATCCCGTCTTCGACCACAGGTAGAAGAAAAAAAACATTAGAGTAGATTCCGACAGAATAAAAAAGCCTTAAGGAACACCACAACAAAAAGAAGAAATGGAGCCGAAGTAGATGATCGTTGAAGACAAAGACCAGGTGTATTCAAAGCTGGAATCAAACTGAAGATCTTCAAGCCGATGTCGCACACACACTAGAACAAGAGTGCTATTACTTCAATGAGTGATGCTCACATGACAATGTAATGAATGAAAGAAGTGCAGGAATCAGCACGATATGCAAGTGCTAGGAGATGAACACCTCCAAGATATCGTAGCTTGACACTCATGAACACCTTCCCCGCCGCCATGATGAGGTAATAAGCTTTCGGGAAGCAAATACACATAGTGATCCCGACAATTCAGCTACCCATTTCATCTTACTTCTTATATTATGTGCACCCATTATAAGCCGCCTCTATATGTTGTAAGGATCCCAACGCTTCTCTCCTACGATTTCTCGTCTTGAATTCATTACCCACTATGGGCATGGTATTTGTGTACGATTTCCACTGCAAGTTGACCGTTTGTTTTATCCATGAACGTCACTGAATACTGGTGGAGTTCTACTACATCGTTCACAGGTCTCCTCAACAGGCAGTTTCCGGTCTTTACGGTTTGCAGGGCGCGTGTGGCGCAGCGGTCGGAGTTGCCCTGAAACATACATATGGGATCGATCCCCGCTCCCCAGGATCACCGAACACCAACCCTCCTTTCGGGATCGGTGGCTCGATAGATCGGTAGGCCACATTGAGTCATTGTAAAGGCCAGATATGCATTCAATCATCTGCAACGATGTTTAATGAAGTCGAATGCATGGCGCATCCCTCAGGGATTGATCAACGGCGAGATATTTATCTTTCATTTTTTTTTGGATCGGAGGAAACTTCGCTAGAGAAACCTGCTACCATCTTACTCGCGATGGAGTGATCGTTTGGTGATCGCATGGCGAGGTCACAGCAACGACCATTCGTGTATTGCACAACATTTTAACCACTGCGCTCCCCTCACCACATTTTGCATCGTTGCAAAAAGCTTTACTAATGTAAGAAGGAGATCTCTGCTGGATGAAGCAAAGCACCCACCTCTTCAGCTCACATATGACACCAAATGAGAATGCAAAGCTCGAAAATGGAAGGAAAATTCCGCCTACGTAAAGATAAGATACAACGGCAAGATGTCGAATCAGATCGAAATGCGCTGCTAGGAAGTTGTACTGGTGAGGTAGTACGGTAGTACACAGCGGCAGAAAACAATCGCAAACGAAACGGCTTCAATTCCATCTATGATGAACGCTCTAGAATGATACACCACCAAACTACCTCCAATGAACAATATGAGACAAGACTGGAAAGTCTGAGGCGGGAGAGTTTGTCTCCAAGAATACCTGACCTAAGCGTGTTAACCTTTAGCACTTTTTACAGGACTACTAAACGAACTCCTCAAAAGATAGCGTACTTCTTTAGTACCGTCACACTCTAGTAAGTCTGCTGCAAGTTAATACGGTCATTAACATAAAAGGATGCAAATTTTATGACTTATAAGACGATGAGCCAACAAATGTATGCATCTCTGTCGCTCTCTCGCGCACCCTCTCTCCCTCTTTCTCTTCCTATGTCCTACTTTCTACACTGGGCACATTCCTAGATTCTTGTTAACATTTCCCAACATCTGTTGTACAAATTCTGACAAAGAGTAACTTGAGATGAAATATATGCATTCGGAAAAGAACGCTAGAACAAACGCTGTTGCCAGAAAGATAGGAAAGTCTGGAATGGGCAAGGAGTCAGTCGCACGGATCGTGTAACGCATCGATCGGCCGTGGGAACTGGGGCCCACCCGTGGAATCCCCATAGGTGGTCACTGTGGGAGCGCACTTGTACCCGTCCCAACAAACCTCCACCACTATAAGATTGGTAAACAGCATTGTAATATACGTAATCTTAAGAAAAAGGCGACGGAGTGAATGTGAAAGATGATTTCTTGATTTTTAGACTACGCTAGGAATGTGCAAATGAATAGGAATTCTTGGGACTTCGAACGAAGCCGAGAAAACGGTCCTATTAGGAAGATGTTACGCAATATATGAAATGTTTTCTACGGGATATTATCTTCTAAGGAATCTCACAGCTCGAATTCCTTCTGAGATTATAGAGGACCGGGAAGTCCAAAGCAGAGAATAACCACAATAGATGCCGATATAGAACGTAACAAAACAAAAGAGCCAACTATTCAGGGTTAAAGTAATCGTATGAACGTGGTAGTCTAAGAATTTCAGGAATTTAGCTGGCGTCAGAATAATGAGCACACTTGGCCTTCTCGCGTCGCAATATGCAACCAATACTTAGCTTGGTCTCCTTTAAGAGAATCATAGAATCATTAACATCTAAAAACATAACTCCACGATCGAATGTGGCTTTCTAGACACTAGTTCAGCGAACCCACAGATTTCTGAAGCAGAGGAAATCACTTGGAAGCACTGAATACGGTAACGATGTTTTTCTGTAATCGTTGTACGTAATTGCCATAGCGTTAGTTATTTGAATTGACGACTGCGAGTAGGTGCATATTACATTTTTGGTTACTAGTTCTAAGCTTATCTAGTGATGGATTCGTTTGCTTGCATTCAAAGTTTTTAGTAAAATCCCAGCCTTGTAAGTCCTTACTGTTCCAGAACGATGTCGGTGATGTCAGGGCGAAAAGTGCAGAAGGTTATGGTCCAACCCATCAACCTAATCTTCCGGTTTGCTTGGTTTTTCTTCGTTTATGCTTTTTATTTGATCGGACTGCTTTTTAGGTACCTTCAAAATCGAACGAGGATTCAGATTTGGCTCTATGAGGATGTGACTCATCGCATTGAGGGCTATATCGTTGGTAAGCGTTAATGCGATTTCCTTTGCGATGTTGGATCCTTTTGTCGCCTTTTCATTTCTCGAAAGTACTACTTAGCTTCAAGCCAGTGCTGTTGTTTATGTTATATACTGCAGCGTAAGCTCGTATTCGTTTCAATCAGTAACTTTATAGCTTCACTGTTTTGTTTTGCTACCTAACAACTTCCGTTTTACACGTTGGGGATGTGGTAGTGATACAGTGTCTTTGAGTTTTCTTCTCATGGAAGTAGTATTCACCTGACTCTTCTCCTTGTATGCCTATTATAAAAGCTGGGGTTCTGATTAACATATATTGAAATTGTTGAGCTTACACGAGGTTTGCTACCGAGGTTAAGTGACGGTTGGTTTGAAAATTGTTTTGCTGGAGTGTTTTTCCTACCCATAAGTATTTTCTCTTAGGTTTCGACGAATATATGAATGTTGTTTTGGATGAGGGTGAAGAGCTTAATATGAGGACACAAAGCCGTAACAAGCTTGGTCGCATCCTTCTCAAAGGGGACAACATCACAATGATCCATGCCGTTACTGTCTAGGCAGTAGTTTGTCTCCTTACGTTTTTAATGTTATGCATTCACTACTCACCAGTGTTGCTATTTCGTTGTATCCCTCCTCCGTGTTTACGATTATGTTTTAGTCCTTTGTAGGTCTAATTTTGTTACGCTGAAGTAAATCTTTCGAACGCTTGTTGACGTAGTTTGATTTCTGGTAAACACCAATATAGATGGCCAGAGATTTGCGTTAATAACTACTGGACATTCTTTACGCTGTTAGGGATTGGGATGGTTGTGAACTTGGTGGCACTACTTTATCTCTTCGTTAACGTTTACGCTATTCTGAACACCGGCGTTCAGCTTCGGATCGAGGAGCTTTTTGACACTACGGGACATACTAACAATTGGGCTGTGAGTATTCTTTCTCTCGTAGTCTTTAGGTTAAGTCTTTTAGGTTGAAATATTGAGTTAGTAGTGATGCTTTAAGGTCTTGGTGTGTACATCCCGCTTCTGGTTTAATTATCGGCATGTTTCAAACGTGCTAGCTCTCTATCATGCGGTTAAAAGATTAGGTATACCAGACAGGTAGGAATTAAAAGCATATTTTATTTTTGCTGGTTTTGAGTGTTGTCTTTTAAAGTCTTTGACATGTCGCATTGTTTTAGCCCATTCAACCCTCGTTTAAAAAAGAACCCTTTTTTTCGGAAGAAATCTATTGACTGGTAGTTGAAGCGATAATTAATTGCCATTCCATTTTAATCACCATGGTTATCGTGTAGAATAGGCGGATATAAAAAGCACTGGAATTGTCTTAACATAAAGTGCAGAGTACTTCCATATGCCAGCAGCATTTGGCATTTGCAGTATGGACTGCAGTAATACGTGGTAGATACTTGGATACTTGGATGGCCCGTCATCATTGGTTGTGCGAGCTCCAGCATAACTTCCATTCCCAAGGTCAGCCAGGTCAAAGTCTGCTCCAGGTCGTCACCACCACAGACAGTCGCCGCCCTTGTGGATCAGAGGGAGATTTGCGGCCATGCGACTAGTTTGATACCAAGATGGTGTTGGATTCTGGAAGTGGTTTACCCTTAGCTACGCTTTCTAATGGAAACGCTGGACTCCTCAGCTTAGCAGATCCTCGTGGGAGGTGATTCTCCCTGCTGTACATCGCCAGGCCGACATCCAAGAACGCCTCTGAACCACTATGGGGCGGTAAACCTTTGGGAGGATATATAGTAAATGGTATCCTACATATGGTATACATATTCATACTTATAAAACCATAGCGCAGTCTATTAAACAACACTATTATAGTGAAAATGCTTTAAGTCCTCTGTTTATTGAGAAAAGATTTCTCATTATCAAAAAGCAAGTAAGTATGCAACTGACGGGAAATTGCGCGTAGTCCGTTGGGCCAGTCATGCAAAACCCTAGCTGCGGTAAAGTGGATTAATGGGTATGGTAGAGCTGAGTATTAACATCTTTGGTGTTGAGGAAATGTGCACTGTTTTCAGTAACATCATATTAATGCTGGCGGAAGATATCCCGTGTAACCCGAGGAATCCACGTCCTGGTAAGTAGTTTTCCCCATACTTAATGTTATACTATATTGTTATGCTAAATTACACCAGTGACAAGACAGACTTCCTATTGTTCCAATCTGTTTTTTTCACCTATATCTTGAATGGTATTAATAGCTGGTTGGAACGTTGTTCTTTTCTGATTTTTATCCAGAAATTTTCCTCATATTACCGAACCGCCTTGCAGCTTGCCGTGTTCGTTATAGCAGGGATGTAGGAGGGCATGGTAATATAAGTCACAGGTTGTGTATCTATAGAAATCGTCCGGAACATTTGGTCTAAAATTTGAGAGACTTTCTTTTTTATACTGCTTAGCTACGAAGAGTCATTCTTAAAGCTGCGAATTATTGTTATACATCCATTCTCTCTACATCGTTTCATTATCGCTCTTTAACCAAGATTAGCCAAAGTCAATTAAACCTTACAGCTTTTTATTCACCACGACCAATTTTCTTCGTGGCATAATTAGCTCAGGGTAGCCATGAATAGCGGAGTGTGTGGCGCAGTGGTCGGAGGCGCCCTGTAGTACACTTGGAATTGTCCGCTAATCCCAGAGCCACCAAGCCCTCCATCACTCCGGGGTTGGCAAACTGGTACCGCACTTATCTGGGAGGATAGCAGCACTGGCTCGATACATCGGTAGGCCACCGCGAGTCATTGTAAAGGCCGGATATGCGTTCGTTCACCTCCAACGATGCTTAGTGAAGTTGGATGCATGGCTCATCCCTCAGGGATTTATCAATGCCGAGAGCTTTATCCTTTATCATGCTATCACAAATATTCAGTGACTGTAGTGCGCAAACTTCTGATCCTGTGAAGTGTCCTCACAGCTGCTGACGGTACTAACAAATTCGCGAATACGCCTGATTTCCTTCTGCCTAATCATTCATGAGTGACTCATTGGATATTTTGCGAACTTCCTTCCACGTGTGAGCCGTATGTGCCCATGGATTCGTAAATATATTGTTTTTAATGATGCGCAATCAATGACTACTTCCAAAGTAACGTCTTGAACTAGATTTAAATTGTTTATTGTGAATGGAGCACCAAGACTGGATAGATTTTGAACAAAGTGAAATATCAATGCTTGATAAATAGCTGCTTATGTTTTCATGAGCTTAATCTATTTGATGTCGTCGATTCTCTATGTGAATTGTGTTCTGCCATCGTTGAATCAGCTTATGGTCGATGTATGTATGTTGCTTCGTACAGTTTTTTTCCTCATTGTTTGACACTTGCGTTATTTGCTCGATAGTGTGGATATCAACTTCCGCGACGTCACAATCTGAATAGTGTACAATCTTCATTTTGCAGCTACTTGAATTGACTGTACATTTTGTTTACACTTCTGTTTGGACATGAAAACAGCGGTGTTTCTGCGGACTTCCCGCGGCCGACTTTCTATTAATCTTTGGGTTTATCCCATAACTCAGTATTAATTACTGACTCACTTAACACTGATTTACTGACTTCTTTTTCTTTCAATATGGTGGTAATTATTTCTTATTGTCATAGGTATCCTGGTTACCTCGTTAATTACAAAATGTGGAACTTACATGATGGCATCCTCTCGAATAACGGATTTTGTTCGAGTCGTACATGTCTGATTATTTGTGGATCGCTTTTTTCCACTGTTGTTAGAATGATTTGGTAAGGTATCGATGCTGTCCAAGTTTGTACTGTCTAGAAAGGCATCATTTTCTCAACTAATTGGTATATAGATATCTGAACTCTAAGGGTTATGCAGACCGGGAATTAAATTTACCTGTTCGTCAACTTTTTTATACAACGTTCTCGAGTCCACCTCTTTCGCTCGATGCTTGTTGCATTTCACATAATGAAGCTTAAATTTGTATTAACCTCTTGAATTATTCATCTTCTGTAGTTCGGTTTTTTTTTAATTAATACAAAACTATCCAGTAGTTTACGATTATTTTCACAATATGCATGCTCTTGTGAAAATTAGTTTACCCTTCGTCCGTACTTACCTGGATACCTGGATGCTCATTCTTTGTGTGGGCGCCAGCATAACTTCCATTGTTTGGGAGTTTTGCTGGTTTAGCCGTTGTGGTTCCCTGGAGTACCGAGGTCAACCTGGCAAAAGTCTGCCCCAGGTCTTCATCACCACGGGCAGTCGCAGCCCTTGTGGATCAGAGGGAGATTTGCCACCATGCCACCTTGATACCAGGACGGTGGCGGATCCTGGTATTGGTTTACTCTTAGCTTGGTTTCTGATGGAAACGCCGGACACCTCAGTTTGGAAGACCCTGATGTGGGGATGAGACGCCCCGCTGTACATCGCAGTCTGACACCCAGGAACACCTCCTAGCCACGATGAGGCGGTAGACCGTTGGGAGGTCCATCCATGCTATAGTCACAAATTCCGTAATTATACGCCAGAAACTATTGTTGGTAATTATTTGGTAATTCTCGATATTGATAGGTTTAATGTTATGGAACAGTGTTCTCTTACCTTAATTACAGAAAGTTTTGGCATTCGATACTCGATAGCTACATGTTTCCCGTAAGCTATTGTGAATGTGATTGTTTCCCAGAGCGGCCTCAATTTTTCGGCATGCAGTGGTCCTTGTGGTGGAAGCATCAGTTGGGCGCACGCAGTTCTCCGTGAAATCTCTAGTTTCTATAATGATGATGTCGGTTTGATTGATTGAACTATGCTTTAACCATAGCACGAACCCTGGATTTTGTTCAATTTTTGTTTTTGGAAGTTTTAGATCTCAAAAGCCACGTGTTGGTTTTTTAATGAACGCAGATTAGAACTGTTGCATTATCGTTTGAAGTAGGCGACTGGTAACGAAAACTCCTATAAAAGTATTTTGAACTCCGACGCCAGATTCGGATACACCAGTGAAAACCATTACGGCATCAAGAAATTCGGAATAGGAGATCAAAGTGGGATTGAATGAAGACGTTTTTCCCGGATTCGCTTCAGCAGCAGACTGTTCCATGGATTTTCAATTTTAGCGGGTTGGCACCTTCAGATTTTTACGCACATACGGAGTACTTGAATTATGTCATCTGAGATATTAGATGCACCTTCATTATCAAATCCTACGGCGCAAAACCTAGGTTTGAATGCTGGAGCTTTCGTCGAGATCGTCTAGACAGATCGACGGTATTTAAAGTGGGCAAGGCAATAATTTAAAGTTTTGTAATAATTGCTTAGGTTTTTTTTCCAATGATGTTCCAATTTCTCGAGTATATTATGATGCCGGTACCTTCGTTTTTTGCTTTACTGGTAAACAGAACGCAGCTACTGTGATAACTGGTGAATTAATGATGTGTTGAGTAGTGGCAACGTAGGCGACACTACAGGGCATAACAAACGTGCAATGTACGGGCACCGTGGCTGACATAACGAGACGGTATTGAGCCGAGTGGGGCTGAAAAAACTTTAGATTTCACTTTTTTAAACTTAGGTTTGCATTGTTGTTTACTTTAGAACTGCCAAACACCTCAGTCTTCCATATTTCGACTTCGCGTATTGGAGTACACACTACTAATCGGTTAAGGTGTGCCACTACAGCAATCTGTAGTGGATTGATACGTAGAAGAAGTGGGCTCATTAACGGAGCAGTGATGTTTGGCACCACCTAGAATTATGGCGTTTTTGTAACTTTAGTGAATTCATGTAGAAAATGAACGTTTTACCATCTGAGGAGCACTTCCGGGCTGGACATCCTTAAGAATCGTACACTTTGTACCTTTAGGTGCTCCAATTGAAGCATTGCTATTAGTACTGTCCGGTTCCGATAATGTGATTGTCGTGTGAGTGATGGTTGTACGTGAATCTAATTGTTTCTGGTGACTTGTCACCGTTGATATAGATCTTCCACGCCCACTTGTGGAATACATAGATGTTGATCCTTGGCATTTCAACAGCTTTTGTACGGGAGGTGGCCTATAATTAGTTTGAGTGAGTCGGTTGGTCTCCTTGCTGTCTTGCGATGTTGTAGAGCAGTTCTAATCTGCTTGGAAGGCGCACGCCCTAAGTTCTTGGTGCGTTCACGTTCCTGGATTGGGTGTGTAGCAGACAGCGTGTATTTTCTCGTGTAGTACCCAATCCTATGACAAAACTTACCAATTCGATAGATTGGGAAGAAGGAGCACCTCAAAGACACCAAACGCGACAGTTCACATATTTCATCGTATTTCGATGGCAGCATCACTACTGTCGCTTGCCCCTTATGGGGAGATCGTATCGCCAGCACCGTTGACTGCTTCAGTTGGCAGAAGTATCAGTTATGTGGCTAGCTTACACTTGGTTTTCAGTTGTGACGTTGCTGTCTCCAGTTGCGTCCTTGTTCGTCTCCGTTACGCTGAGGTATTCTGTGTCAGATTCCGTCTCTAAATATGGCACAGAGTTATGTCTTTAATAGTTTCCGAAGCAATCGCAATATTTGAGGGAAACGAACCGCTACCACCTGTTCTCGTCGTGCTTGTCCAACGCGTGACAGTCTGTGTTCATGTATTCATTAGTTGGTATAATTTGTGTTTAGTTGACTTTTTTTGGTTGTATTTCAGCAGGTGTAGTAATCACATCTTATTGTAGCGAACTTTTCGTATCTAATTTTGACCTATTTTAGCTAATTTGTTTTTATTTGTTAGTTATTAAGACTCAATCTTTAATTTCATACATAGATAAGATCTATTCAGTTATCAGTTAAAGAGATGTATTCAGTTATGTTTCTAAACGTTGTGCACGACCCATGTATAGAGTTAGTTAAGATGCCAATTTGAGCTCCCCAGATCAATCCCGTTGACGGGTGATTGTTGATGGCACTGGTAATTAGAAAACTAGCCGAAAGAAAGGCGAAAGCAACGACGCGCATGGTGTGGTGGTGAACGCGTTAGCCCTCATAAAGGGTGATATCTTGTTCGTTCCTCACCGCAAACACCTGAGGTCTGAAGTTTTGCAAAGTCATAGCATCATTATGGTGGAAAAAATAGTGTTCGAAAGTTCAGGACGCTGCTTGCCCAGTTGTAAGTTTCGGGATTTTATAACGCGTTTAAAATGGATTGTTAATAAGGAATTCTAGGCATAATTGTAGAATCATGGTTTGTGGTAGATGTGGCAGTCTTTTTCTGAATGAAAACGTATGGTTATGGGAAGTACAGTTCGTGCAGCAATGGAAGGTGCTTTTTTACATGACGTGATATCTAAGTGTTAGTGAAGGCGGTTCAGCTAAACCGTTTAGAACTCATACGAAAACTACCAATTTTGGTTTTCACCGTCGCGGAACGGTGCATAATTTTTAGTCGGTTGCGGACTGTATTGAAACAAATGCGCATTGTCCTCTGTGCCTTTCCTCTTCCCATAAATTGAGTTGTTGCGAATGTGTTTATAAATAGTAATTTACAATAACTTCAATCTTGTCAATGTTAAGTGATTCTAACACTCATTATACCAGGATTTTGTACAAAGACACTCGAGTACATGTCAATCTAGTTTGTATGAGATTTGTGTTCAGAAACTAACAGACGAGTGCTAAGAAAGAGTTGTGATTGCCTATTTTGTTTGATCGCCTACCTGGGCTGTGGTTTTCCCATCAGTGCTATTCGATCGGAGCTTCACATTTTTATCCTGCTGCATCAGCACTCTCTTCTTTACTCTTCCGATAGCCGGCCGTCCGGCCTAGAACATATACTAGGAACTGAAATATGGTATTACTGGAAGCTCATGATACAGCCGTATCGCTATCTGCGTAGAAAAATATTTTCTTCGTAAACTTATTTATAGCCCTCTGCTGAGCGACTATCCTCATTGCAATTACAACTACATAGTTTAGTTTTGTTACAAAGGTAGAAAGCAGTCTGACACCAGCGTGCTGCGTGAAAATGTTGGATTCCCTCTAAGTGTAGTGAAGGCAATATTAATGAACGGTGGAATTAGGTGGCTAATTAACGTTTTCTGGAGTTGGTGTGATCAACAACCTAAGACACAGAAAAACAGCAGCAGTTCAAACCTACTTTAGCATTGAGGAGTTAATGAAAAGAAAAATTGACTTCAAAATTTCCATTGCTTTGGAGGGCAGTTTTATCGCCTTAGCAAAGTACGCGTGTGGCGCAATGGTCGGAGGCGCCCTGCAACACACACATTGGATCGATCCCCGCGGCCAAGGCTCAAAGCCTTCCATCCCTCCGCGGTCAGCAAATTGGTACAAGACTTGTCTACGAGGTTAGTTGCACTGGCTCGATGCATCGGTAGGCCACTGCGAGTCATTATAAAGGCCAAATATGCATTTAGTTACCTCCGTACGATGCTTTCCAAAGTCGAATGCATGACGCATCCCTCAGGGATTGATCAACGCCAAGAGCTTTATACTTTTCATCCTCAGTGTCATCTGTTTTGTGTTAGAAGAATGACAGTGCAAACAACCTCGTTCAATGTAGTGCATCACCGTGAATGTGATAATCGAAGTTACGTCCCTCGAAGAGCTGTTGAAAGAGGTCATCGTCAGGAATCAATGAAGAATTATTTAATACTGTGGTTCATTATTAATAGAGCATGTTACGAAATTCTGGTCACTAAACTGAAGCGGAAGCAAACCAAATGACCGATTTACTAAGAGAATAGAGATGTACCGTCAAGTATTGGTCACTTTTAGCGTATGACTTGTTATTTTATGCTTCGCACTCTGCGACTAAGCATCTTCTTTACGGAAGCTCGAGACCTAAGGAATTGTAGTGGTGGTTTAACTTTTGCACATTCGAGTGACTGTGACCATTCGGAGTGGAAGGGAAAACAAAAATTTCGGATGGGAAAAGAACACCATAAGTCTCGACTAAATCGATTGACGGAGAGGGTCGCATTAAGCGCTGTTGAAACCGCGGTATGCACTTTTTTGTTATTCCATGTGAGCGTTATTGTACCGATTTTCTTGATTCTTCACTTGTCCTTTCTTAACCTGTTTTTAGTTGACCTACTTAGGAACTCATTTACAGGCACTGTCTACGCTGCTCGTGCAGGTCACAATTTGTATGGAACGGATGTAGAGGTGGATTATCGAGGCGAAGAAGTGACGGTGGAAAACTTTATCCGCCTGCTAACAGGTCGTCATCACCCTGCCACCCCTCGTTCAAAGCGCTTGCTCACTGATCATCAAAGTAATGTATTGGTAAGTGTTTCAATGTTTCAATAATCGTGATAGGGATATCCGATTGTTTTATTTCGAGTCTACACTAATCGTAGTGAATATTTTTCCATGTGAGTTCAAACTTAAACGGAAATTCGCGAAAAACACTAGAAGTAATAGCAATGCATTTAACTAAGAAACTATAAAATATTGTGTGCTACGAAGGTAGTTCACGAATGTGGAAGCTTTGGAGTTAATGGGGTCAGTGACACCCTGTGGTTATCGACGGTCATCATTTGAAGAGGTTAGTTACAGGAGATTCATCCGCAAAAATTTGGAGCTTCTGCAATTAGTAAGAGTGTGTACAGAAACAGCTTTGGAACCTTTACCAAATCGAAAATTAGCAACCACGACAGTGAGTGCTTAAGAATTGAACGAAGGCAATCAGTCGTCGTTCTGAAGTCGGTTCTGGGTTTTTTCTCATTAGAAATGATGAGTTTTCGTATTTGGCATATAGGCTCCTCCACTGTAATCTCCTAGGTATTACTCAAATCACTGAAGCAGAGATTTATTTGCGTCTTTAACGGCTTCATCGGACCCATATGCCCAAATTGTAATTGTAATGATTAACGAATTCGACTTTCATGATTTGTGATCAGCACGAAACCTTCAGCATGCTTTCCATTTTTTTGGAGCTTTTCTGTCTAACTATTGCGTTTCCCTGGAGTCCCTAAGTCAGCTTGACCAAGGTCTTCCTCAGGTCGTCACTACTTCACGCAGACGCTGCTCTTCCGGATCAGAGCAAGATTTACCATCATGCGACTAGTTTGGTACCAGGACAGTGGTAGGTATTCGTTTACTTTTAGCTGGGCTTTCTGGTTGAAACGCCGGACCACTTCTGATCTTGGGAGGCTCTGTTGGGGGGATGAATCTCTCTGCTTTACATCACCGCCCGACACCCAGGAACACCTCCTAGCCGCGATGAGGCGGTAAACCGTTAAGAGAGTTCTTGACATGGTTTTGGATAAAGTGGCAAACAATTCTACAGCCATGGAACTTCATTTGATTGCAATCCTAACTTGTTTTTGGGTATTTTAGATTTACCTTACTGGCCATGGTGGAGATAGTTTCCTGAAATTTCAAGACGCTGAAGAGTTGACTAATGTTGATCTGGCGTATGCAATTCAAACTATGTATGAAGATAACAGGTGTGCTAAAACTGTAACATAAACCATTAAAAGTTTTTCCTACCTGCACTTCCACTCGGCTGTTGCTGATTTCCAGTGTGCTTTCATTAACTTGTAGTCAACTATATGAAATGACCTAAACTCGTATTTAAATAGGTGTTTCTGGAGCTTCATCTATTTAGTGAACTTTCTTGATCTAAATAAACCTTGATAAAACTTGTACATTGTTGAAATTTTGGCAAGGCACTCATTTTCAAGTAAAATGAAATTCTGATTCCCTTGAACACAAAATGTTTTCCACAGATGCGTCAGCAATTTCCTCGACTGGCATACTCGCCTTAGAAATTTCAAAATTTTGGATTTTTTATTTTATAAAATTTTATGGTTGGGAGAAGTGCTTGGAGGCGCAACTGCGACACACACGTGAAATCGATCTCCGCTTCCATGCCCCACCAAGCCTTCCATCCCACCTTGGTAGGCGAATTGGTACCAGACTTGTTACTGGCTCGATGCATCGGTAGGCCACCGCGAGTCATTGTAAAGGCCAGATATGCATTCAATCACCTCCAACGATTCTTAGTAAAGTCGAATGCATGGCGCATCCCTCAAAGATTAATCAACGCCGAGAGCTTTTTCCTTTATCCTTTTATGGAAATTTTACTGCTGAACAAATTAAGTGTGTTAAAAACAGTTTAGAAAAGACTTACCTTCCTAGAGCGTTAGATCGAATTGTTTCCATGAGACTATCAAGCTGTCAACAACTCCAATACTGTGGTTATCGAAAAGGGAACTAGCAGTTATCAGAAAATAAAAATTGGTCATTCTGGCTGGATTCATATGTAATCCAAATTTATTCGATGAGTTATTTTATATAGAGCTTCCTGAATATTCCAGATACCATGAAATGTTCGTGATTGCTGATACATGTCGTAGTGCGTCAATGTATGAATGGATATCGAGTCCAGGAGTGCTGTCATCTAGCAGCAGTTTGACGAACGAGGAGAGCTACTCGTATGACGTCGATGACGATATTGGAGTTTACGTTATCGATAGGTGTGCATTGTTACTTCCGACGATTGTATTTCGTTTCCGAGAACCAACTATAACTGGACCAATGTACCTTATTTCATTGACAGGACAACATGAGATTGTTACCACATACTTATTCGGCTAACGTTTTGACGTCTTCGTCTTCATCAGAGCCAATGGACTGAGTCGATGGTCCACAGTCGCTCGTCCTCTGGATGATCCACGAATCCTGAGCCTGATGTCTTCGAATAAGGCAACCTCATTCGACTTCTAACCCGGGAGCGGTGCCCGAATAAAGAAGATCCGACTCGATACGACGACAAAGACACCGCTTTGAGGACACGAACGACTGCGGGCCATCAACTCGGACCATTGGCTCTGATGAAGTCAAAAATGTCGAACCGTTAATCGAACGAATATGTGATAACAACCGCGTATTAGCTTATCAATGGAATAAGATACATAGTTCATTTGTACCGAGATTAAGTGAAAGTCGGGTTACAGTGATATTCCTGGATATTCGTCAATGACCAAGTCAGCTAACTTTTTTTCCTTGCGTTTATTCGTGTGTTTTCATGCCAATACAAGCATCAGTTTTCTCTGCAGTATGTTAATTATTGCAGGTATACACATTTCACTGTTGCATTCTTGAATCGTGAAGTGAAAGCTCTAAATTCAACGGCGACGATGCAAGATTACCTTGAGTCGTGCTCTCGTCGTCAGTGCCTCTCGACAGTTGGTTCGTGGTCTGTTTGTTGTAAAATCTCAGAATCCTTGCACCTCATTTTTCCACTTTTTTCTACTGAACTTATTACGACCTGGTCTGAGGTTATTCTTGCTCTTAGTGGGTTAACTGTTTGTTTTTGTTTTTTAGGAGTACGTAAAGATGTTTATCCAAAGGAGCCTTCTCGCGTCCGTGTCACCGACTTCTTCGGTTCGTCTCGGATAATTCGACATCTCACTGAAGAGATCGTGATTGACGATGAATGGCTAAATTCCGGTTTTTGATTACTTAAGCAAACATAGGAATGAGTGCAAAAAAATGGTCCCTATTGAGCTTCATCTGCTTGGTTGTAAATTACATTTCTAAAGTGTTTAAATTACGTGTTTAAAAAGAATTGTGGTTTGTATAGTTTGCCCATGTGTATTCCTTGCTTTTTTCGTACTTATGGTATCCTTTCCTTTGTACACTGTGCTTGAAATCTTTTTTCGCTTAGGCTTTTTTTTTTGAAAATGACCAGAATTGCTGCTGTTGTTGTTAATAATTTATGAATTTCTTTGATTTTCGGTAGAAAAATGAGTTATAGTTTTAGATAGTTCAATTATTGTTACATTAATCTTCGTAACTACAACGGATGTTACAGATTGCATTTAACACATCTGCGATCTGGATGCATAAAGCTCTAAAGCTCTGAAGCTGTCGGCACTGATCAATCCCTGAGGGATGCGCCATGCTTTCGACTTCATTAAGCATCGTTTGGAGGTGATTGAATGTATATCTGGCCGTTACAATAGCAGTGGCCTACCTTTGTATCGAGCCATTGCTTTTATCCTCTCAGACAAGTCTGGTACTAACTTTCCGACCTCGTAGAGATGGAAGATTTGGTGGGCCATGGGCACGGGGATCGATTCCATGCTATGTGTTCCAGGGTGACTCCGACCAGGGCGCCACGCGGGCCCTTACATGGAGGCACGTGTGCCCGAAAATGGTTGCGTTTAGACACTTAGCTCATAGTATAATTGATTACTTGAAATGAAAGTTTCTGGAATTCGTAGGTCTTTTCTAACAAGAAGCAATTTCTATTGTTTTATTTCTTCAAGAACAATTTATTTTGTTCTAGCATAGTGGGACGCATGTGGCGCAGTGTTCGGAGGCGCCTTGCAACACACATGGGAACGATTCCAGCGCCCCAGGTTTACCAAACTTTCAATCCCTTTGCGGTCAGCAAATTGGCACCAGACTTGTCTGGGAGGGTAGCTGCACTGGCTCTATACATCGGTAGACCACCGAGAGTCATTGTTAAGGCCAAATATGCAATCAGTCACTTCCAACGATGCTTAATGAAGTCGAATCCATGGCGCCTCCCTCAGGGATAGGTCAGCTGCGAGGATTTTGTTTATTTTTTTTTAACACAGTGAGATTCTGACCGTGATGGTCCGTTTTGGTTTCCTCGTTTTTCACCGAGGATTTTTTCTGACCATCGCACTTGTTCAGAAAGCATGGTCCCTTGTGTGGAGAAGAAGTCTGACATGTTTACACCACTTTTTTTTAGTTTCAATTCGAAAGGAATTTGTAGTTGAAGTAACGATATCTTGCAGAGAAGTTGCACTTCTATGTTTTCTTTTCTGATTTTAAGTGACCTTAGGTCACATGTGGTGAGCAGCCTACACCTTGCATTCGGTTTGTTTCCTCGAGTAGGTGATTTCTGTAGGTTATCGGCATTTTACCACGCAAATGCAACTGATACGTGTGGATTTTGTCTTGATAGATGCCGTCGAATGTTGGTTGAGCCGATTGTCCGGGGATAGCTGTGTTAGAACGTTTTTAGGTGCTCATGACAAGCAATTATTCCCTTCATGGATCGGAATTAGGTGTTCCAAGTCAGGTGAGGTATCAATTTCTACACTCCGTGGGGTGCAAAGCTCGAATACTTCGGGGCTAGGTTGAGTCCGGGTCTAGCACATGTTGAACAGCATCTCTACTACTGCACTGTTTATATGTACATGTATGTTTATATATCCTTTCGATGATAGAGCAAAGCACTTTGTATAAGTCCGTCAGGTTCTGAACTCCTCAAGTATTCTAGTTTATTGGAAAATTCTTGAGAGTTTTCGGACATGCACTCGCTGGTACTACTCTCATATTCCTTCATATGTTTAGAGTCGAGAGAGTTGTCAGGTCGCAATGTAAGGCAATTAGAACATCATATCGCAATGGAGTCGAGGAAAAAATGTTTTCATTGGAGGACGAATCGTTTTACTACGGTTGGCAAAAATATACCACAGTACAGTGTAGGCAGTGGCGAATCCACTCGGATTTTTGGCCTGCAAAGGTTTGGTGAAAGCGCCTACAAAATCCTAGGTTGCTGGAGATATCACGAGTTTTTCCGATTTATTTGAGGTTTTAAGGATTATAAGGTTTCGAGAGTTTCCTTAAGGACTTAAGGTTAGGTTTCCGAATTTCTTCATCAACATCGCGTATAACAATAAGATACAAAAAAGGTAAAAGAGTTACTATTATGACGTTATAGATTAAGCGTTTGGCGTTGATCAATTCTTTAGAGATTCGGCATTCATGTTACATCTCCTTTTCAAACAGTGTTGCATTCAAGTGGGCGCAGTGGTTACAGGCGCCGTTTGGTACACACGGGATCGCTCCATGATTCGACCCTGTACCCGAATCATTCAAGCCATCCATTCGTCCAGGGTTGGATTTCAGGTACACTTCTCTGGAGGGTTAACAACACCGTTTTGGTAAATCGGCAAGCCGTAATCACCTCTAACGACGCTTGACGAAATTGAGTGCATGGCACGTCCCTCAAAGATTGATCGACGCCGGGCGCTTTATCTTTGTTATCCTTATAGCGTATAGTTTAGGTCTTCCACTTAGCGTAAGAACTAAGTCAAGTGCTCGACCTTCTCTTTTAAGGGTTTTTGTTTAGTTACTGTACTCGATATGGAGCCGGTTAGCATCTGGAGATATACCATGCTGGACGTTTGGTCGATTGGTACCAACGTGTTCGTATCGGTGATTCGTTGCCAGCTGACGTTAGGCAACGGAATGCCATCGGGCTTGCACATCAACCGCACTAACATGCCTGGCCAGTTTGAGTTGGCTGGCGCTAGATAGCGTTACTGTTGGAGACTTGCCCACCGTCGTATTACAGGAATTCCCTACAACATTACGTGTAAGTTCAATGGTGCTGAGATATTTGCAAAACTCCGGGCCGCAGGTGTATGCGGTGGGGAACGAACGCGCTATTGTCCTTTCCGGGGAGTCTTTTTGGGCTCCCAGATCAATCTCGATGACAGGTGATTGCTGATGGCAAGAGATCGATAGAACTAGCTGAAAGCGAAACGAAGGACCCGAGTGGTGCGGTGGTGAACGCGCTACTCCTCGGAAAGGACAATAGCGCGTTCGTTCCCCACCGCATGTACCTGCGGTCCGGAGTTTTCAAATATCTCAGTACCTCCCATGACCGACGTTCTGTTAACCTCGGCATTAATTGATAATTCAATGTTTTTCATCAATAAGCAGACACGAGGTTGTTAATATAGAATTTATTAGAACACAATTGCTGACGTTTCGGCGGTTTCGCCTTCTTCAGAGCCGTTTATTTGTTGTAAGTATTTAAGTTATTTGGTGGATAGCCGCCGCACAGCGTAATACATGGTCGATAACCGACAGTTAGAACCCAGTTAAGCTATAGCCATGAAAATTATAGAAGGCAGAAAACAAAACGTTAAACATTGTGATTTCAACTACAGCCATAGCTTAACTGGGTTCTATGCCGATTTGCGCTCCCCAGATCAACCCCGCTGACGGGTGATTGCTGTGGCAAAAAGATCGATAGAAATAGCTGAGAGACGTGCGAAACAAAGGACCCGCATGGTGTGGTGGTGAACGCGTTACTCCCCGGAAAGGATAATAGCGCGTTCGTTCCCCACCATAGACACCTGCGGTCCAGAGTTTTGCAAATATCTCAGCAACGTTGTGGATATACGTAGAGTTTCCATGCTTATTCAGTTGGTCTTCGTTGGTCATTGGTTTGTTACTAATTACAACCTTGAGTGCAGTGAAGTTCCAGCAATAAATAATTTTTTCTATTTATTTGTATGAAACATGATCGCAGATCGTACCACTCCCAAAACTTCTTTCTTTCAGCTCGTTGCCTCGAATTCGACCCCCATGGAAGCTTTCGGATTTATGTGTGGGTTCCAGTTGTTATTTGAAGACTTGGTGATTATCATTAAAGTCGTTGGATGATGGTTCAGTTAATCCAACCTAGAATCTTAGGATAGCTCTACCACTCGTCCCTAGATTTCGAGCATTGGAAGCAGCTAGATTTTTGGAATCGGAGGGGACTTTCTACAAAAAATTATGGTACCAACTTGCCAATTCTGGAGCAATGGAAAGGCTGAATGACTTTGAACGAAATTGAACCAGTGAGTATAGTGCAACATCTGCTAGGTCGTTTCAAATGTCATAATAATAGAACAGCAGAAATTGTCATTTACATTTAACAAGGGTCCACTTCGTTACGTCATTGACGTCCATTATTGTTCTTTCGCCTTGTGTGGACACATATTTCCATGTGATAAAGAACTGGCGAGGTTGTTTACTACAATACTCTTGACCGGAGTAGACACTTCAGCCATTGCATTATACTTTTCTTTAATCAACGAATTGTCTTTTGTTGCACGAACATCGTCGCTTACGGGAATCACTAATGCCCCATCTACTGACGGTCTACGAGCTTAACGCAACCGCCGAGGCAGACTGACAGCTCAAAGTAGATCTAGTGAAAACGATTGACCAAAATGTTCGTTTTCTTCTGACGCCATTCACCTACTAGTACGGCAGATTAAAAAGGAATCGTACTTCATTCTCAGAAGACTAAGAGGAAAAACCATTGGGTTACACTATTTGCATCCAGGAAGTCGAGCAACGTTTGTCGGGATTACATCAGACGTTGGACGCACACGATGAATCCATCTATTTAGACATTGCTAAGGATAATTTAAAGATGCAGAATCATCCAATTATCAAACGTTTAATGTGAGAAGTAGAAAATGTCTGCTTAAAAAATCCTCAATAAGCCATCTGCAGTGCAAGACACAGGAAAGACAATGATTGATGCTACAAGATGTTAGCTGACCATTTTAACACTAGAGATCGGAATCCAGTGTTTTCAAATAAAATCTCTCCGTAACGCTAGTAATCACTCACCTCCTACTGAACTGGAAAGATATATATGTTGTAAACAACATGCGCACATGTCAGCAACGGCTGGGTAATAGGTCTTTCTCTCAAGCGCCATCCAGCGACGACGCCTCAGGTGTACTGGCCTAACGAGTGAGCACTCACACACAGTATAGCTAGTCCTACAATGAAACCGCGGGTCATCTTCGGCGGAATCGCCACAATATATTCTTTGCTAACAACTGCATGATTAGATTACTAAGCAGTAGTCTGTGAAATAACAGCAAAAGTTAAAATGTTTAATAAGTTTTGTGGGTGCTTCAGCTTCTATTTATTGCCAATTACTTTTTCACAGTATCTACTATGTGAAGTGAAACACAAGCATGCTCAGATGTGAGTAAAACTCGGAACCTCAGTTTGGCTTCGAACCGGCGATTGTCCTTTCGTGAGGATCACGTGCTATGCACCATGCCTACCGAGACTGTTGCTTTCCTTTTCTCTCATCCATGTTTTTATTCCTTCGGTGGTACCATCAGTCACTTATTAACGGGAATGATCTCGCCACTCGATCAAGATGAAACTGCAGTCAAAGCCGCAGGCGGATTCGAAACCCACCTGAGGTTCTAGGTTTTGCTCAAACCTCAGCATCCCTGTTGTTGTAGTTCTTAAGATACAATAACTTTACAGCAAGGAAACCTTAAAATAACCTTGCCTCTCACCTTCTCATTTTCGATATGTTGTAGATGATCAGAAGAGGGATGTCTTAAAGCGACATATACATTGACGGGCACGAGAGTAAGAGTAAAAGAAGATCGCACTAGTTTCGAGGATGCGTCGAGTTGAGAGCAGCGACGCCTCCATGAGGGGTGCCGTGTAGGACGCCACGACTTGACTTCTATGCAACCAGGTGATTGTCGCCTGAACGACAGCACACTTCGATATGCTGATCTCCTTCTGACCTGTTTTCTTTTGAAGGTCCTAGCGAATCAACAGAAATCAGAAAATTTTCTTGGTACCCGACATCTTTTTCGTATTTTTTCCTAAATGTTTGACTGCGAATTGCCGATTTGAAATGCATTACGTTCTAGTTACTTTTCTTTGCAAATTGTTAACAAGAACGTGAAATTTGAAAATCTTTCTAATCTGTCGACGTTTTGGCTGTCTGGGAAGTCGTCGAGACATCATGCACTTTTAGTGAATTGTTAAATCCTTTAGTAAACGTTAAACTGATTGTTTAGTGAGGATACCGATTTCCGTCGACAATATCATTTTGTTAAAAAGATACTTGCTAGTCGAGAAATGCAATACTAAGCCAGCTGTGCTTCGCTTTTTTCAGACATGCTGTGGTTTAGCCTATTTTTATTTTTTCTTTGCTTTTAACGCTTAGTTTTCGTCGTCCGCACCATGGAAAAACGGCTAATTTTTCACTGATTGCGGACTGCATTGAAATAAATACGTATTGTCCTTTATGCCTCTTCTTAAAAAACAGCCGTCAAATATGCTTCTCGCAATAGTTGCTGCATTACTTATTCAGTACAAAACCCAGGGAATCGTCCTTGGGCTGCTGCATTTCTTAGTCAGTACAAAAGCAAAGAAATCGTCGCTGGGCTCACGTAGCCGTTATTATGTGGCAGAGACATCTTATCTCGGACACTCTAGCTAGTGGTGATATTCTTATATCCTTCTTACGCCAACGGTCTCTGTAGCTTTGACAAACTCGTTCAAAAGGTGTCTTTCGTAAATTATTAAAGGTATGGGCGCATATGGTGGTGTGGTTAGAGGTGCTTTGTAACACATAGAGGATAAATCGTTGGACCGATCCCGTGCTCCAGGCAAATCAAACTATCCATGTGCTTGGGGTGATCAAATTGGTACCAAACTTGTCTGGAAGATAAAACTGACTTCACACATCGGTAAGCCACCATAAGTGATTGTACAAACCAGATATGCATTTAATCGTCTTTACGATGACGCGGAGGAAGCTGAATGCATGGTGCGTCCCTTATTTATGAACCATGGAGGACAGCTATTCTTGGCCAACTCGTCGTGCAAAATCTGCGACACTGGAACTATCAGCTACACAGAAAATTGCAGTAAAAAAGTTTCGTGCAGTAGAAGAAACAATTAATAAAAAGAACATTGAATCCACTGTGTATGATTCATTCGGTGTGTCGACATAGAATACGAACACCATTCACTACGATGGGAACGCGTGGCGCAGTGGTCGGAGGCGCTCTGCAACACAAACACACACACACACACACACATGGAATCGGTTCCTGCCTCCATGGCCCACCAAATCTTGCATACCCCACGACCGGCAAATTGGTACCAGACTTGTCTGGGAGGATAGCAGCGCTGAGTTGACACATCGGTAGGCCACCCCGAGTCATTGTAAAGACCAGACATGCGTTCAATCTTCTCCAAATGGTGCTTAATGAAGTCAAATGCAGGGCGCATCCCTCAGAGATTGACCAGAGCCGAGAGCTTTTGTTATTCACTACGGTATCAGCGAGAACAACTGAGAAAAGCTAGTAGGAGATAAATCCAAAATCAGACGTATGACACAACAAAACACCGCGTTTGTAAACGATCATGAAAAACGAAAATCGCTGATAGGAATTTTATGACACGACGCATTTCATTTAAGCACTTCTCACATTACTCTAGGTCAAGGATTATATAAGGTGAAGCCAATGTTTAAAGAGCTTGCTAAGTAACTTAGAAGTAGGCCTATATTTTTGAACTTGCACGGGTCCTTGGGGCGAACTTAAAGCACGCTCTTTAGTCTTATATATAATAGACGTGAGAAGCAACTCGACAGAGATCAGCATGATGTAAATGAGAAATTAGTGTGAGAGGGCTTCAACTGAGCACTTCATTTCGGCCCGCTCCTTAGACGCCAACCTATCCAATTAAATAACATACAAACGTGCTTCAGCACAACTTCAAGAAATAAATAAGTGTTTAAGGATTTTGGGTTGAACAGGTTGCGTTTCTTAATAACCGTTTCGCAATAAGCATATTATGCTCGTGTTCAGACTAGCTTTCTCACAGACCTGTGGTATTCCGTAGATGCTGCAGAAGAGAGTGAATCACCGTACTGCACAAGTACGTCTTTGAGCAGCTGTTCGAAGTGCAACTGCGGCACTTCCAGGTTTGAGCACGGTGCAAGTGGTGTATCAATCTGTAGATGCACTCATATGAAAATTTTCATTCGAGCGCCTGAACAAATTGGGGAGATTTTGTAAACCGACCTCTATAATCTTGATATGGATACTGATAATCTTACACGAGGTTATTGCAAAATCTTTTATTCGGCTAACGTTTCGGGACCTTAGCCTCCTTCAGAACAGGAATAACTCAAATGCGTTGTTTACAGTCGTTTATGCTTCCGACACGAGAGTTTCTTATTCTTTGAGAGCAACTCTGTTTCACGGCATTCGACCCGAGGAGGCTGCGAAGACCTCTTCAATGGAAAGCATGGGACCATTTCCCAGTGGGTCTTCCAGACTGAGAAAAAGTCGCCATCTTCATTGTTTGATCTAGCTAAGTGTAGGTCTGTGCCAGGAATCATTGCCATCTTGGCAACAACGGGCCAACAGTTGGCAAGCGATAGCTACCTGGGCGGGACCTAGTACGGCTTACGAGTACGATTCTCTGTCATTCTAGAAGACGAGTTACTCAAGTATTAACATAAATGCGTTTCTCGTCTTGTAAGTAATGATAGCATCTGTTTCTTCTACAAGAACCCTCCTTCTACCGGAAAAAAATTAACATCGTTTATCCAACTCCTGTTTATCACAATTCGATTGAATCTCATTCATTGGCATGTTTTCCTTTTGATTTATTTTTAATAGATATTTTGTTCCTCTTTATGCTTTTCTTGAGGCCAGTTCGAAGAGTTGATGTTCACAACATGATTGTTCTGAGTGTGGCCAATATCTCTAGGTCTTTATGAGCTCTTCGTCTTTCTCGTCTTCCTCTTCTTGATTCAAGGTAAGCGAAGATTTCTGTAACGTTTTTAAGCTGTCGAGCAGAGCAGGATAACTCGATCTCCCTCAGTGGATTTCAAATTGTTTGGTCGCAAAGCTACGTCGCTCTTCACCACATGGCTTATAAGTGTTGAATGAGACCAAAAGCAACCGCATGCTTTTCCTGAATCGTGCTGGGTTCAGTGGATAGACCTTTTCTCCATTGTAAGTGATGTATTCGCTCGTTCCGAATGTCGTAGTACAATATTCAGACTAACGTATGTGCTCGCTTGTAGGCACATTGAATCCTGCACATGGAATCCACCAATAAGCCTTCAACTAAGTAAGTGGAAAAGTATATTGAGGCCGATTTGGGATTGATGACGACAATTCAGTCTCAGTGACTTCTCGGAGCGAGTACAAGTTCGCATCTATGCACACCCAGCTTCCTGCTTCTCCGAACATGCGGAGCCCAGCTTCCATACTTTCTTCCCAAAACTTGCTCACCTTAGATAACTAGGTGAATATCTCTATATGTTGTACGGTCCCAGCAATTACTTCATTAGTTCTGTTTTGTTGGAATCGTAATCCATAAAAGTTGCGGGTTTAGAATGTGGGTTGAGGTCGCGGCTTGGCGATGTCTACTTTCTCATTTAAATGTTGGACGGTGAGAGAGCAAATTACGAGATAGCCGTGCTAATCTGTGGTCCAGCTCACAATAATCACTTACCAATCGCTTTGGATCACAGAAGTTTTGTTTCCTTCTGATTCGGACCGTTGTGAGGGTCTGCAATCAGATACGAGGGGTACAAATCCCTCGTAGCATGTAACAAGTCGAAAAAATTTTGGTTTGCTCAAAACAGTAAACATAAATGTCATCAATTTTTATTTACTGCCTACTATTTTTTAATGGCAGGATATTATGTGAAATATAATCGTAACGTTCCTAAGCTATTCGCAAAACTCGGGACCTCTGGTGTCTGCGGTGGAGAACGGATGCGCTATTGCCCTTTCCGAAGGCTAACGCATTCACCAATGCACCATGCGACACTATGATTATATTTCACATTATGCTCTACCATTAAAAAATAGTAATAGTATAGTAAATAGTAGCATAGTAAAATAGTAGGTAGTAAATAAAATTTCACGACATTGTGATTCATGCCATAGCTTCAGCTTAACTGGGTTCAAAGCCGATTTGTGCTCCCCAGATCAATCCTGTTGACGGGTGATTGCTGATAGCACCTATAGGTCAATAATATGCCTGAGAGATGGGCGAAACGAAAGACTGGCATGGTGTGGCGGTGAACGCGTTAGCCTCAGGAAAGGGTAATGGCGCGGTCATTCCCCACCGCCGACACCCGCGGTCCGGAGTTTTGCAGATATCTCAGCAACATTATGAGTAAACATAAAGTTCATCGTATGAAAAATTAGGTGTTGCTAGTAGCTCTTAGATTAACGGAGGTTGTAGGGTCGTTCCAACTTGCGACAGCGGTGAATGGATACATCACTGGTAATGTTTACAGACCTCATATGATGACTAACGCAGGTGATTCTTTCACGCAATGTTTCTTGCATTAAAGTGGAGATCTTTTTAACTGTATAACTGCTTACTCTCGCTCGTCTAGCAAGTATATTTTAAGTACAGTTTAAAAGCTTAGCATTGAACATGTGGACATATCGACTTAAGTAGCAGGCACAGTTTGGTTCCGCTGTAGTCTAGGTGCTTTCCCGTATTTCGTACACCCTTATGTGGTATTCGTTTCGACACTCTTTCATTTCTTTTTCATCTGCATATTCAGTCTCCAGGTTGGTTTCGTATGCTGTTAGTTGTATGTTACATACTTGCGACCACATGTAATAAACAGCTAATTAAAGTGCAAGTTGAGCTGCTTCAGACAAGTCTTTATTTCGAAGTTGTCAAAAAAATTCTACTCTGTTCCCAACATATTAGAGCGATGTAAACACTTTCTTCCTTTATCCAGAAGCTTTCGCCATCTACCACAACGGCTGGTGAACAACGCCTACGCAACTATTCCACACCCAACAGGCCACAATCTCGTTTAGGAACCGAGTAGAACGCAAATGGAACACAAAGTTTAAGACCTATCTATTTAAGGTGCGTGAAGGTCGTGCGTTCGCTCGCAAAGAACCTCATCTGCTGTCGTCAAACATCTCGTTTCATTGGATAGGTTAAAACATTCATCCACAGCGGTAAATCTTCAATCTACTGCTGAAAAATTGTCTAATGTTGACAGAATTTGCAAGGAAATCTACACTACTTCATTGATAACGTTATCGGATGTCATTCTAGCATTTCTGAAGAATCTCAGAACGACTGAAACAGGTGATATATCCTAGTAGCGCACCATTTCATTGTTCAGCAGTCTTCTCAACGCTAAATCAAGCACTCTTGCCAGATAATTTATAAGGGAATGAAAGGATGAAGTATTCGGCGTTAATCAATTTCTATGAAATGTACCATACATTCGAATCCACTGGTAGCATCTTCGAAGTAATTGCATATTTTGCCTATAATAACTTGTGGAAGGCTACCGATGTATCAATTCAGTGCTTTTATCCCAAAAGGGGAAGCCTTGTACAAATTTGTCGACCACGGATGGAATGGAGGGCCTTGTTTGCGCCGAGTTGGTGTCCAAATGAAGGCCTTAGGTGTTGCAAATTGCGTATAACCACTACGCTACACATGACATCAAGGTTAAAATCGATGCAATAGTGTCTAATTCTTGGTAGGAATTGTTTCTTTAAATATTTTTCTGGTGATGAAATGCTTGGTTCCATCAGTGTAAACCAAAAACCTAACAAAATCTAGAGTCATTACAATCTGTGCGATCTTTAACGCATTTCATTCCTGCACGGTTTTTCGTGTGTGACCCAATCGAATACGAGCAATTATTCGTCGGTTGCAGACTTTCTGGTTTCTTGTCAATAAACCTTCTCTCGGTAACTAGAGGACTTGATGGATTGTGGACATGAGATATGGTCCATGTGAGCGCGTGTAGCGCAGTGGTCAGAGACGCACTGCAATCCACATGGTATCGATCCCCGCTCTCCGGCTCACCAAGCTGTCCATCTCTCCGAGGTCGCCAAGTGATATCACACATCTCTGATAAGATAGCAACATTCAACACTCGGTAGGCCACCGCGAGTCAATTTATAGGCCAAATGTGGATTCAATAATCTCCAATGATGCTTGGTAAAGTCGAACGCATGGCGCATCGCTCAGAGATTGATCAATGCCGAGGGTTTTATCTTTATCCTTCTTAAAATGGTCCGTATTGCAAATTCATTGCCATCGGCCTTTGAAAGTACTTTGCAGTTTATGTTGAATCTACTTCGGTATTTTCATATCCACACGTTGCATACAATAACCATAGCGAATGAAACGAAGTAACAATAAATTGTTAAATCCAACCACAACGATGCTGAGATATTTGCAAAACTTTGACTCCAGGTAAGATTCGGACCCTCGGTTACGCTTTCGAGAGACTCACGTGTTACCCACTTATTCATTTAAATAGATTTCTAACCAATTTTCCGATCAACAAGCTTTTTCGAGAGATTTTTTGCAAGGCGTTAAGTGTAGAGAGTAGTCTTTCTAGTCCTACCCTTTCCATCTTGATCTGCTTTCGATTAGCTGTCGAATGAATACGTAGTGCAGTAAGGAGACTCTGGAGCCAAGTAAACTGAATATGGACAATACAGTGTCTATACGGCCGTTTAGTCCAGACTTCTGTGGATATTGTGTCCAATCCGGAGAGAAATGGGTTGAGGGATCAAATAGGGTTGCCTATTGCCCTGCAACTATATTTTTTGAGCAGAACATTTGCACTAGAACAACAGTTAGGTAGTCGAAATGCTTAATTGTTCACTTATATCACGATATATATATATACATATATATGTGCATATGTTATACATGTGTACATATATATATACATATATATATATAGATCTGATTTAATTTTTGGCATAATTGCGATACCGTTCTCCAGATAAGAACTTCCATGACTGTATAAGAGTTTCTAGTCCAAAGAGGGAAGAGACTAGAGCGAAAAGTCGTCACGTCCTCCTAACTCTTCAGGGAGCTGTGGGCCACATACGTCTCAGTTCCACTTATTCAATCGAATCAACTTCTATCCACTTTTCAGTGTCATTGTTTTCAATACCTTTATGTTCGTTTAGTATGAATTTCGCAGCGTGTTTCGGTTCCGGAAGGCAAAACCGGAGGACGGGATAAATTCATATAATTAAATTAATCCTTTAATTCGATTTCTAATTTAATAAATTTTAATTTTTTAAATTTAATTTTTTTATATCACATGGAGAATAGGCTCTGCTCACCAGAAGCGCATTGGGCATGGCGACGACGATGATTGCAATCGAACAGAGCGTCCTGTAACAGGCGGAAATTGCATTCGATTCGACAACAACGTTAGCGGCTTTCTTCGACCGAGCTCGACTTTATGGCCTGAGAAATGAGAACTTCGACGGAGGCAAAGAAGGAGGTAAAGGGACAACAATAATATTTGTGCGAGAACAACTGGTCACGGATCATTTTATTTAACTGTAACTTTTTAGTCATCTCCAAGTCCTGTTAGGTTGGTTAACTGCAGTTTGTCAGCACTCTTTTTGAACACAAATTACAAGTTCAGTACTAGAAAAACACTTATGCAGTATTTATCACGACAGTCTTCTATATATTGTACGAATCATATCTATCGTTTGTGGGGAAAATTTGAGAACCTTCAAACCCGGCCACTTGGGATTTCAAGGAGGAATCACTCTCGACCAGCATGATTTCCCCCAAAATGTGTTAACGAAAGAATATTCTAGAGCATCGATTTGCAGTCGAAGCCACGTACGAGCTCGACCATCTCTGTGTGCGAACGTCACACACTAGCGAACTATGTGGAAGAAGTGCTTAGGACGATACAACATTCAAACAAGGGACATCTAAGTATTTAAGTAACTGCATGTCTATTTGGGGAGGTTCCCAATTATTATAATATAGTTGACAATCATGGCAAAATCAAACAGCGAAATGATAAGAGACGAGGTATAATGGATGTCTACATATCAAGAAAGGAAAGGTGCACAATGTTTAGCAATGGGTAGCGATGAATCTCCATCTTCTCCACAAAAAGGACTTATTCCTGTGGACACCTATTCTTCAAACATTACGGCACTTTAGGAACTGCAATAACATACAACAAGTAATAGACAAATAATAAAATACTATGGAGAGCATTAAAAGTATTGCTAGAGAAATTCATTAGTTCTTAAGATTTCCATGAACTGTTTCTATCTTGAATACATTTCCTTGGGCGTTCGTGATTTGAAAGCTATGGAATGTTTCGACAGCCAAAGTAAGTTTCGGAAAATGAAGGAGGAATTGACGAAGCATGAAAAATTTCAGTGAAAGGAGATGGAATGGGATAGCCACATGTTTTCTAGCGTCCACACTCGCTTAATTTTGTAATAGAGCCGCCCATTTGGGATTCCATACACGGTGAAGTATAAGGCTTCCACGTTGATCATACTCTTAAGGATGGACGATGCATTCGATTCCACCTAACATCGTAGAGGTGATTTAATGCACATTTGGCCCACATGTTGACATACGGCTGCCCATTGCCAAGTCAGTAGAGTTTTTCTCTCAGAGAACTTCGGTATCGAACTGCCGACCTCGGAAGGAGGTACGGTTTCGTTAACCGAACGCTTGCGACTTCCCCATTATAAACTTCCAATACAACTTTCTTCTATTTAATTAAGTGAAATGAGACGACTCTGAAACTTCCAAATTCAAAGGGTACAGAGTTGACCTGAGATTTAAAGGATGGAGGATAAAGCTCTAGGCATTTCTCAATCCCTGAGGCATGAGTCATGCATTCGGTTCATTAAGCATCGTTGGAGGTGATTGAATGCATATCTGGCCTTTACAATGACTTCCGATGGCTTGCCGATGTATTGAACCAGTGATCCCAGACAAGTCTGATACCGATTTGCCGATCCCGGAGGTGTGGAAGGCTTGGTGAACCTTAGACGTAGAGTTCGATCCCGTGTGTATTGTAGGGCGCCTTCGACCACTGCGCTACACATGCTCTGATGGGAGAATATGCAGCCAAAATTCATCTAGTTGCTCTCATGAATTTTAGTGGCGCTTTATGTTTCTTGTACGAGTACAAAACTCTCGTTAACTTACAGAACACATGGAGAAGAAATGTCTGACGAGCATCAATGCAAACTTTTAACAAATAAAAATTCGTTTGCTCAGAAAGTAAGTCCGAAAACAAATTGTTAGTTCTCTTCGTTTGTATTGAAACACAAACAATTTGACTCGATAGTAATGTTGGACTTTTCTGTGTTCGGTGGAAGCTTTTGGCACATCCCAGTTTGACTTGCTTTTTCTTTTTATAAATTTTAGGCCTAATTTTCAAATTTCACTGAGTTATTGGCTTGGATTGGTGAAGTCGATGGACTAGCGTGGCCATGAGTCCGTTACATACAAATACCTTTGTGATTAAATGGGAATCCTTGTCATCCCGATCGGAGCTAGGCAGGATATAGGTGTTCCGCTAGTGATGGTTGGTCGAATACTCAGTGGTTCCAAGGAGTGCCACTCTCTCTTGATGTGGGTTCATTGTGCAAGAAATTAACAACCGCTAAGCACGTCAAATCAACACGCACAACCACTCATCTACTCCTATAAGATGAACAGATTTTGGATGGGATTTATCTAATATCCGGCAATTAAATTACGATGGAAATTCTAGGACTTTGGTGGCTATGACCAGAATTTCAGCTATTGATTCAGCATGGAGTGTTCAAGGAGTTTATAAGTGTTATGAACAACGGAGTTCCATCTCTGACGATCATCCTTACTATGGACTACAATACCTCTATGAGGAAACTCAGGTTAAAATAAGCCTATGGAAAGGTAGAACCAAGCGAGGCGCTTGTGGTTATCTTTTCACTAAAAAAAAACAGTGAAATAAAAGACACATTGCACGAGTAACGAAAGGCACGTTACTGTAGCTATTAGATTGACGACTCTTGTATCCCTTGAGTGACAGGATCCTCTTAGATGCATCCCGAGCTGCTCGACGGAGAATACAGAAAGCAAGAATTATCAATGCTAGTAGTTACGCCACTGTTCACGCAGTAAGGACATTTCTCACCGAACTCTCTCAGTAAGCACGTGGCACCACGTCGGTGTCAAATGCAGCAAGCTTAGTTATATATTAATATTCGACATGAAATACATTGTAATTGCTTTAATAATAGACAAGTATTTCATGATTAAAAATGCTTTCGTAAAGTTAGTGTGGAAGCGAGCAGTGCAGTGGTCAACGATACTGCGCAATACAAGCAGCGTTTTCTGGTTTCACACAGCCCTCATTAAGACCAAGTACCCTATACTTTCACGGTTGGAAGATTTGTATCAAAATCGCCGGTCAAAACTTCTTTCCGATTCACGAATTCCAGAGACTGACTGTGGTGAAAATTCGAAAACCTTCTAGTGCACAGCATTTAATTAATTTCCAAAAGCAAAAACTTCCGGATAAAAATAGGAAGTCTTCGGAAGACTTTAGTTAACCTACTTGATGATCCTGGAGGGTGGACTACGCTTCATTTCATAGGTCCTATTTATTCAATTCACATGAGAGGGCAGTGAGGAGTTCACCAGACAGGAAAAAACGCTGATTTTCAAACATTGTGACTTCGCCCGTACTGTAACAAATTGTCACAGTGCAGGCAAACTTAGTTTAGGTTATTTCGGTGATAACTATTGAAGTGTATAACTATATTCAATGTCAATCCATTTCCAGGATAGTGATAAATGGAATTGGCATTTGAATATGATATTTTGATAGTTTTCATATTTTCGCCGCCAGTTTTTCCTTTTTTCAAAGGATCTATATAAGGTCCGAATGCATGCGTGATACTATATGCTTCTTATTTTTGCAAAATTGATAGTTCTCAAGATTGATATCGGTGGATGTCGCTTGTGGTGTTCTCGGTCTACCCACTTGGCATGATCACCCAGGTTAAAGAGGAGTTCAACATTTGCATCAATTGAGTGAGAACAATGCCAGCGCAAGGTGCGACGAGCCATCCATGGCGAACTTTTCTCTATTAAATAAAGGTAACTGGCCTAACGGTAAATGTCTGGTGCTCTTTGGTTCCTTCAGACTAGTGGAGCCCACTGGGCAGCAAGCGACTGGACGCCGCTGTGCTGTCGAGTCATCTATACATTAGCGGCAATACGGCTGATATAAGTAATCTATTCCCTATCGGCTTAGTGAATAAAGATGGACGTCTCCTGCTCAATGGATCAGCGATAAAAAGGAATATGTTTGTTGTAGTGCAAAATCAGCGAGCTGCAACAAAAATCCTCGTCAAAAAAACGTCGCCGAAAACCCCTCCCCTAACTCCCCATAAATCCCTCGAGAATTCAGAAAATGACGTACTGCGACCAGATGAACCACTACAATTGGATTACGAAGGAACAAAAACCTGCCGTCACAGTTTATACTGAAAAGCCATGAGATTGGCCGGCTTAGTGGCATCGATGGGATCCATGAGATCGAAATAATCCACTTCATTTCGGTTCTCTTGACGTCAAGCATTCGCATAGTCGAATTGTTAACAAAATTTAACTCCTGGCGTAGTAGGTCTGTCGTACTCTCTAAAAGAAACTGTTTCAAAGTTTTTCATAACGGATTCACAAAATATTAAAAGTTTTCATTCAAGGCTTTAGCCATTTGATGTAAAGTAGACGATGAACTGATGTGGAGTGCACACTAGAAAAACCACTGCAGTTATACATTTACTTCCATAGAAAACAATACAATACAACAGTAGCTGACGTTTTGGCAGTATCGCCTTCTTCAGAGCCTGGAAGGCTACACTGATATACAATCTACTATGCCAAACGCTTCAATAACGTTTACAACAACTGAGATATTTGCAAAACTCCGAACCGCAGGAGACCAAAACTACCGATCTTTTGCCCTTTTGGTAGAACTAGCTGAGAGACAGGCGGAACGAACGACCCGCGTGGTGTGGTGATGAACGCGCTACTCCCCGGAAAGGACAATAGCGCGTTCGTTCCTCACCGCATACACCTGCGGTCCGGAGTTTTGCAAATATGTCAGCATCATCGAAGTTATATTTCGCAATGTATACTCTGTCGTTAAAAAGAGTAGGCAGTAAGTGATAAGTTAAAACTTACAACAGCTTCTTGAAAGCTCATCGCTTTTTACGTGACTTCCAATGACGAAGTTTAGAACAGCCGATTATAGTCGCATATGGTTGATGACTGCACCATCCCACATCAGGAATTGATGCGAACACACGGGGTCGGGTCGTGTATAACCTCTGGGCATTCATCCCTGCCATTCATTGTAGGGTTTTGCCATCTATCCAAAAAGCCTCAAGAAGTTTTCGCGCTGGTCTTTTAGTCTCCTGTGCAAGGATATTGACTTTTACTTCAAAATCGTCTCCGCTATGCTTTTGTATCCTATGCGCGCCTGGTGAGGTACTTTGTCTTAGTTTTCGTTTGCCATCTAGATGTTATTTTATACAGATACACAAAGGTCTGCCCGTTTCGCCAATATGTTCATCTCCGCAATTATTACAAGAGATCAGGTATATCGTACCTGAACTCATACAATCACCGTCCCTGCCGTAAGGGCAAACTACGCAATTTATTGTTTCACATAGACGGTCATACAGGCGGTTACGAACTAACTGACGACGTAGAGTAGCCGGTGGTATTTCAACTATCGCTACCGATTCCTCTAGACTTGCCCTTCTTAAGCATCGTTTTATAGCTACCCTTACTTCATCGCTTATAAAAGGCAACATAAACGGGACTTTCTTTTGGCCAAGTGATTCGCGTGGGCGCGTCGCTCTCCTTCTAAACTTATTTCGTGCGGTAACTACTTCGTAGCCGCTGGAGATGGCTATTTGCAGAGCCAAGTCGCGCGATTCTTGCTTTGGTGAACTGGTTGTGCACACAGAGATGACCATTCGAAACGTGTTGCTCACAAGCGCCCTCTTTGTGTGTAAAGGGTGGTAAGAAAGGAAGTGAACCAGGACGTCTTTGTTGCTTGGTTTTTCTTTTGGCGACCAGTGCGACCCAGTGCTGCTATCCTTCCAGGCAAGTCTGGTACCAATTTGCTGTCTCCGGAGGGATGGAGGATTTGGCGAGTCTGGGGCCTGAAGATAGATCCCATGTGTATTGGATTTCTCTTTTTGTACAAATAATTCTCCATCACAAAATGTGGACCCAAACACAAAGTAATTGGTTTCTCATACCATGTGCTATGGGATGTTATAGTTTCTTCTTGATAAAATCCTTCATCACATGCACACTGTGCATTTACATTTATAAGTTGTTTCTGTAGTCCAGAACGAATTATGCATAGAACTTTTATTGATATATACAATATTTAACTATTTAAACGACAAATCCTCAATCGTGGTGCGCACCTTATCACTTCCCTTCTTGGCTTGGGTGCTTTCTTACTATAATCCAAGCAGTTGCTAGGATTAGCGACTTTAATAGTTGGAGACTTTGAGGATCTATCGCGTTCTCTCCATTAAATCGTAAAAGCTGATTGAGCATGTTTCTTTCTAAATTTCTGGCAATGGGTGTCTTCACATCCTCACACGTTCAGTTTTTGATCCTCTTCGCTCGCAGGGAGGCTTACTGCGCTAAAAAATTTCCAAAATGACAGCAATTCTTGTTATAAGTCGACCAGCACATCGAGGACGTTGTATCATGCCTACCCACATGCGTAAAGTAAGAATAAATTTTCAAGGTACCTAATTACAAGAAACACTTTCGAAAAATGACTGTAATTATTTATTAAGCTTTCCAACAAGAACCCCGAGCCATTTACGAGAAAAAAAGGCACCAGGACATGCACCAACAAATACATTATCACAGATACAACCGTATTCAAATATATCTCTCGAAAATACATACATAATTAGTATCCCATAAAGGAAAGACTAGTAACCAAGTTTGCCCACGGAGAGCTTTCGCTTGATGATCCATGAACAATGATAAATTATGCAGTCGAAGAAATGGGCAACAGTAAATACCCCTCCAATAATATTACACAAAGAAATCATAAATATAATGCACTACCAAAGTTTGTTCATAGAAAGCTTTCGCTCAATAGCCCGTGAAGAATGATAAATTATGGAGTCGATCAACTGTGCGACAGTAAATACCCCTCCAATTATAGCACACAGAGAAACGAGAAACGTAATAAGATGCCTATAAGAAATCTCAATAGGTCTATTTCCACAATGAAACAGACTAAATATTGCGACTCACTGACGCCTTTCCTCGTATCGTACTACTAAGGGACTGAACTCATATTGCACCACGAAACCGGGAATTCCGCTACCTTGAACAGAAGTTATAGGATCATGGTAACAATATCTACACAATGTTAACGTTTTTATTCACTGCTTATTACAATTTTTCACAGAGGGGTACTCTGTATGATACAACCACAATGATGCTGATGTATTTGCAAAACTCCGGACCGTGGCCTCACCTTAACTGGGTTCATTGTCGATTTGGGCTCCCCAGATCAATTCCGTCAACGGGTGATTACAGATGGCAATTAGTTCCACGAAAAGGTGTGGGTAGGAAACTAACTGAGAGACAGGCAGAACGAAAGACCCGCACGGTGTGGCGGTGAACGCGTAACTCTCCGGAAAGGACAATGGGGCGTTCGTTCCCCATCGTAGACACCTCTGATCCGGAGTTTTGAAATATCTCAGCATTACTGTGGTAATATCTACACGTTTGCTCTGACCTACTTTCGATTTCAGTCTGCCTACATAGTATGGAAAACAATTTACCGTAATGTCTCCCAAACAATACTTATATTCTAAGTCTCATAAAATCGTATACGAGTATTTTTAATAAAATGTATACATTTATAGACGTGTTCGACAGGTGCAAAAAAACCTCTAAGGAACTTTTCAAAGAAAAGAGCAATTAGTTCCCCGAAAAAATGTATTAACGAGTAGGGAGAGAAAGAGAGGGGAGAGAGAGAAAACAGAGGAGGAATGGAACGCATATATTCAGAATGAAATGAAACAGCAATAGTAGTATGTTTTTGTTACCTTTTGCAGCGTCCTTTTGATGGTTTGTAACCGAGAACTGATGACTGTTTTCTACGCGACCGTCCATATAAGCGTAACTTGTGGGTACCACTTTCACATAGTAGTTATACATTATAGGTCCTCAAAAAACTGTGATGAGCAAGGTGACTACTGTGTTCAATTAGTTATTAATGTACAACACAATTTAACAGCGTTGACATCCACAACTAAAGAACCAGAACAATAGCTAACATGAAGCGATAAAATGACGAAGAAGATAAACCGACTAACAATCGATTTAATCAACTGCCTAAGTGAATAAAACAGCACCTTTAATACTGTCAAAATTCGTCCCATCCAATGGATACTGCTTTCCAGGAAATTCATTACCAAACGATAAGTGGTTTATTCGATGCCCAGTATCGAAGACTGACAAGTCCAAACTGTGGAAATCGTGCACTGGAACAAAATACGATTAAAAGTAGGCTCATGTTAGTGGTCGACTTCTTTTTTCTGAAAATCGAGAACAGCGAAGATGGATTTCACCTCCACAATAATTATTCTGTGAAAATGTCCGTCTTCCACCCTTCACCAATACGACTGATACTCCATAACATATTTGTAATGAAGCTTGCTTTCCAATAAATGATAATCCCTCAATTTCTACAAAATTCCAAGAGTCCAGAACATTACAAAGTTGTGGAAGGAGGCTTTGCCTTATCGCGTTTATTACTTCCTTGGATACTTGAACGGCTTGTTCTCACTAATTATGCAGACCCCAGCACTATCTCCATTTTTCGGAGCATTGCTTGTTTAGCTACTGTGTACCCCTGAAGCCCCGAGGTCATCCTAGCCAAAGTCTGCTCCAGGTCTCCACCACCACAGGCAGTCCCCGTCTTTGTGAATCACAAAGAGATTTGCCATCATGCGACTAGTTCGATACCACGATTGTGGTGGATCCTGGTATATGTTTACTCTTAGCTGGACTTCCTAATGGAAACGCCGGAATCCTTCTCAACTTGGGAGACCCTGCTGTAGGGAAGAATCATACCGCCGTGCATCGCAGTCCGACACCCAAGAGCAATTCCCAGCCACGATAAGGCGGCAAACCGTTGGGAGGTATTGCGTTTATTAAATGGATGATTCTTGTACTGCCTTTTAAATTTAGACATACTTAAAATTCAAACTTCAAAAAGTCGACGAGACTGGGTCGACTCGTATGAAATGCTGAGATATTTGCAAAACTCCGGACCACAGGTGTATGCATCCGGGTCCCGGATGGTGTAGTGGTGAAGTGCGCTTCTCCTCGGTAAGGACAACAGCGCGTGTTCGTTCTCCATTGCATACACCTGTGGTCCGGAGTTTTGCAAATATCTCAGCATTTCATACGAGTTATATTTCACAACATAACCTGCCATGAAGAAGAAAAAGGCAGCAAATAAAAGAGTTAAGACTGAGTCGACTCTTTAAAATTCCCAGCAAAACAGTGGCAGTTGCAAATTTAAACGATTCACTAGGGAACACTGTTGTTAACGGTTGAGCAAAATCCCTCTTGTTCATTTACTTCCGTGTTCGAAATGTGAGCTTCTAAGAAATAACGTAGATCAAATATGTCATATGCTCCAGAAAGTCGGAACTCTATGGTGGCAAAATAGGAACTCTACACGGACGCGCGTAGCGCGATGGTCGGAGGCGCCCTACAGTACACATGGGATCCATCCACGTGCCCAAAGCTCATCAAGCGTTCCATCCATCCGCGGTCGGTAAATTGGTACCAAACTTATCTGGGAGGATAGCAGCGCTGGCTCGACACATCGGTAAGCCATCGCGAGCCATTGTAAAGACCAGATATGCATTCATTCACGATCAATGGTGCTTAATGAAGTCGAATGCATGGTGCATCTCTCAGGGACTGATCAACGCTGAGACCTATATCTTTATCCATTTGTGGTGGCAAAACACTTTAACTCCTTAGGCAAAGATTTGCAGATCCTAAGTTTTTACCGCAATCAATAAAAGTTACTTTTTTTCATTATGAACCGAGGTGTCATGACATAAAGCTCAAAGGAACCATTATGATCGTATCGTACGACCCCTTAAAGGTCAAGTCTTGCGAATGTATTAAGAGGTCTACGTTAGCAAGCAATCTTATTTACCCCGTCCTTAACGCCAGTTCAACCTTGACCATACACCAGTAGGTGGAACTAGCGTTAATGATATGTACGCCATCAAATCTATGAAAAAAAGCTCCAAAAGAATATTTCTTACTCATGGTCATCTAGACTCACCGTGCGTTCGCATCAATCGATGGGCATCTCCTGGAGCGAAATGAAAATTCCCTGCAACTTTTGCAACTTGGAGCTTTCCATATATACGGCAGCCTTCACCTTTGAATCGCTGAAGTTTCAGGACCCATGGGTCATCCTGACATCCACTTTTAAATAAATAGAGCCACGATAAGAGTATATAAAAAGAGAACAAAAGGATCTTATCGTACCTTGCACTGTTCTACCACCTCGACATTTACCTGCCAACCCCTCAGTTGATAAGCTTCCCTCACTTCTTCACATGTATTACAACAGCTAAATATTGCATGGTACTAATGATGATTGGCATCGACTGAACGAATGAAATTCCAGTGGATGACTGACCTCCCGGCAGGAAGAGCTCCGTAGCAGCTGCCACATTTCGGAGTCGCTACCACAGCAGCGACAGAGGTCTTATTTTGATTCACCTCTGTGATCAGAAAATCTCCCCACAGAAATACAATTTTATAAAACCGGAAGCACCATACACTGATAATCAAATCACTCCTTCGAAATTTAAGGAATATTGCCGACTTTAGACACTAAAAAACGAACCAATCTTCTGAACTTCGTGGCTGATGTTCATTCCGCTGCTATCCAAACGAATTTTGAATACGTCGTCTTGTATGTCATCCTGGTTATCACTGCTCACATCCATAACATCAACAGTAACAACTAAATAAACTGTTAGAAGAGGAATGTTGTTTTACCAAAAGTTAGACCGAGAACCCGACACCATCAATCAATAATTAATCCCCGCAAAAAGAAAAGGACCCACATGCACAGGGTAGCCTATGAAATGTGATGTCAAAATGAACATTAACTCTGACATCGGATGATGTTGAATCCACATAAAGTTGCTCTATAACATCACCAGCAAGGTAGTGCCTGGTCTCTTGTACGGCCAACGATATTATAACTATTGTAGAGATTAAAGAAACTGAAAACCACTTCGAATAAAAAGAGAAAACTTCTCAGACAACATGCTAATAGCATTCTCTTATGATAGCAGCTATGAACATCGAAGTATTCCAAAACAATTTCACACCATCAATAATTGCAGTTCCTGCCAACGGTTTACGCTTCACTCTGGCTGGAAGGTGTTCCTGGGTGTTGGGTTGCGATGTACAGCGGGGTAATTCCATCTCCTTAGCATGGTCTACGAAGCTGAGGAGTCCGGCATTTTCATCAGAGAACCTAGCTATGAGGAAACCAACACCAGGATCCACCACTGTTTTGGTAACAAACTAGTCGCGTGGTGGTAAATCTCCCTCTGATACACATGGGCAGCGACTGCCTGTGGTGGTGACGACCTGGGCAGACGTTGGCTACGCTGACCTTGGGACTCCAGGAAACCACAATAGCTAAACCACCAAAACTCCGAGAAAATAGAAATTATGCTGGGACCCGTACAACCAGTATCCAAGACACCTGCGATGTACCACCATTTCTCAGTGAATACTTAACAAGGTCGGTATAGCCTCATTTGCAAATGAAAGCATTTGCTTTCTGGGTTAGTTCACCCCGAATGTTGTCATTAATGAATCTAGAAATTTTCGTAGCATACAGGGAATGTACTGGGACCTTCAAGTGCCCAGTGGTAATAAACCGTTCTGGGAATTGCTCATTGATAGGAGTAAGCTAACACAATAGACTTTAAGCGATAATGATATAAAGTTTTAACGTCTTACCCATGCCACCAGTGAAAGTTTTCACTCGAAAATCATCCATCGGTTTCGTATAAGCATCAAAATCTCGCAATCGATTGAAAAATGACATCGAAAGCATCAAATTTGAGTTTAAACGATAGAAATTCATAGAATAAAAAAGAAAAAAAAAGAACGGGGATTGGTATAATCCATCGACGGAACTCGAACAGAGACGGTCTACAAATCCTCTTTATTCACTTGAATTTCACTCAAACATTAAATCTGTACTGCTTAACACGCAATGGTAATCGATGCTCCTTAGAGAAACTCGACAAGTCCTAACCATATTTTTACGTCAAATATCAAAAAAAAAAGATAGATGGGTTTGCACTCATTAGAACAAAACGGAGCGTCTGCAACAATAAAAATTCATGCAACAACTCAACAAGACAGGAATAAGTTTAACTATTGTCCCGTAGAAACCTTCGAACCGGCAGTCAGTTCCGTACTTTTAGCTTCCTCTACTTTACGTAGCCATTCGAGAAGTGCTGCTGGACTCGCCCCGGCCTCTATCACCTAAAGAAAGTCCTTATGACCAAGGAAACTCTTTTGACTAACGTCGAATTCATCAACAATAGTTCAGACTTCATCTATCAGATTTTCTTCCCTTTTCACTACACCGTAAAACCCAGGAAGCACACGAAGCTTCCCAGTACTGAAAAATTACAGTTCTTCTTTACCCATCCGTGGTGTCACTCACACTTATATGAACAACTCACCGAATAATCAAAACGATTCTTTAGAACGTTCATCTTAACCTAACTCGTTTAACTCATTGAATATTACCATAATGATGCTGAGATAATTGGAAAACTCCGGAGCGTTGGTGTCTGCGGTGAGATCGAACACGCTATTACCTTTTCCAGGGGCTAACGCGTTCACCACAACACTGCGAATCGTTCGTTTCGTCTTTCTCTCAGCCGCGTTATTGACCTGTAAGTGTTATCAGCAATCATCGGTTAACGGGATTGACTCTGGGACTACAAATCGGCACTGAACCAAGTTTGAGGACTCCAAGGACCTGCATGCTGAGGTGGTGAACGCTATAGCCACTTGAAAGGGAAACATCGGGTTCGCTCCCCACCGCAGGCACTAGCGATCCTGAGTTCTGCAAATATCTCAGCACCATTGTAGTTATATTCCACACAACAACTCGGCAACAGAAAAGAATAGGCAATAGGTAAAAAGTGACGACACCGTCGTTGAGCATCAATGAAGATCTACCAAAAATTCACGTTCAAGTGGCAATCTTAATAAGGCATGCATAGTTTACTGTGCAATTCGAGTATGAAAATGGTTCCTAAACGAACTCTGATGATTGCCAAAACTTGTTCTTCCGTAAAGGAAAGGTTCAGACAGCGACAGATTCCCATCACTCCTGCAAAAAAGCACCTGCATACAAGTTCTGAAACTCCTCCATCGATCCTGAGTCACTGACTTACTTCCCAGATTGACATCGGACACTCTCAGGTGCGATCCGCTCGCCATCTCCTCCTTTCGTCACTGCCACAGCTCTAGTCCGGAGAAGGCCATCATACCACAAAGCGTTGCGCACGCAGCCATGGAATGAGAGACCGCCGCGCGACCGCGCGCCGCAGCGAGCTGACGTCACAGTAACGATGGGGTTGGCGGCGTTCCAAGAGCGGTCTCCGGCTGACACCGGCTCGCAGACGCGGTGGATTATGATGAGGACGTGGAGTTCTCAGGTCATAGTGAACATCATTTCAGAAATAAGAAGGGTCTGACTCAGTATCTCACCAGATATCCATAGGCCTACGGCTTCGAATAGAAGAGAAGCGTACTTGCCTAGAGTAAGATGGGAACAGGATTGGGGATTGAGGAAGTCGCTTCTTTTGATAGATTTGACGATCAGGAAAATTTCTGCCTAAAACTAGCCGCAACTTCATTGGAATCTATGGGAGGCAAGAGTAAACCAACCGTAAGTTATCTTGCTCCAATCGCAATTTCGACGATGGTAGCGGCCCGCGCGTGTTGAAATGGGACTCTTGTAACTGTTCTGGACTATCTTTGAATAGAAGTCGGTGGTGAATAGGGCTGTAAACGAGGATAACTGTACTCATTCTAATACGTTACTAGCTAGGAGTGAAAGCATATTCTATAGGAAGAGCGTCTGTTGTTCCACCTGTGTTTTTCGTTCTGTCATCCCGCTCGGGTTCAATCTACATTGGCAACTTACCGCTAAATATCTTTCGTTGTTGAGTTTTCTGTGTTTTCAAGCTCTAGTGTTATTTTCTTGCATCATCTTTGCGAATATCCTTTCTATTTATTGAGTTTTTTTATGCTATTTGTTTTGTACAGTGGACTGGAATTCAGTGATTTCATTACTTCTTCGTTGTTTTCGATTTGAAACGACAGCTTAACCGTGCGGGGCTAACGAACCATCATATCTCACCGTCGACCCGTTCAAATGTTTCCCACCGGTGGGGGAAGCTCACAAACAGCCCAAGAAACCGCTGCTCCTCAACCTCACCAAGGCCTCGACTTGTTCAGGCAACGCTTTACATCCTTTGTTTCGTCATCTCCACAGCTCAGTTCGAACTTTGCTTTTACAGAGCGTTCGCCAATCTAACTGCACAGAACTCACCTCAGCACCCTTCCAGCCAATATATCGCCTCTCTGGGTCAAGTCAGTCTATTCTGCTGTGGTTTCCACGAAAATTTATCACGTTAGTTCCTGATCTGTGATTTTTGAAGCGTCTTTTTTAGCATGCCGTTCACGCTGCCCAACTAGCTGCACCTTCTACTTCACTACTACAAGGAGTCGCACGACAAGTTGGTTTTGAGCGTTAGTTAGAATGGCAGTGACTTGTTTTTTTTCGGTCTTTTTATACCCAAAGTTTTGTCACGTTTAGGTACCTCAACACAAGGAAAATTCTTCGGATCAGACAAACCAGGTTTTGCCTTTTACACCTATCTAATAACGGTATATAGTTGTCATTGTACGTGTGAAGTTTCTGTAGTGAAGAGTTGCTCTAAAGTAGGAATGTGCTATCGGAAAGTTATGGTAATGTATGAAGCAAGTAAATACATCTATATTTTACGGGAAAGACTTCGAAACGAATCTGCTTTCCTAATGTGTTTAGTCCACTCGTGATGATCTTCACCGACGTCCATCCCTTATGTCGAATTTCTTTCCTCCTCATATTGGCTATCAGCAAGGGTACAGCAGAGGTTTGTCGCATCTCAGCTGGTTTTAAATGTTTGGTTCAGAAGACATTGCATTCAGAAGACAATAATCATCTCCACGTCGATACAAGTGGAAGTCTTCTTGGAATGAAAATCGATCCTTCCCCCGGGGCTGGGACCACGCTAACGGAAAGGGAGAATGACGAAGTTAGTATTGAACTTTTTAATTGAATGTTTTCATGCAGTGTTTTTTTTTTTGTTGCTTGCAGTTCACCTCTATTTCTTTTAAGTTAACGTTCTTATGAACTGATTTTGTTGAGCTTATGCGAAATTGGTATAAGTTGTCGTTGTCGTTGATGTTGTTGTTGTTGGTCCACTCGCAACATCACAGCTCTGAGGAAGGCGAAATCGCCGAAACGTCAGCCATCGACCAACAGCAGCAGCAACAACATCAACGACAATAACAAAAACAACAAACTTATACCAACCTCGCACCCGCTTAACAAGATCAGTCCGTAAGAACATGTAAGTAAATATATCGATTGTTTATGCCGAGGTTTACAGGAAGTCGGTCTTTTGAGTGTGTTCCTATTTTATAATATGTGTCTGAAATGTAACTCTGTTAAGTGCTCACTAATTTGTGCGAAAACCCACCAGTGACTTATCACTTCGCACTTGGTATCGTTTGCAGTCGAGCTGCGATGTGCAGCAACGATTCACTCCCGGGCTAAGGTCATCCAAAAGCAAAAGAACGACATTTCCATTCAGTAATCCATGATAAGAGTAAATGTCTACAACGGCAAAGCCCGGTGTGCTTCTAGTAGCTCCTTTATCGTCTTCAAAAGTGAGGAAAAAAACGTCACGTACAAAATTTATGGTTCTCTTTATGTGAGCAAATGGGTTCCGCAAAAGAGTTCTGACATACGAATGGGATGGATGAAATTTTCTTCTGATACCTGCTCTATTTACCCGATAACTAATTGGGTTGTAGGTGTGATGGGACTAACTGGTAATGTTTCGTACTGTTCAGCTATCCGAAAAGAAAGCTACGTCGGACCGCCTGGAGTTGATAGAAAAAGATCGAAAACAAGCCGATCAACAAGTTGAGATCCTTACTAAACGGAGAGAGCGTCTCAAGGTTGTTGTTCACTTCGCCACCATTGTTTCTTTATTTTTTTTTTATTGTTTCAATGCTATTTCGTTCGTACGTTTTCAGAACATCAAGAAGGAATCTGAGCAAGAGGTCAAAGATGTTTCAAATGGAGAGGTATTTGTTCGTAATGAGTAGATGGCTTCTTCAAGTCTTATGCCACTTTGCTAAGTTATATGTCCAGAGAACATTTTTGAGCGGTATCCTCTTTCTATCAACGTCTCCTATTTTTTTCCAGGTTGATGAGAGGGAAAACGTCCCTCTTTGGCAGCGAATTATCGCCGAGAACAAGCGAAAATCGCCAGTTAAGGCGCGCCTTGCCACGAAGAAACCTGCACAGGATGTGAGTCGATCACTTTTTGTTTATAATTTGACGAATTCGATATACTGATCAGCCCAATTTCAGTTTTTTTACGAGCCTGTTAATGCACCTGGGGTGAGTGACCTGTTGAAGCGTCAAAAGGTGATTTTAATAAAGAATGAATCAGTTTAGTAATTCTTTATGAGTACCGGATTTAGACTTTTGGACTGAAACTCCGAGAAGCTATCGCATACCGGCAACGCGTAAAACTTGGATGCTTTAGGTAAATGTTTCCATCTACATTCAATTAGCTTATCCTGACATGTGCTAAACGTAACGTCTGTCCTTAACATGTTTTAAATTTTTGAGCATACACGAGGTTGATGAATAACTCATTTGGTGAACGTTTCGACGTCTTCTTCTTCATCAGAGGCTGTCGTTGTTCAAAATTGCCCTATCCTTATTTGTTTTACTTCTTTTTTTTTAGTTTTTTTTAAAAAGTCTCTGGATGTTTGTGCGATTGATGGGGATTTATAGCTACGTTTTAACTGCCCTTTTTAGATACAATGACGATGTTTACAATTCATGTATGAAAGATTTTTTGAAGAAAATAGAGCGATGGGAAAATAGCCCTAAAAAAATGTGAGTCATTTCAGTTTTTCCGATCAACTTGTGGTTTTCGTTGTTTTATTCGAAGATTTTGATACTATTGGAAATTTGTGCGCTTTAGAGCTCGAGACCTGAAAAATCGTGAGATATTTGAAAGAGCGTTTCCTGAAATGAAGCGTACTCGAGAGGAGAAAGAGCGCTCTTGTCGAAATGATCGAATAAGCTTGCGAGTTCAAGAGGCAGTCGAAGATCTACCGGCTCCAAGCGAAAGGGTTTTTTTAAAAGATTACTTTTGTCGTTTTAGTAATTTTGTTTGTCATATCTCTTTAAAATATCTTTTTTATCCTTATTTTCCAGCATATTTAGGGTCAAGTTGATGAAGAACATAAAATGAGGAATGCTGCTGCTATTCCTCCTCTGCTTGTAGATGAATCAACAATCCGTGCTCATCTTTTCGATAACAAGCATGGCATTATTAAAAACGCTGCTGATGAAAATAAGAAATGGTTTTTTTTCTCTAATAACCAAATTTTGGTAAAGACTAACATGCAGCAGTGTTTAGGATCGAGTCTTTCCTTGCTTCGTGGTCCGATGATGAAAAGAAGCTGTTCAAAGAACGATTGTCCGCTGTTGGCAAGAACTACGCAAATATTGCCATGTTTCTGGAAAACAAGGTTTATTACCTACAAAACCAATAGTGATTTAAAAAGAAATACGGAGAAATACCAAATGTAATGGTGTTCGTTCTTCTGCATGCGATATTGTCGCTTCTTTCTAACTATATCATTAGACCATGTGAGAGATAACCGCTTCCTTTTTTTTAAAAAATAGAGCCTATTACACACGACATTTCTTCGTTATACCTTATTTGTACTGAATCAGTAGTATATTACAGACAGTAAAAGACTGCGTGCTGTTTTACTACCTGTGTAAGAAGCGAGAGAACTTCAAAGCAGTTATACCGAAGCGTAAGAGGAAACTTGCCAAGACATATAAGGTTGTTTTCAGCGCTATCTGCTTATTTTTTTGAAACTGACTATGTGGAAGAGTTCTGCAGACCCTGCATTTTTTTCTTAGACTTCGTTGGAAAAATTTCAATAATTAAATTTTAAGCCACCTCTCATGCCAACACCAGAGGAGCTTGCGATGTATCAGTTATTACCACAAGATGCCCTTACGGAAACCCAGTGTATGTTCGAACTTTAGAACTGTTTTATTCTCATGAAAACTTTGTTTAGTACTGGATTTTATTTTTGAATTACGTGCTAATTCTCTTATCGGAATTCGTCTATATTCTGAATGCACTCTTTTTTAAGTTCAGGCGCGTTCTTTGACTATGAATTTACAAATCGTCATGAATCGTTTAGTCATCTGCTTTCAGCTTGTGCATCTAATGACAGCAAATGTGTGATGTGTCAGCTGCGGATAAATCCGGCAACAAATCCTGGCCGTGTTCTTACGAGGTCTAATTACGAATTGTATGGTGAGCGATAAGTGCTTCTCAGTAACCAAAGAATTGGAATGGGTCGTATGAAAGCGGTATTTTGAGCAACGGGTTTTTTCTGGTGTTTGCGACTGCTAACTACCAAAATTCTTTGGTTTGATAGATTTGTGGTGTTTTCTTTCATCATTTACTTAAACATCACCATACTGTGCGCCAGTACTTTTTGACTTCTATTCATTCACTCTTAGCCATCATTCGAGATCTTTCAACTTTTGCGAATGGCTTCAGCTTTTGCTTAAGGGTTTTTCTCTTCGTTATGAATGTTGTAGAACACTGGTGGAGTCGATTCTTCCTGAAGTCTTGTGATAACCGTCCTATTGCGTTCTCACCTGGATTGGAGGGACTTTGATGATACCACAAAAGTCTGGAACGAATTTCCCGACCTTGGAGAGATGGGATGCTTCGGGGATTCCGAGCCAAAAAGAAAATAAACCGAATGAGAAATACTAAAAGAATGGGGTTATTTTTTTAGCAGAGGAGAGTGGTGAAGTGACCGTTATATGTATATTCAAATCATATATGACACGTTGAAAAATTAAGCTTAACCCTACACACTTTTCACACAGATTTAGAAGACTGTACATGTTAAGATATCAGTTTCATTTTTCTTTGTGTACTTCCTTTCCATTCCCTTGTTTTATGAGCTTGTTGATTACTTGTATTCTTTTTACAATATCAGTTGGTATTATTTGAGGAATTGATGCAAAAAGACAAGGAGCAGACTGCAAAATTTGTACAAAATGTAAGGATGAAGTGCTAAAAATTAGGAATAGCGGGTGAGTCGTGGTATTATTGACACATTTCTGGAGTATTTGCGATACTTTCTTGTCGGATTTTGTTGTAGGCGTTGTATGGTAAAAATGTGCGCTTCTGGTAAGCGCAAGGTTAAAGCGACAAAAACAATGCCGACAAAGTGGCGTCAGATGGATGACCGACAACGAACCTTTATTCTTGCACACTTGTCCATCCCACGTGAAATTGTCAAGTGCTGTGGACCATGTTTCAAGCGCATCTCGAAGAAACTCGATTTGGTACTTTATTTTTTCCCTTTAAAGTTTTATGTACTTTTCATAATGCACAATATTTGCCGGAACATTCTCTTTACATTTAAAATAAGTGTTAATGAAAATTAAGTTGTTCGCTGGCGATCTTGAAGAAGAGATGGCGAAATTCGAACTAGAAGTTCATCAGACATGGCAAAGTGGAGAGGTGATTTGCACGTGAATGCTTTTTTTGAATCTTCCACATAACTGGTAGGCAATCGAAGTTAATACTTGGTGTGCTGTCGTGCAAGTAGCGTCGAATGTGAACGTCCACAATTATCATACTGATTTAAGAGAGCAAATCTGACTATTACAAGTGAAGTTCCCATTTGCAAAAGCTTGTCGATTACTTCTTTTTTGAACACATGTTGGTCTCATCATTGCAACTACCAGGAATAGGAGACAACTTTATTGTGTCATACAAAAAAAAATTAAGAAAATGAATACCAAACAAATTGTGCATTTTCGGCAGGCTTTTTCAAAAAAAAAGCATGAAAAGTCTCTTTTGTTTGGAAGGTATTTGTTGAGTACTCGAGTAGTTAAAGCACAGAGCGATCTCATGGTTAGTTGAGAGGCAACGTGGCCCGTCCATAGGTGGCGGATAGGGGTTATTTGCGGACCAAAAGCAACCTCATGGTTTTCTGGGATACAAATGGATCCAGAGGACGAACTCCTTGTTTCTACTGCGCTGATTTGGCACATACCTACAGTATTTACAAGGACGTGTTCAAGCATGCGTGGTTGGGTGTGTTCTTGTTCGAGAGGATTGTATTGATGTGCGCAATGATGTATGTCCGGAAGAAATACAAGTTGTTATCACCGGACATTATCATTATATCGACCATCAGCATCGTGTATAAAAGGGCATCACTGAGTGAGGATGCCTCATTCGAGGAGATGGCTCACTGAAGAAGACCTGACTCGACACGAAGGCGAAGCTGCCACGTCGAGACGAATAACAAGCGAGGACCATCGGCTCGGATCATCGGCTCTGAGGAAGACGAAGACGTCGAAACGTTAGCCGAAAATTATCATTATCATCATTATCAACCTCGTGTAAGCTCATCAAAGAAAGAATACATATTGATTAGTGATACCGAGGTTCAAGGAAAGTCGGTTTCGAAATAAGTATTGTAAGAGTCAATTCTGCCAAAGCCTGCAATCGAGTAACAGGGAAGTATATAGGAGGCGGTTAGGAGTCACCTCCAATAAGCTCCAGGTCTGCTCTGGGAGAGGACTAGAAAGCTATCCCTGAGTATACCTAGCCCCCACGGTCAGAGCCCAACAAGCCGTACGTGGGTAGCAAAAAGCTAAACATAGTAAAAGAAACGGGCCACATTCACCTGACCCCGCAAGAGCATCCAATTCGGCATCGTTGGGAAGGACGAGTACAGAGAGGCTGCTAAAATCTCAGGGCTAATGGAAGCAGCCTGGATCGCAAAGAACTAAGGTGACAATCTGTACCTACAGGACGCGAGCTCTTGCACATGAGTCTTCAATAGAAGGCTTGATCATCCGGGCAAGAAGTACGAGCTACGACGTTACCGGACTGGTCGAGACGGGAATACCCCGCCCATTCAATGATGCCTATGACACCGGAGAAGAACTGTTCCTGGAAACATGCGAGAATAGAGGAGCAGGTGGTGTCGGCGTCATCGTTCGTGTCAACACGATTTTCTCCATGAACATCGATTTATACAAGCAACTAACAACCAGAGCAACTAAGGCACTTTTACGATTGAGATGTGGATCAATGCCGGCTTTGATAATCCTCGTCGTTTACGCGCCGACATCAAGCTATGACGAATAGAAAGTCTAAGCGTTCTGTATGAGGTTGGAGGAGTTCTACAGGGAGGATCATACATTCTTCAAGGTGGTCATTGGAGAATTTAATGCTAGGACTGGGTCCAGAAGAACGTCTGAGGAATGTCACATTGGGACTCACGGTTTATAGTAGAACAGATAGGGTGAGCCGCTGTCAGATTTTATCATGACGACCAGGACCATCCATGGTAAGTCGCAATTCCAGAACCGCACCCGCAGCGCTGGATGTGGAAATCACCCAATGGAGGGTACCGCGACGAAACACGATGTAGTAAATCGCATGTTTTGACCAACAGGTTTCGCTGTAGCCTCAAAATTCTACTCAGGATCAAACCATCGCCTCCTTCGTGCGCGATTTGATTTACTGCGGAAAATAAAAAAGCGGCTAAATTGAGAGAACGACATTCCAAAGTCAACATTAGCTAAAGTGTATTCATTTCATTAGTAGGCTGTTGGGAGGATGCCGTTCTCGATATCATCAACGAGGAATAGGATTGTCCCATTCAGTATCTTCACGTTAGCGCTGTGAAAGCTGAGAATTCGAAAATTACCGAGAAATGTCTGTCTCCAGAGATATTCGACCTCATATGTCAACGTGGAATCGTACGAGTTACAGGCAACCGACAACTCATGTTCGAACTTGCAAAACAATGCAGATAAGCGAAATATTTAGAAGCAGTAATGGAAGCCCTGGACAATCCTGGAGTTTCTACTCAGTATATAAAGATTTTTCTTTGAGCTTTTTGAGCTGTGCAAAAATTTTGCAGCCAAAATATCACTATTATATAACCATACCAATATCGACGTTAAAAGTGGAGTTAGACAACGCAGTACAATCTCGCTAAAATTATTTACCACTACCCTCGAGAACGTCATGCGAACACTGGAATGAGACAACATAGTAGTGAAAATCGACAGTCGGGAAAAATAGTATTTTCGCTTTGTTGATGACATCGTTCTTATAGCATCAAACATTGGCCGAACGGAGCGAATGCTTGTCCACTTTTATAAAAGCTTGTGGAAGGTTTGGTTTTTGACTAAATATCACGAAAACGATGTTTATGAGGAACGGATTGGTTTCCTATGCTCCATTTACTCTCGGTGGATTGAACATTTCGGAATGCTGCAGTTACGTCTATCTAGTTTGGGAAGTAAACGTGATGAATAACTTAGCTCCAAAGGTGATCAGAAGAAAGCGAACGGCTTGGTGAGCTTTCAAAAGCATCGGAGATCTAATGAAGACAACAAAGAACACCCTCCTACGTGCCCACCTTTTACTTCCTGCCTTAACGTATGCGTCAGAAACCTGGTCACTGCGTAAGCAGGATGAAAGATCACATCAGCGTAATTGAGCGCTCAGTCGAAAGGATGATGTTAGGAGTATCCCGTATCACACAAGGAAGGGGTCCGAAGCACCGACTTGCGTCAACGATCAAAAATCAAAGATGCCGTTCTGTGTGCCACACAATAGAACATAAGGTGGGCCGGACACAATGCGTATGAACACGGCCGATGGACAAGAGTCGTTAGGGATTGGATTCCTTAGGATGTCAAACGCACTACATGAAGACCACCGACCCGATGGTGAGAGTTCTTCACGAAAAGCCTAAAAGAAAGGCATGTTGCTCAGCGACTCCTTAGAGTGACCAGAACCTCCTGTGCTACTCTTGCACACGACAAGAAAAAAGATTTAGTGGTGCTCTCTCGAAGTAGTCGACGATCTACAGGACAATAGGTGACAGGTTGTATTACGGGGGAGTGTAAACAAAGTGAACCATGTGTTTGGGGATCATTATAGGGATCATTGTCTTTGCGTGAGCATGACGCAAACCTTTTTTATTGTTCACTTATGAAAGAAGTCACTTTGTCAATTTTATTAATATCAGATATCTCGGCTTCAAAACCTAGTCGCTCAATTTGGTACTGACTGGTGCAGTGTTTCGGCACAGATGCACGGAAGGAGTGCTGATGATTGTAGATTACAGTATGAGTCTTTGTCCAAGAAAGAAGACGAGGAAGAAGAGGACTTTGAAGAAGAAGCGGATGGCGACAAGTGGTGAGTAGTATTATGTTGCAACATTTTTCTTTGTTTCTAATGTTTTTCCTTTTAGGGAATATACCTATTAATAGTCCGATTAACACTTTATTAATAATGAATGACTGTTTTTATGATTTTTAAAACAATCACAGGGAAATATTTTCCTTTTTAGTGAGCGCCAGGACGATGATGTTCCCATGGAAGAAGATACACAGGATTGTCCAGAGACGTCCATTTTAACCGCTCGAGACGATGATATGGACACAGATATAGTTGAACTACCCACCACTTCACAAGAATCTACTCTGAGGAGCTCTCCCATAGACGTATGTGTTCCACATATTATGGATACCTCATTCTTAGTTCACACATTCACAGCGATGAGTAACGCATGCTGGAGAATAATTTGAACTTTTAACTTAAAACATTTGCAACAGATTGGAGTGGTTTCAATGTGAGGGTATTTCTGACAATAAATATTCAATACAGTTTCTTCTTGACAACATTGTTTTGGGTGCGTGTGGCACAGTGGTCGGAGGCGCCCTGCAACACACACGTGAGATCGATCTCCGTGCTCTAGGCTCACCGAGTCTTCCAGCCCTCCGAGCTCGACAAATTGGTACCAGACTTGTCTGGGAGGATAGCAGCGCTGTGTCGATACATCCGTAGGCCACCGCGAGTTATTGTAAAGGCAGATATGCATTCATTCACATCCAACGATGCTTAGTGAAGTTGAATGCACGCTGCATCCCTAATGCCGAGAGCTTTACCCTCTTAGCTATACTTTGTTTTTCTGCCGCGCAGACTTATGATATCTTTGTATTAAACAGATATCTTATCAACCACGAGTTTATCCTGCGTGGTACAAGTGAAGCTATTTTTGCATATTGAAACGTAAAAGATTCGATTGTGATGTTGCCATTTGCTGGAGCACTGCCCATCTTCATGCTTCTATATTTTTCCGTTTGCTTCTTGGAAATTATCAAAATTTTCGAGACAAATTCAGAAGGAAAATTGTACCTTCGGTTGTTTGTTTTTATCTGTAGAACAATTGGAGTGAAATATCTTCTCTTAGTCTCCTGAGATAATCTAACTACAGAGATATTATCAGCAGTTATCGGGAGACTTTCGCTGTCTTGAATGTGTTAAACGTGAGATAGTTTCCTAAAGTTCGATTACCCAATGCTGTGGAATATTTTGAACTGTGCCTGTAGTGAATTTATTAACTTCAGAGGAATACAAAAGATGATTCACAGACGTTAGTGGAGCATACTTCTACATATGCTGATATTGGAAAAGGTTCAATAACGGCTGGTACGCCTTTGCGTCCTCCATCGGTGTCAATTATTGAACAACAACCTACTATTTCACAACTAAACGCAGCGGCTGCAACAGCTGCATCACAGCCATCGGTACGTCCAGTTTTTTCCTTGGTTTTTCATATTTAGTCTGTTTTGATTCTTTAAAAGCTCCGTAATTCTATACTGTGTTCACTCTTTTTTGCTCTTTTTTATCCTCTTTTTTGAAGTCCCAAATTGTTCTTTGTTTCATGACCTATGTGTTGAATCTTCTCAGCTACATCATTTCCTGTCGCTACTATTGACCTGTCGTCGGTAGATTTGTTTCGAAATTTGGAAAAAATCGTAAGTACGCTGTGTCACAAATTATAAGGGGAGAATTATTCTGCCCTAGTTTGCATTCGGTGGACCGTCCATAAGCTGTGTCCTTCTTTGCTGTTAAGAGATTCATTGTGTTGTCATCATTATCTTATTTCTGTCAATTTTCCTTTCGTTATGCTCTTTCCAGTTTACAAAGCAGAGTTCTCAACAATCTCAGTTCTATCTGATGGTAACGTATTCCAGTAGTGTTTCCGATTTCAGTGTGACAGTTTCTTGGTTCATCGTGGTGTTGGTCACGCATTAGTACTGCAGCTATCAATTTTCCATCGACACCAAAAATGTCCATGTGTGAGCTTATGCACATTTTTGCAAACATATACGTGAAGGTATCACCTGTATCACCTGTACTCCCGTTGGTCATCGAGTGACTCGAGCGGGCGCTGGTAAATCTTCCATTTTTCCCTGTCGTGTGCAAGAGTAGCCCAGTCGGTTCTGCTCGCTTTAGGGACTCGTTGACAATCATATCTTTCTTCTAGGTTTTTCGAGAACTCTAGCCATCGAGTAGGTGGTCTTCCTAACGTGCGTTTAACATGCCGAGGAATCCAGTCACTAACGGCTGTTGTCCATTGGTTGTCATTCATACGCATTACGTGTCCGGCCCACCTTATCTTCAACTGTTTGGCATACAGAATGGCATCTTTGATTTTCGATCGTTGACGCAGGTCGGAGCTTCGGATCCCATTCACTCCTAACATTGTCCTTTCGAATGCACTCTCGCTAATGCTGAGTGATCTTTCATACTGCTTTACGCAGCGACCAAGTTTCTGACGCATACGTTAGAGCAGGAAGTACCGTTGAGTCGAAAAGGTGGGCACGCAGTCGGGTGTTCTTTATTCCCTTCACTACATCCTCGATGCTCTTGAAAGCTCTCCAAGTCGCTCGTTTCCTTCTGCTCAGCTCTGGAGCTAGGTCGTTCATCATATTGATTTCCTGACTTAGATAGATATAGCTGGAGCATTCGGAGATATTCGTTCCGTTGAGCGTGTATGGGGCAGTCGAAACCAATCCTTTCCTCATGAACATCATTTTTGTGAGATTTAGTCGAAGAGCAATCTTTCCACTGGTTTTATCAAAGTCGGTAAGCATGCGTTCCGCTCGGCTAATGTTTGATGTTATAAGGACGTTGTCATAAGCAAAGCGTGAAGGTGATATGACTGCCGACCATCGATTTTCACTCCCATATTATCTCGTTCCAGTGTTCGCGTGGCGTTCAAGAGGGTGGCGGTAAATAATTTTGGCGAGATGGTATCACCTTGCCTAACTCCTCTTTTGACGTCGATGTTAATATCGTTGTAGAATGGTGATACCTTGGTTGTGACATTTTTGTACAGCTCACGAAGACTCTTTATGTACTGAGTAAAGACTCCTTGATTGTCAAGGGCTTCCATGACTGCTTCTATCTCAATTGAGTCAAAGGCCTTTTTTAAATCGATGAAAGTGAGACAAAGCGGTCTTTTGTACTCTCACGATACTTCAGTGAGTCTTGTTATCCTATGGATGTGGTCCATCGTAATAAATCCTTTTCGAAACTCCACTTTCTCACATGACTGTCCTTCGTCCAGTGATCTGTCGATCCTGTTTAGGATGACTCGAGTGAAAAGTTTGTAGATGACAGACAGTAAGCAGATTGCTCGATAGTTGCCGATATCGTGGAGGTCACCCTTCTTGTACATTAGCACGGTCTTGCTGGTCTTCTATTGAGTGGAGACCTTGCGTTCAGGCAGGTAATGTGTGAAGAGCTGAGCCAGTGTCTTAACGAGGACTGACGGAAGGTCCTTCAGGTGTTCCGGTGTTATGCTGTCCGGGCCCGGTGCTGTTCGATTTTTCACCGACGAAATGGCATGTCGGATTTCGGAAGGGAGAACCTGTGGTACAGCATATCCATCATCCTCCTTTATTTGATATGACGGAAGGTGGACGTGGCTACCGAAGGGATGTGAACAGTGTTGATGAATGACTTTCTCCATTGCATTTCTGAACGCTGTAACTGTTCTGTCTGGGCGCCGGAGTGCAATCATTTTGATCTTGTAATTGGCGAAGCTTCGGCGGGCTTTGCGAATGCTTTTCCCAGCCTCTGCAACTTCGATCATTACTGCTGCTCTTCTCTCTTTAAGATCTGCGTTTATCGCCTGTCTACACTGTTTTGCAAATTCGGACGTTAGTTCGTGGTTGCCTGCAGCTCGTCCGATTCCACACTGGCGTATTAGCTCGGGTGTTTCCAGAGACTGACTTTCTTGATGACTTTCGAACTCTCAGGTTTTATAGCGCTAATGTGATGATGTTGAATGAGACGATCGTATTCTTCGTCGATGTTATCGACAACGACATCTTCTCAATAGCCGACTAATGAGTTGAATAAGTGCCAATTTATAGGTTTTGGGACTTCGTTTTTTCAATTTAGCGGATTTTTTTTCCTTTCTGCGAGAAATGGGGTCTTGCATGAAGGAGACGTTGATCTGATCCCGTCTAGAATTTTCAGACAACAGCGAGATCAGTTAGGCAAAACCTATTTACTATTATGTGGTCTGTTTCGTTATGGTACTCTCCATTGGGAGACTCCCACGTCCAGCGTTGAGGGTGGGGCTTTTGTAATTGCGAGATACCGTGGCTGGTCTTGGTTGTCATAAAAGCTGCTCACACTGTTCGTTCCATTCTAATCCGTGGGTCGTATTGTGACGTTCTTCTTGGTTCAATCTTGGCGTTGAAATCTCCACTGATGACCTTGAAGAATGTGAGGTCTTCTCTGTAGAACTTCTCCGAGTCCATATACAACGCGTCGACTTCTTCGTCATAGTTTGTTGTCGACGCGTAAACGGCGAAGGTTGTCAGTGCTGGTGTTGATCCACATCTCTTCAATCGTAAACGTCTGATTCGAGTTGTTAGTTGTTCGAATGAACAGATGTTCATGGACAAACTCGTGTTGACGAGAATGCCGACTCCTCTATTGTCGCATGTTCCGAGAAACAGTTCTTCTCCGGTGTCATAGACGGTGTTGAATGGGTGGCGTCGTCTCGTCTTGGCCAGACCGATAACGTCGCACTTTATCCTTCTTGCGTGCATGAGGTGGTCCTCTCGAAGACTCGGATACAAGTGTGCGTGCATTGTAGGTACAGATAATCACCATAGTTCTTTGAAATCCATGCAGCTTGGCCCTGAGATTTTAGCATCCTTTCCGTACTCGTCCTAGCCAACGCTGCGAAATTGGGGACTCTTTCGGGGTGAGGAGAATGAGGCCCGTTTTTTTTTTTACTTTGTTTAGCATTTTGATACCCATATATGGGTTGCTGGGCTCTGAACGTGGGGCTGGGTATACTCACAAGTAGCTTGCCAGGCTCTCCCAGAGTGGACATGGAGCTTATTTGTTGGAGGCGACTCCTAACCGCTTCCCATATACTTCTTTGTCACTTGATTACAAGCTTTAGGTCGAATTGACTCTTAGAATACAATCCGCATAGACGAGAATGCACCCATACACGCGTTTATGAAAACGCCTAGTAAATACAGAATGTATCTGCTAAATCAGCGCAGCAGAAACAGGGAGTTCATCCTCTGGATGCAGCTGCGTCTCAGGGAAGTAAAGGTCGCTTTTGGTCAGCGATTATCCCCCTTTCCGCCCCTGGGGACGCGCCACATGGCCTCGCGACTGATCTGCTCGAGATCCCTCATATGAGTGAAATCCGTGGTATACGTGAAGGTAGTACAATATATTCCTTTTTATTACCCTACGATAAAGCGTTCAGGTCTAGTGGCAATGTTTCCGTTATTCCCACTTTTCGTACTGTAGAGGCTATCAGTTTCTATATAGCGTATAGTTGGTATTGGTTTAAGTTGTGAGCAGTGCTTGTGGAAGTCGCTCTACTACTCTAGATATTTCTGGTATCCTTACTCATCCATCCTGTTCTCATAATTTGTGCACTGTTACCTCTATTTATATAGCACCGCGGTGATACATCTTTTTGTAATTTTGAACTCCGAATGTAAGGGAGGGTTTCTATATTTTATTTTTTCACGACATCACATTGGTTTAAAAGAGAAGATGTAGTAAAAAATGGATCGTTATCGCTAATTCGAAGGACCATTGAAAGGTGTATGGTCTTGTCGAGAGTTTTTCCCAATTTTCATTGTTGTCATAACGTGAGCGAAACTACTAACACATGGGAAATCATTCATGCATGCGTACTGTTTACGAAGCGCTCTAGGGCAGTCGTTCTTCTCGTAGGCGGCACACTAATATAACGACGAACTTCGCAACAAGCGCTCTCAACATGACAGTGAGCTTCACGACCTTCAACTTCTAGGGATCTGTAATCCTGTGATGTACGAAATGCTAGTTTTGTAAGGAAGCAGACCGTACGAAATTGAAGAATTATTGCTATGCATCAATGTACTGGTCGATAGTGCGATACATCTAGATTCACTATTCGTGCTTTCTTTGAGCTCCACTCTTCGTTCCACACTAGTGTCTTTATTTTCGTGGTTTATTCAATTCTCGGGCACAAAGGAGGCGAGAGTTATCTGGTTGGCTATCTCTGGAAGGACAAGAGATAGTAAATAGTGCAGAATTTGAATTGGTTGCTTCGTTCCATGTAGTGAGATATATGGAGGTTTAATCTTCTTGATATCTTTGGTACCACAGTATGTATTGGGTATTTTTTTAAAGCAAATCGTATATGAAGTCCTCTGCAATGCATGTCATAGAATAAGTCCTTGTATTAACAAAGTCGTAGTTCAGGAGTACAATACTCTTGAAATATTTGTTCTGATGCCTAGTAAAAAAGTTTCCGCGGTTTGTTTTCAAGTGTTTATTGTCTTCTGGATGAAAGCAAATTCGTGAAGGTTGCACATATAATGTCGAATATCACAACTTTGGGATGGTTATCTCTTCTGGTCTTGGAAACTTCAGAATCTTTCGTTCCAAATCAATTTGTAGAAACCACTCCTAGCTCAAAAAGGTACGGAGTCATATAACTTTAAGCTAGTGTTCAACAAGGAAGTAATCCGTTTTTTGTTTAACGCATTTGAAACGACCATGTTTCGTTAGTATCTCACAGAAGTATGTTGGATTTTTCACCATATTTTAGTTACGTTGTTATGATCGGTTTCAACATATTTACGAAGTGATCTACAAGTGTTTTTGCTCGCTGATAACGACTATTGCAGACGACACCATCAGTTCTTACTGGATTTGATCAGAACACGCTCTTGCAGATCCATGCACTATTTGGCGGTGGTGATGAAGTAAGTTTTATGTTGGCTTCTCTCCGTATTAGAAACTCATCGTTTAAGAAACCCAAGTGTTAGGTTCATCGGTTTAGTTCTCTGATTTAAGACTCGTACAAGGGCAATTCTTGATCAGTTCCAGCAGCAGCGAAATTATCAGGTGAAGTTTATACGAAGTTATTGCTGAAATCGCAGGAAAGACTGTGTTCTACAGAATTATTCTCATGTTTTCAGTATTTTTTTTGTGATGCATTTAGTGATGTTCGCATTAATACTAATGATCATTAATTTCTAGTTTCAACAACAATTCATTCAGCAACAGCCGTTACTGGATCAGTTGTTCCTAACATACTCGCAGTTTTCTGATGCCGGTGAGGACCGCTGACTTAATCGAGGCTTATTGGATATCGTTTTTCTTCCATAAATTAGTAGCACTGTAGTATTGGTGGCTAGCTTGAGAATTTTCAAACTACCGGTTTATCAAATATGTTTGTTCCAGATCTGAATCGAATCTATCTAGCTGCAGATGTAACCACTCGTTGTGTAATCGAAGCGATTCTTCAGCACAAGAAGCAGGCGGTTAATCTTCAAATGCGACAACAACACGCTGCTATGGTAGTGAGTATCTTTTTGTTTTACTTCTACAATATGTCAGAGCTGAAAGGGTGTGGTGGCTCAATATTCCTTCTCAATAGATTGGGAATATTTGTCGTGGAATATTCGAAATTTCCGTAGACTGATATCTTCTGCGTTCAGAGTCAAATACAAGCGAAACAGTTAGAGTTGCGTCAAATGGAGCAACAAAGGGAGGAGCAGAGGTATTTTCCTAGCATGGAACTCTACTGCGCAAACGAATGTTCGGTAGTTTCCATTCTAAAATGGCGATTATGTTACAGGCTTCAACAGGAAAAGCAGCGACAAATTGATGCTACAAAGAGGCGTCTACAAGAGCAGATTAAACATCACGATATCACAGCGGCTAATATCGAGAAGAATAAAGCTGCCATGGTGGTGAGTTAACAGTATACATATTGTGAAAGGAGATCTTCCTTAAGGTACAATTTTTTTAAGAATCGAGTTGGAGAGATTAATCAGTCACTACAAACTGCATCATTGACACAGTTGCAACGTCAGCAGCTTCTATTAGAATACAGTAGCCAATCGGCCAAGTGTTCTAGCGTACGTGTACATCTCTTGTCAGCAGCGACCTTTTCTTTATTTGAATTCGTTTTGTTTTCAGCTCCAAAGTATGGCACAAAACCATCGAATGCAGCGTACACAACTGCAAAGTCAGCTCGATGCGTTAAATACTGGAAATGGGTCTGCAGCTGTGGTCGCATCAATGTCGTTGTCGTCATCTCCTGTGATATATAGAATGCATGACACTTCAGTGCAAATGGATGATGAACAACGCCTTAGGGAGGAGATTGAGAAAGTGGGATGGCAGAGGAAAATGTTGCGCAAATGCCGTTATAACCATCAGAAAGCTTATTTGTTTCAGATTGATGAGGATATCCGCGGTATGGAGAAGCAAGTGCGACGACTTGAGGAAGACGAACGAACGTACCAGAAGAAGAAAATTGTTAGTAATGTTTCTTTGTCCATCTACTCGATGGTAACGCTTTCCGATTATACACTATTGCCGTCGTTGAGTGATTCGCTTTCAAATGGGAGCGGTATTTTTCATTACGTAGTTATAATGCGAGAAATACTATGTATGAAGTGGATATTTTTCATTTATTTCAGCAAGCGGAGCAAATGATAACATCAGCGTTCCGTATCAATTCTACGGTGCAGGATTTTCAGGCTAAACAAGATCTTAAGGAGGTATTATCACATTCTTCTCAATGAACTTAGATTGGTCAAAAACAGCATAATTGGACAGAAGTTGTTGTTTGAAGACTTCTTGTCGGTATCAGTACCCTAAGGGCACTAATGGCGCAGTGTTCGCAGGCGCTGTGCACTACACTGAAGTTATACGTGGAATCGATATCCGCGTCCATGGCCGACCAAACCTGCCATCCCTCCGGAGTCGGCAAATTGGTACCAGATGTGTCTGGAAGGATAGCAGCACTGGTTTGATACATCAGTAGGCCACCGCGAGTCATTTTAAACGCCAGATATGCGTTCAGTCACCTCCAAGCGATGCTTAATAAAGTTGAATGCATGGCGCATCTCTTCTCAAGGATTGATCAACGCCGAGAGCTTTATCTTTTACCTTTTTATAAGTGCCTTTTCTTTGGATTTTTCTTGTTTTTTTTACTGTTGTTACAATTAGGTCAAGTCAGGTTATGCTTCAAGTGGATGTAGTTTATAGGATGTTTGGTTGAAATTCATTAGTTTTGATTTATTTTTATGCCTTCTAAACTAATCGTGATATTTGGCACTTTTATTCAACACTATGAATTATACGCATTTAGTCATTGCTTACTGCAGGCACAAGATAATATGCGAGTCGCGGAACATTCGAGGCTGACATTTCAAAAGAAGCTTGACAATCTTCGTGAAAGGTACTCAAATGCCGACCATTTTTAGCGGAGAAATAGTTTTATGAATCCATTATCTTTCCAGTCGTGAACTTTTGGTGCGTCAACAGCGAATGTTATTGAACAGCAGTAATACTAGCGGTGTTATAGTGGGTAGTTCTGGAGCTGTTAGCAAAGGTGCAGTGAAGGACTTTGGTCAGCAGCAGTCTGTTAAAGCGGTGCAGGTTATTAACTATATCGATTTTTTCCGTTGTTGCTATATAGATGATCTCCGCTACTTCCACATATTTAGCCACCAACGACGATTTCACTGGCTGCACAACACTACCAGTTACAGATGCAACAACAGCAACAACAGCAACCGCAACAGCAGCAACAACAGCAAAAAACTCCAATTGGTATCCGTCAACCAACGGCTGATTCAAAACCTGTACGTTTTGGTTTACATACAGTTTCGCTTTTACGTGAATTAATATTAATTTTCTTTGGAATCTGCAACCTACCACAACGCAGTCTTGCTGGCCTGGTATAAATAAGGACAGAGACAATGCTCAGTGGCTCGAAAACAAGCGGAGTTTTAACACCGTGCTAGATAGGGTTTGCTTATATTTTTTTCCTAACGACAAGTCACCCTTGCATGCAAGTAATGTTCTGTTCACAGGTTGTTCACAAGGAGCTTTCCAACAGCCATTCAACGGCATCACATACAAGTCAGTCCTCAGTCGGTACCCAGGAGATTCGCCGAAAGTCCGGTACGTTTCAGAATTGTTTTATTTTTCAGTTGTATCTTGCAATGTAATGCACCACTTAAATTTAAGGTTTGGAAATGCTGAACATTCCGTCTGTATCTGTTTCTCGTCATCCTCACAGACGACCTATTAGCCCAGCAGTAGGCGCAGTAGGAATACAAAGGCCATCGATTGTTAGTTTTTTTTTTTTAGTAATTTACATTTATTAGTACTACGGTCCAAACTATACCATCATTTCTATTTTAATGAACAATTTCTGAACTCATTCCATGTAATTAAATTGAATAGATCAAAAGATTCATCTAAGGATGAGGAACCGTTGGCGATGGAAAGTGCTAAAAGCTGTGGTTTTCAGAATCCAGCGACACGATCTATCATGGGAGGAATGTCGTCTAACAGTTCACTTTTTGTTAATACTTCAATCAATGCCACTAGCTCACCTCAAATGACCGCTCAACATGTACTCTATCCTATTCTTACTAATTTAGCTTTAATAACCAGAGATGGTGGTCAATCTTGAGAAATGGAAATGAATCCAAAATTTATTGAATAGTTCGAATTTGTAAATTTAGTTGTCCCCATCATTGTCAACGGCGACACCATCCACAGCATCAACTCACATTCAACAATCGCTTACATCATGTTCGCCTGCCGGTTCATCCACTGCACAGCCAAAGGCTTCTCCAAATGTATGTGTACTAAAAACCGTGATAGCGCAGTATCTATCAAAAAGCTTATTTTCTTTTCTAGTCTTTTCCTGTTTAACTTAAAGTAATGTTTTTTAAGGTCTCCTCAAGTATTGCGCAACCTTTGGCTTCTCCTGTGTCTAACACATCGGGGGTTTTTACCCCAATTGTTTCGTTCCAAGTAACTTCTATTTGTTGTGTTGAAATAGAATTTATGAGTTTTGCTGAACTTATAGACTGTTTTTTTTCAGGATACGAACGTCCCAGCTGCATGTACTCTACCGCCTCCTGCTCTTCAGTTTTTAGCCACTTCAAATGTTTCGGGACCTCTAACCTACGAACCGATCTCTCCAGATGACAACGCTCCGAAAAGTCCTTTCACACGTGCAGAAGCCCCATCATCGACTCCAGCGTGTTCGTTTATATCGTATTCGATGTTTTTAGCGAGCACCTGGAAGTACTTAGAAAGTTCAGAGCGTAGCATTAACCAAACTTCTATAGGAATTTAGGTCGATCGTGGACTATGAGAGGGCAAATACATCCAATTAACCTGAATATCAGTTAAAGCAAGCAGTGCGTGTGGTGCAGTGATCGGAGGTCCCATGGGATACACACGAGATCGATCTCCGCGCCCCAAACACACCAAACCCTCCGTTCCTTCAGGGTCGGTAAATTGATACCAGACTTGTCTGGGAGGATAGCAGCACGGGCTCGATATAACAGCAGGCCAACGCGAGTCATTGTAAAGGCTAGATATGCATTCAGTCACCTCTCAAGGATAGATCAACACCGAGAACTTTTTTCTTTATCCACTTAAAGTAACTACAGTATTGATGAACAGTTTTTCAGTGTCCGGCGGTTCGCGGATGTTCTCGGCGCTTGATTTCGATTTTCCACTAGCAGTTGCGCCAACCGTCATTACTCCTACACCTAACCCGCCATCTTTAGCTCCTCCACTCGCAGAACTATTACGCGCAGCTGGATCCGATGCAATCACAACCGCGATGACGTTTGAGCCGTTGTCTGATGATGATGACTAACAAGATCCTTGGTATTTCGAGGCGAATTTCTGTGGCTATAAGAAAATAACACTTCTTCATTTCTGCGTCACCGTACTGCTAGTTGATTTCGAGGGCACCTGAATTCAAGTAGTGCTCGAATGGTTGCTACAGTGGTGCATTGCATATGATGCGGTTCCTTTACTGGTTTTAATGCATGTTCTCTTCTCTCTTGTCTCATGGTTCTCTTCGCTGTGATGTTGTATGTTATTTCCTCTTCTGTGTTCGTATCAGTTCTTTAGCAAAAGCATAGTTTTCCTCTGAATTTCCTCGAATCAGTTTTGCTCGGTCGGGTAGAGGTTATGGGACTCTTTGTTAATCAACAAAGCACCTGTTTGATACTCAATTATCTATGGTTGCGGGCTGTGCGTACGTGATTAATTCATCTCGTCTTATCTTGACCCGAGTTTAATAGATATTTATATTTATTTCCCATCCTCTGTTTTTCTTTTCGTTGTCGCTGTACTACTTAACTGTGGCTGAGTGAATTGCCTGAACCACATACCGTAAATGCTGCGAAGAATACTTCATAGCAATGTCATTATAATTTCGGTATTGATACTTTGTTCTGATTCGTTTAGGCCACTAGGTCAACCGTAGAGGCAATAACCTATCTTCTTCACTTCGCCTCACTCTCCCATCATTTAGATTTTGATGTGCATATTCAATCCAAATAGGTACCAATGTCTTTCAGTTTCCTCTATTACAATAGACACCTGGTATTACCTTGCATTGTTCGAATCGTATTCTTTCGCTCTGTTTTTGACCGCACGCTCTCAGAAGCTGTGATTTATTTTCTATGTTTTGCAGCAAGTATTACACTGATCTCAATATAAAATAACTTTGATCGTGCCACATTCTTTCGCATATGGGAAACCGAGACTTTCAAACACCAGTGGTTGCCAACCTAAGCTGTTGAAGCAAAGACTAATCTTACCTGGGTGTAAAATCCATAAAATGCCAACCGTCCTTTTATTCGCTGATTTACTTGAATACATGGATGGCCTGTCTTCATTGGTTGTGAGGGGACTAGCTTAACATTCATTCATTTCTTTCTCGCGCAATCCTCGTTCATCGTGATCGCCTGCGTCGAACATGATCATGTTAATGAAGCCCTTTCCATAGTCCTAAAATCGTTCCCTTCTGCGAATGTGGAGTTGTCGACGTTGCTCACGAACGCGTGCGCCCATGGTTTGGGCGATCTTGCAAGAGGACGCTTGCATTCTGTTGAAGTCCACCTACTGTTCTTTTCGTCCATCTGCTATCTGTTCTTACTGTATGGCCTGCGTTTCGCTATCGGTATACTGAATCCCGAATATGGGATAGGTTTCGACGATCTGAGCTGAGCTGCGCTTTCCGGGCAAAAGTTGCGAGTGTCGCTTAAATTTCAGGAGCCATCATTCAAAGGCTCTGTGGATGGTGCGTAGTATTCTTGACACGGTTGAAGTATCAGCCCAATCTAATCTGCTTAACAGAGCAATGAGGACTGTTGAATCGAAAAGTTCAGCGCGAAGTTTTAGGTCCGTTAGTTGGCGGTAGCTTCTTTGAAACGCCCGAATGCGGCCCATGCTAATTTCCTCTAACTTTTCCTTTATGTTATTCTCCATGTTCACTGGACCTCCAAAGTACTCGTTTATGTAGTTAGAGAACCATCCACTTCTACTTGTTCGTTTTCACATTATGAGTTCTTCATATACCGAGTCTTCGTCCTATTTATGCCCAGTACAATATTTTTTCTGGCTTCGTTGAATTCACTAAGCATCGTCTCCGCTGAACTGGTACTCCTCGACAAGACGATGTCATCCGTGAAGCGAAGATTTTGATGGGAATTCTCCATTAATACCTCTGTGCTTGTCATCTCAATCGAGTGACTGGACTATCCATTCCAGGACGGTAGTAAACACCTTTGATGACATTTTGTCTCCTCGTCGAACCATTTCTTCTATGGGTATGGTGAGGAGTCGATGAAGAAGCTGTATATTTGTGCTGTAATTCGGATAATAGTCAGCTAATGTTCGTATGTAGAACGGATCCGATCCTTGAGTGACGAGCACTGATACGATGACACTCGTTTCGACGCTGTCAAACCATTTTTCATAGATGGTAAAGGTTAGGACAAGACATAGATGGTGCTCTCGTTATATTTCGATGACCCGTGACACGGTTTAGATATGGTCCATACAGCAAAATTGTTTTGGAATCTTGCTTCCCCAGAATCTTAAGATCTGGTTTTACCTTCATTGTCTTCGATATACGCAAAAGGAATAATCTTTCGTCAATGGCTTATAGGGTAGACTCAACAAGCAACAAGCATTTTGGGCGGTGGTTTCGATCCATTCGGTCAACCTTCTAGAGTAGGATGACCATGCGCGACTTCCTCCAATAGTCTAGGATTTTCTCTTTGTGACAGTAAGACATCATATGGGTTGCGGATAGTACATGTAATTTATGACCTCCACTTCTACTGAAATAGGCGGTGATCTTACCGTGTCCTGTACCTGTGCCTCTCTTTATGCTTTCCATCGCAACTCGAACTTCAGAGGGTAGAATCTTGGGTGTTTTTCACCACCGGGGGTCCGAGACGGAGATCGCGGAGCAGAAAAGGCTTATATTTATTTTTTTCGTTATCAATTTCATATCATGGCGGGATGTAGTGATAGTCCCATCTTTGTTCATCAGGGCGGATAGTGAAACATTATAGTCGCAAAGTTCCCGACGGCGTTTCTTTAGACTAAGTAATTTTTGAGCTGCTTCGAATAACTTTTCATGCCTGTACCGATGTAAATCCTGCACAGATCTACAGCTGGCATTTATTATCACACGTGTTAGATGTGTCGCAGTAGGATCAAACTGCAGTTTCCTGCTTTTTTTGAGCAACCCCTTAGTGGTAACTGAGATGCGATCTGAGCTTCCTGTTTGAGGAATTGAGATGAGTTCAGCACGTTTTAAGCCCTTCGACAAGCGAAGTGAAGTCCTCGGTTGGATCTTCATTTATCTGCCAGTCATTTGAGGAGAGGATTTTATTGAGAATATAATCCTCATAAACAATTTATTACGTTTTCCTTGGACGATCACAGCTATTCTCCAGCTCATGACTAAACAGAGTCTTTGCAAGGAGAAGACTAATTAGATGCAGTATAGAATCCAGCTACCACCGAGGTGTGAAAGAGGTATTATCACCTGTTCGTGAGAATTTGGTCGATTTCCGAGTGAATCGTGCCATAAGAAGATTCCTGTGTACATCAGTGATTTTCCAAACAATCAGAACAGACGTACTGCAGACAGGAGTCCTATAAAACTGCTTATTTTCGCATTCCATTCTCCAAATTCAAAGTTTCCTATACTGTATCCACTCTCGTTGGCTTTTCCTAATCTGGCACTGAAGTCTCCAGAATCCATAGGACTTTTCGTTGTGGATTATCTTCTCACATTGTAGAACGCGTCTAGTTCGCTCTCATGGGCTGTACAAGTTGGTGAGTAGCACATGATACTGAATTTCTTTTGACGTGCAAGTTGGGGACAAAGAGTGGCCAAGTGCGGTGATAGCATTTTGTGTGTGATGACTAGTTAAGCATTAGATAGGTGTGCAATAAACCCAACAACTAGCTCGATCACATAGAATTTGATGCAACCAAGGACCCGAATAGGAGTGGTTAGCGTTTCAAGATATTATTGTGGTGCTGCTGGTGCAAAGCAAGCAGTTTCCATGGCGTGTTGTGTGCGTGCTTGTTTTGTCCGTTTCCAGTGACGTCCTGTGCAACCCAAGATTTAATCGCCTCTTACCAGTTGGTTGTCTCATCGCCCACCGTCGCACACGGTAGCGCCCAGTGTGCTGCGGGCACCTAGGCTCGAGTTTTGCTGGTTGAGCTATTATGGTTCCCCGGAGTCCCGCGATGAGCCTAACCAAGATCCTCCTCAGGTCGTCTCCATCACAGGTACAGAGTTGGCGTTTCTATAATCTTCTCTACAATTTTTAATTTGGACTTCGTGATGCTTGTGTGGAAGTTGAGAACCACAGATGTTAAGAGTATATGAGAGTAGTTGCTCGGCACACATTCATAGACTGATTATCTGCATGTACCCGAAAGCCACCTATATGAAACAGACAGATTCGCTTGGAAAATATGACCCCACAACAACCATTTAATAAAATGAATTCCGATTGGAATCTAATTTGCGTCGCATTTATTGCGGTGCACATACAAAAACATAATCCAGCCTTTACACAAATTTCCATATTTCCAGCAAGTACAGTTGATCGATTACGGCCATGTGAAATATTTTACAATCTATGAAAGATGACATGACTAGAAAAGGACTTTAAAATGAAGGGAAAGGATCACCGAAGAAAGGTTTAATGCATTCTTCGATGAAATAAGCATTTGGAAATAGCGCGTTTCGATGAATACATCAGGTCTATAGGTTTATTGCCAAACATCAAAAAACCCATTCTGGAACATCGTATTTATTTGTGACAACATCTTCTCTGCCGGATACTGAAAATGAAAACATCCGTACCACTTTAACTTATACAAAAATAAATGGACACCTCTTTCCAGTTGCTCCAATGATTGAGCTAGCGGCAAAAGCTCGATAAGCGACTTCTTTCCTTTCTTCAAAAACGGGTGAGAAAAGAGGCTGTTGGCATCAGGTCTGAAATGCACTATTCTTGGACCATCAGATTATTCAACACATTTTTAACATACGAATGTGAAAGCAGTTTTTCACGGTTATATAGTGTAATGAGAGATACACCACATCCTGAGCAAACCAAATCTTTTATCCATTCAAGGTCGACAAACTCACACCAGAGTTGTTTGGTGGGATGAAAGCACTGATGTGGTACACAGCCAAGCCCGCAGAAGGTCTTGCTTATGTCGAATATGCATTCAGTCTCCTTTATGATTCTTTACAAATTTGCATGCACCGTTAATTTCATGGGGACCGCAGAAAGTCGTCCGCGATTTAACCACGACAGTGCTGTTTCTTGGAAAATACATGTTATGTCTTCGACAATTAGAGAACTTGAAGAGTGAAACTGTCACAAACTTATAGAAAAGACCTTGCGTCATTCATCTTGAGCAAAACACGTGCAGCTATTGATTACATCGTAGTATAATTCCCTATCCAAACATACTTCTGTCAGCAATTGGAAGGATTTTCCAATCTACGTTGGATGTATTTGGCATCTTTAGCATATGTCTATATAATGAGCTAACTGAAACCCATTATAACAACTACACATCAAAAAATAGTGAATTACTGGTCAAAAGTTAAGCTCTTATTCAGTACACAAAGGACAATGCTGTTTTTCTAAGCCCCGATAATTTTCGGCAATGGAAAGAAATATTAAGTTGACAATAGAGTTGGTAGAAAAAAGTTTGCTCTATCACTCTAAAGAAAAGCAATAGCTCAGCTAATGTCATCTCTTTGTTTCCTCTCTCTTTTTCATCAACGTCTATCCTGGTTCCACCAACTTTACTGCTTACAAAGAATCTCCGTGTTCATCGTTTTAGGATAATTCGATGTTTTCCTTCAATAAGCAGACACGAGGTTGTTATTATAGAATTTATTATGATACAATAGCTGGCGTTTCATCGGTTTCGCCTTCTTCAGAGCCGTTTACTTGTTGTAAGTATTTAAGTTAGTTGGTGGATAGCAGCCGCACAGAGTAATGCATGGGCGATAACTGTGTCTGTGTCCACAGAGGCTAATCCAATGACCTGACACCTGACAAATAAACAGCTCTGAAGAAGGCGAAACAGCCCAAACGTCAGCTATTGTATCCTAATAAATTGTATGATAACAACCTGTCTGCTCATTGAAGAAAAAAATCGAATTATGAATCAATGCCGAGGTTAGCAGAAGGTCTTGGGAATTGCTACGTTTTAGGATAATTTTTGCTGGTCAGTTTTCTAGTCTATTTCAATTGATTTCATATTGAATTTTTCAGTCTAAATAGAGTTGTCTTCTTTCACTATACTCCGCATACTTCCCAAAGGTTTATCGTCTCATCGTGACTGAGATGCTCTCCTGGTGTGGTAGTGCGATGTACAGCGGGAATTTCATGTCTCCACCAGGATCTCCCAAGATGACCAGTCCGACGTTTCCTTCCGGAAGCTCAACTAAGAGCGAACCAATACCAAGAACCACCACCGTCCTGGTATCAAACTAGTCGCGTGGTGGCAAATCTACCTCTGATCCACAACGGCAGAGACTGCCTGTGGTGGAAACGACATGGGGCAATCTTTGGCTAGGCTGACCTCTGGATTCCACAGAACATATTTCGCTAAACCAGCAAAACTCCAAGAAACTGGAAACTATGATGGGGTCAGCAGTAACGACGGGTACTCAAAGTATCGAAGTATTAATAGAGTCGAATGCATGATCACCTAATGTATTGAGCAACGTCGAACTTTTTGTTTTTTATTTAACCCAACGTAAAGAAATTTAGTCTCCTTAGCCGCCATCTACTATAGCGTGCAAACGTGCCTATTAATAGGATTGGCTCTCAAACACAATCCGGTTATGTTGTGGAACGACTCAGTGAATTTGCGGTTGCCATGCTCCGACGGTTCTGCAATGACCAAGATTTGGTAAATATAGAAGTTATATGGCTATGAAATAATTTGAGTGAGACCAATTTTCTAATTGGTTACCAGACTACTTACTAATATGATTGCAAAGATCCATGCAAAAATACCTTCATAGGTAGGCAGAGTAGAAGAGTCAAGAAGTCGAGGTGTAGTGCCTCTTGATTTCTCATACAGCATTTCCAAGCGTTCCATGTCGCCAAATGGTGGAAATCCGTTCGCCATTTCACATATCGTGGCACCCACGCTGTATATATCAGCTCTAGTCGAATATCCGTTCAGATCCTGTTTCTACTATTTCGTGGACGCATTGTTAGCGATAGTGCAAAAAGAATGATTTAGTAAGCACCTGACCAAGAACCTCTGGTGCTAACCAAAGCAGGGATGGTTCAAGATGACTGTCGAAATCAGTAGTAGACTGTTCGTCGAATGTAAGCTTCCGAGCCAAGCGGAAACCTGTCAAACGGACACTTCCGGTTGAGTCGAGTAGAAGGTGATTAGCTCGTACTGACCTTCAAGATGTATTACAGTCCAGATATTAGACTTCGAAAATCCCATGTGACAAACCGGTGAATAATGTATTGCGCATGAAGATAGGCAAGGGCTGAGAGAAGCTGACGAAGAATGGAAGCGATGGCCTTCTCTGGCAAGCCACATTGATATGATGTTGATATTACATCAGACACCGAACCTAAAATACTAATAATTAACATTTAGTCAGCCGAAACATAAAACTCATCAGCATTTCCACTCATAATTCGAAATATCGTGAATAGAAACACACCATAGGAACATCCACCAAGCACCAAGTATATTGATGGTCCAAATACAAAACAAGCATGAAAATCCACAATGTGAGGATGACGCAGAAGTTTCATGAAACCAATGTCTTCCTAGAGAGTAGCAATTACCTTCATGAAAACTCCTACTACAGTTGCAACAACTGCTAACCAAATTTTAAGACTGTATTAATTTGACACAAAGATAACGGCGGATTTGGTCAGCACAAAGTTTATATATAAATTCCATAGCAACTATTCCTCGCTGACATCGGTGGCGTGCAGAGTTTGATGCTCCCAAAGCACCGAAATCGCAATGTTTTGCTTCCTTACACTTCAGATTTTTACATAAAACAACGGTAAAAGGATAAAAGGATAATGCTTTCGGCGTTGATCATCCCTCCCTTCCTTAGGATGCGCTATGCACTAGACTTCATTGTGCATCCTCTCGAGGTGGTTGAATTCATATCTGGCCCTTACAAAAATTCACGGTAGCCTACGGATGTATCGACCCAGTGCTGCTATCCTCCCAGACAAGTTTGGTACCAATCTGCCGACTCAGGAGGGATGGAAGGCTTAGTGGCTCAGAGGCGCGGGAATCGATCATATGTGTACCGCAGGGCGTCTCCGACCACTGCGCCACACATTACCCAAAACAACGGCATTCATCTGAAACTCCACCGAAGTTTGGCCGATGCAAGAGGTAGCATAACGTACAGCCAACTCGTGGGATTTTATACCAGAGAAAGATTTTATACCTCATAAAGGAAAAGGTAGTGAACGCTTTGAGCAGTTGATGGCGACCATCTGAACTTAACATTTACTTAACATTGAGTCCCTTGGAAAACTCCCAAATCATAACTCGAATCAAAATACGGTTATGATGACTACCTTGTAATCAGCAGAAGGAATCGTAAAAGGTCTTAAACATGGCGAAACAATCACATTAAAAAAGCAAGGCCACGAAATCGATGAATTTTCACAAAAAAGTGCAGCATGTTTATTGAAACAAAGGTAGAAGAAAATGCTATTCCTTTTGCATCAAAACGGGGTTGACACTCAAGGTTGCACAACTAACGCTGCAAAACGTTAGCCAACTTAGGCTGTCGAGTCCCTGCCCCATCTACTAGACTCGGAAACTCGACAATTACTGGAATATAAAATTTCCAACCACACCAATGCTAAAAAATACCACTGAGCAACTTGTTGTTCAAGGATTCAGAATCTCGTGTTGCCAGAACAAATTTGCACTTTGTTGGCAAAAAAATATTGATTCTAGTGGTTCTTACTTTGGGTAATAACGTTGTATCTGAACTTAGTTACGATGATTAAAATCCACGGTCAAAAACCATAAATACTTTCCCACAAAGCTAATAGCAAAAATCTATAAAAGTATGACGGAGTACTAACCCGAATCAACTGCGCTCGATCGGGAGATTTTGGGTGCACCAGTCTACGACTGTTCCCATCGGAAGTCTCTGTTCCAGCAGTACCGATCTTCACGTCTAGAGCATCAAGTGGAATGCGTTTTATTGCGACTCTTGTAGAATCTCTACATCTTCCCAGGAAAACGTCGCCCAATCCATCGAAGCAATGCGCTGAAAATCACACAGCCACAATTTCAGCTCAAACAATCCACAAGAAAAGGTAGTTTCTTCTATGCTATTATTACCACTGGCGACGACTTCCAATTTTTGTCGTGTACTGCATATTTTTCGACACTTAAGGCTGAGAAATGAGAAGTGCAAATATTTACACAAGAAACTTTGCTCTGCCGACGTTCTACAAACAGTCCTCATAAAATGTTATTGCTTTTTGAGTTTGATTGAAAATCGAAATTCAAACGGGGAAGGGAACTAAAATTTTTTACTTCTTAAAGTGCGGCTGCTGAAAACATCAACGGCACAACGTGAGGCTTCATTGCGCCTTGCGCTAAGAAATCGCTCGCTAAATCGTCTCGCTTAACGAGATACAAACCTTGGCACAAAAATACAAAAAAAAAACCACCCCATTGTCTACCAGAAATTGGGGCCCTCTCGGTGTGCAGTGGTAACATTTTAGCTTATTAGGAATGATGTGTAAATTCTAACGGCTTTTATTTTAGCTAATAAAGTCTGCTATGAGCTGTGAAATCACTGCTTAAATCTAAAACGAGCAATGCTTCAGGGCGCCGGGACTTCAAGGAGCCATTTATGACTCGCACCGCCGCCAGTAGTTAATGTCATCACCAGTTCTTGGAACATTTCGCCAGCCTCAGTAATCTAATTTCTCCAACATCAGACAAAAGCGCATTCCGTGAACAATGAATAGTGGAAAACAGCAAGTCATCAATTTCAGACCTCCAGATAAACTAAACATGACAAAAAATCACATGCAAACATGCTAAGAGCTAAAGTCAGACCAAAATGAGCGTTTAATACATCCGAGATCAAGCGGAGTCCCCCTAGAAGTCCGCCCGAAGGCATGCCTAATTTTTTGCCGTGCGGTATTCATCTATCTTCGTGTTTTCATTCTATACTTCCGTCTTCCCATGTATTTTGTCATCAATCCTCAAGTTTTCTTCTTTACTTTCTGTGTATCCCCTTTTGCTTCCTTCCATACATTTTCCTACAGTTTCTAATCATTTTCATTCGTGTGTGCCAAACACATACCCATTATCCAGGTATGGTATTTCTTGACTTCACGGTTCTACAATATGTTGACAGTGTAAACCCTTTTATTTACTGCCCACTAAAATTTTTCACGGCACGGTATCATGTGAAATGCAACCACAAAAGTACTGAGATATTTGCAAAACTTGGACCCTGGGCCAGATTGAACCGCGATTACCTTTCCCGGGGCTCATGTGTTACCCCACTGGACCACTGCATTGCCTTCCTCCCATCTACGATAGTTTTCTACCTAAGACGCCATCAGCAATACGTTGAGAATGTGCTCGCACTTTCTAATAGGTTATTTACCATCCGATCCCATGCATACTATTCATCACCACGACTCACAGGGGAGAGCAGTCAAATACAGATTAATGACCTAATTTTATATGCTTGAGTCACCTTGGTTGCATTTTTGCTAGAATCCTCATCGACAGTGGAGAAATAGAAACTGAAGTCACTAGAAAATGTTTTGGAACTGAACAAGATCCAAGAATCTCGTAACCCGTACGCCTTACGATGTAAGGTCTGAGGAAAACAAAGCAAGGGATGAAGACGACAGTGATGACAATGGTATTGAGTGCTTAAATGTGGTGATATTTCATAACCACTCCATCTTCTATCACAATCTGAAGTACCTGAAGTGTTTCTAAGTCGATAATACATAGAGCTATCACATTTTCATGAATCTTATGTGGGTAATTTGGATCTGCTTGTAGAGACGAACGGAGAGAAACAGGAGGATCGGAAGTGGGTAGAGACTACTGCTGAAGACATTGAAGATTCAATGGTTTCTCCCTTCGGATTAAAATTGTTCAACAGCTACAGCTGAGACATTGTTGTAAATTGGATGTGAAAAATACGAACTGTATGCTGTCGGCTAGAAAACAATCCGTTTTTAAGTCGTAGATGTTTATTATGTAGAATTAAAACCATTAGAACCTACAGATCTTTGCGAACTGAATGCAAGAATTCTATTAAGATGGAAATTTTTCTAGTACGAGTTCAGAAGTTGTAACGTCCTCAATTACTTAATGTATAGAGGCACAGAACGACGTGTTCGTAAATGTCGAACTTCGACGTACCAAACAAATCGTAGGACTCATCACCAAAAGCAGTCTCTGTGAACCATTTCTGTACAGCCATGCAAGCACCATTGTATTGACGAACAAAAGTTTTCCGTTAAATTCCAACATTAAGAGAATAGCATTTATCAAAGTACGCTCAGTCACAACATCTGGGAAGGATATCCACCCACCGAAAGAGGTCCGTGCCACAGAATTAACCAATAAAAGTGAAATGTATTTGGATCAATATTCATGCAAACGTAACAATTTCCTGTACGCAAATTTCATGGACGAATAACGTTATTCTTACATATTGGCGAGCGCATTCGTGCCCCAAGAGAAAAAGTGAATTTGGAAAACACTTTCCTATTACTCTGAACACGAGTGTATTGCTTTCCATTCATTTCTTTCCAATCGTTTTCCTTTAGCAATTTAAATATCTTTATATTCTTGTTTGGCAAACACTAGGTGTTATTTCTCTTTTAACATATAAACTGACGTTTCGCATAATTTCGCCTTCCTGAGAGCTTGGAAAGGCCAAGTTTTCAGGCTCTGAGGAAGGCGAACTCCGCCGAAACTTCAGCTTGTTCGTAAACAAAGAAATAAAATCGCACAGACGCGGTTAATAGAAGGTCGGTCGTGGGAATACTAGAAAACTTTTCCCAAAATGTTTATATTCACTCAACAGCTGACCTATTACGAGGTTGCTATGAGTGTAGTCTGCGAAAAACTGCTATCTACAGCTTTTGACTTTCAGAAAGTTGCTTTTCTTTCATTCGCCGCGCCACAGAGATCGTTTCTTGTAATCACTTCTGGATTTTTTTCTACTGTTGTTTTCTTAAGAACATTCCCTAACTCTCTCATGACGACGCATACTTCGTGCTTTTGAGGAGTGGACAACGCTTAATTTCTCCCTGCTCTCACTGTGACACCTATGGGTTTCATTCGTCGCGAGTGTTGACTTTTAGCCACTTACTTATATGGCCCGTCCTCACTGGTTGTGCGCGCCCTAGCATTATCTCCGTTTTTTCGGAGTTTTCTGGTATAGCCATTGTGGTTCTGTGGAGACCCGAAGTCAGCCTAAACAAAGTCTGCCTCAGGTCATCACTACCACACGCAGTCCCGGTCCTTGTGGAACGGATGCAGGTTTGCAACCATGCAACTAGTTGAATAGCAGGACGGTGGTGGATTCTGGTATTGGTCTACTCATAGCTGGGCTTCCCGATGGAAAGGACGGACTCCGCTTAGGTGATCCTTCTGGGGTAAGAAATCCTCGCTGTAGATCGCTGCCCAACACCCAAGAACACCTCCTACGTACGATGAGGCGGTAAACTGTTTGGATGAGTGTGAACCGTATTGCGACAAAATTCTTATGAGGAAGTCCGAACCTCAGACAAATGTTGATGCAGAAGATTACTTCATAGAAATTGTATGTATACATACAACGATAAGGTTTCCCAGTTATTGAAAAAAAAGATACCAGTAGTTATAGAAAAACCCACAAAGCCGATTGCATGAAACATAAACTTCAACTTTTGCCCACTATGTTGTTACTGTTTTCTTTACAGTGACATGATCAATCACGGGTGCATTAACTAGTAAGCTGTAAAAAATACCGAAATAGACAGAACGTAACTCGTAGAAGAGACTTCCAAACCATGGAATCGATGGGAATGGATAGATAGAGGGCGAGTTTCGTCCCGTTAGCAACTAACGAAAAATTGGAGGTCGCTGCGAATTTTTAAACTCCCATTGACATTATCGAATTCGGGACTGAATTTCACGTGTTAAAGCACAGCAAAACTGGTGAATGAACACTATATCCGAAAAATTACACCCTTGCTAACTTTTTATTCACTGCCTATTACTAATATTCACGGCAGAGAATTGTGTGTGATACAACCACTGAGATACTTGCAAAACTGCGGACCAGGATCAAACGCCCTATTGCCCTTTGCGGAGGCTAATGCATTCACTACCACATCATGCTGGTCCTTCGTTTCGCCCTCCTCTCAACTGGTTTTCTATCTTAGACTCTTCCTCTGTATGGAATAATTTTGGCACAACATGTTTCTTTACATATTCATATTATGCGAAGGTAATGAGCAGTTACAAAAAAAAAAAGAAAACGAAAGAACAGAACTCACCAATCCATTGCTGAATTACGTAGCCATGCATGGAAACATCACAAAGTGGAACTACCACCATTGTTAAACATATTCTATACGGTAGGATGGCTTAACACGACTGAAGCAATGATGTGCAAATCACATTCCTACGCCTAGATACAAAATGGGACCAAATCCATGAAGTCGGAATGAAATTACAATAACATCAAATGATTTCATTAACAAAATGAGCAGAGAACTGAAATTTAAGGCAAAAAAAATAAACACTATGTAAGGCCACCAATAAGCGAATATTGTTATCTAGCTTAGCTCTTAGCTCATTAATTAAAGAAGGTGCATTGTTGGCTTGATTCTAATCCAGGAACCAAAAATAGCACGAGCACATTACTGGCAATGGCAAACATGATGAAAAGGTAAGTGCTAACGAGACTTCTAATCACACACAAGAATAGAAGATGTAAAGCCAACAATGACGATCAAAATAATAGAAACATCCTTTTCCACCTTCTTTCTCTTCGGTATTCCGATGAACAAGAAGCTAAAGTTGAAAAAAAAAAGACAAAAATACACGCTCATCCATTCTCCTACCCATCCTGATTCAGGCTTAAAATAAATTTATTGAACAAGAAGAGTGATAAAAAGGGTCTCTCTGATTTGAAATTTGTGTGGTTTAATCAAGAGATCTACGAACACTACTAAATGAGCACCGACTTAATTACAACGAACTCTTCCCATCGGAAGACTGCATCATTGACTCCATAGGTTGAGAAGGGTTTGACTCCGTAAGGTGAGGTTTGTTTTCCTCGGCATTCTTTTGCATCCTCTGAAAAGAAGTATGCTTTTTAACCAAACAACAACACAAGGGGATAAAGTCCGACCCTCATATCCTACACTACCTTTGCTGCTCTGAGAGCTTCCTTCCTCTCTCGTTCTCTTTCTCGTCGTTCTTTTCTTTTCTTCACTGCAGGATCTTCAATATCTACATTGTCAGGAATCTCCAACGGTGCATAAGAATACGACTCCCCATAACGAGCCAGGCGACGTATCAAAACACGTTTCATCCTCTTCAAATACGTAACTTCCTAAAAATAAAAATACAGTATAACCCTATGGATGTTAGGAAATCTGGCCATCAATCCCAAAATAAAATCGAATACTTATGTCTTTTACTGTTTCTTCATCAACCAAGACGTTTTTCAATAACCCGTCACTTCTTGCTCTCTTTATAAAGAACTCGATTAAAACCATAACAATTACCGAATGGTACAGGAAGGAAAATGATGTTTTCGAGATCACAAAGGAATTGCATGCCTAAGATCCACTGACATTTCTACATTAAACTTTGGTACGGTTTGCGAACACTGTTTAACATATTTTGCTTTCTTTATCTCATCCGGGTATCCCACAAATATCGATAAAAGAACGGCTAAGTTTACGACAATTCGTTGATATTAATGAGAACCAGAAGAGGTTACGATCATTGCCAAATCGACTAGCAAGATCCATTAACAAAATCCCAAGACGAAAAGCCAGTGTTATAATAAATATCAAACCTGCATGCGAGGCTATGGATAGTTTCAAAATGACCGAAATTATACAGTCCTTTTGGGTAGAAATGAACATAAGCATTTCAACACCGCACAAAGCACAAAAGTCCTTGTCAAGCGCTAGCAGGCAGACGAAACAGATAAACTAATGATGAAGGAATAAGGAAATTTCGACAATTATTAATAACATGGAGCAACATCATATTTCTCTTCCTTGAATTTGTGCCCACTATGGCTCTCTAAGCAAATAAATTCGACTATGCATTTGGAAGGCAGTCTGAAAAAATAACTGCTTCCGTTGATGGAATAGATCCTTATTGGCGACAACCCGCCCTTTGGAAAGTTCAAGATACTCCTCACATAGCGAGATTACTGCTAAATTCGATGGAGTAAATGCTCCAACAGAATGGCCTTTGTCACGACATGTTAACAAAGCTTGTTCTCTTCCAAATCCTCAAGTAAAGTGTTTCTAGAAACCTTGAGGGAAAGTAAACGCACACTACTTGCGAGCCTTCAACGGCTTCCGACATACCCGAATACCTTTGTAGCGAACTAAAGAGGTAATATCTAATAGTGCAATACCACCATTATTATTCTTGTAACACAAAATAAATTACTGTTGTATTACAATAACTGAACTGAACTCCCCTTTTTCACGTGATAAAGTCGGTCACGCAAACGATCGGTGCTCAACTGTACATAGTCGTACTTTTCCTGACAATTGTATAATCTAAATCTTTGGATCGGATAGAAGTTAAACTAACAAGAAAAGTAGAAAGTTATCGATCCAGTTCAATAAATAAGGCACTCACAGATACCATACCACTAACGAGAAAAACTGTTCCCGGTAAAGTTATTCACCAACCTGCAAGCAAGCATACATTAGACGATAGTATTCCGAGCGAGAAGGCGAACATGATGACGATGGTGCCTCTCCTTCACTAGGAGACATGGACATAGTTAAAAAAAAACTCATACTTTAAGCATTTCAGTACATAGTAAGCCAAAAGCCCAATAAAGATATTACATTACTAATGGCTACAAAATACAAAAAAAGACAAAACAGTATTCATTTCTAACTAAAGCCGTTAACCCGGTGGTTTCGACGCCTATTCCCGTCTGTCGGGCAAGTGTGACGGCACTTAATTCTACCTCGCATCATATTTGATTTTTCGACAATAGACCACTTTTCGATAACCAAAGTACTTGTGCGGTTGAGAACACCACAGATAAATAGAAGCCACTACGGTCTACCACTCCGGAGGTGTGATTGGTATGCACCTTACAAGTTACTATACGACAGTATTGTCCTCCACAAAACCACACTGTTGTCAGCATTTGGGAGAGCTTTGGACCTTGTGCTAAGCCTGTTTCTTCGTTTTTATATCAGTTCATTCCATAAACCAAAATACCACCAACGATTGGAATTAAAATTGCCCCAATTGCAAGCCAAATTAAAGGATAAAGGATTAAGCTCTTGGCGTTGATCAGTCTCCAGTGGATGTGCCATTCATCTGACTTCATCATAAACCGTTTGGACGTGATTGAATGTATATCTGGCCTTTATAATAACTCGCGGTGGTCTACAGATGTGCCGAGCCAGTACTGGCATCCTCCCAGAGAAGTCTGGTAGCAATTTGCTGATCCAGGATGGGCGAATGGTATGGCGAGTCTCAGACGCGGGGACCTTCGATCACTGCGCCACACGTGCCCTCTCAGCGAAATTAGCAGCTAATTAACTCGTTCGAAAGGTCTTTATACATTTCCAGATGCAGAATTGAGCTCTTCTCGAACGATGACCACAAGGCACATTTAATGACCATAAAAAGTGTAGCAAAAAAGCTCTGCACGATCTAAAGATAATCCACCATATGTAACTGTAGGCAAATTTTGGTGAAACGCATGTACGATTCACCCAAATACCAATAAGTTAAACTAGATATCTTAGGTTTAATCATCACTACAAACGATTTCGAAAGGCTGAGTTTTTTCAAGGGAAACATTGCGAAACTGAAGCTTCTTCGTCCGCCTGGTTGGAATGCTGGGTGGCTCAATTATCCAAAGTGAAATAAGTAAATAGCAAGTTTGAGAAAATGTAGTTGAGCTATGCACAATAAAAAGTGCAGATGTAAAGCAAAGGCACTTCATTCTCAGACACAAACCTTTATAGGCGGGCGTTCGGCTATCATACGATGCCCACGACTGCAACATCTCTGGCGTGAACCTTTCCGCAGCGTCCAATTTTGGTCTGAAACATTGCGAAATACGTCAATATGATCCAGTACAATGAAAAATCCAGTGGTATAATATATGGAAGTATTTAGAAGAATTGAGTTAGCCACAAGAAAAGACCACTCACTGATGAACATCCGGTGATATTTGTATGGAATTGGAATCAGTTGATACCTCATTCATAGTAGACTTCGCTACCTCAACGATTTCGATGTCCACAAACTGAGTCGGTCTATTGGCGAGAAGGCTATGACTGCTATAACTGTACTTGCTCTCAACAAGGTAAAGTGATGATCTAGAGAGCAACATTGGAAATTTAGTACACATATCAGCTTTAAATCCAAACTTTATACGCATACGAAACGGTATCAACCTCAATCATCAACCGAAACTGGAACTTACACCTGCTGCAAAACAACTACAGCAACTCAACTGGAATAAAAACTCAGCGCGAGATAGATTACGATAAGGACCAAATGAGAATCTGTTTAGTAACGATCACAGACAAATTACTACACGACAGGAGGATTAACAAGGAATTTGATCCAGGTTGCCAAACTTTACAAGTGAAACCTCAGGTTTCGGAAATGCTACGCGTGTTTTCACGAAATAAAATCTTAATAAACTTCAAACCAGAACACCATAATATAACAATATGCTCCAACAAACTAAGAATAAGAACGAACTATGAGATCAGCATCTCGATATCGGGTTAATAGTTTTCAAATGGGCCAGAGACCTCAACTTCCTCCATCTCTCCAATCATCTAGCGGAGCTCTCACAGTAAACACGATGCCTATAGCATGTGAACTAAAACAAAAACAATCAGACAACAGAACAACACACGTTTTGCAATAATTCCCATGACCAACTCTCTGTTAACCTCAGCACTGACCTAGTAATTTTTTACATTCTTGTTGCGCAAATACGAAGTGTTATTTTACTTTATTTACTAGCAAGCTAAGATTTCGGCGCACTTAGCTTTTCTCAAAACTTGGTAAGGTCAAGTTGACCGCAATCTACCCAGCCAAACACTTCCATAACCAAACAGAAAATATTAAACCAAGACTTCAATCACACTGAACACAGAATAACTTCTTTGCACATTCACCGCTTCCTAGGAGTCTTCCAATAAATATGTCACGTAGAGATTAATCGCACAGAGCTCACAAGGAATCGTAATGTGCCAGTCACTTTAAAATAACAGTCAACAATTAAAGTTGAACGAAATACTCCAGCAGGCACGCACAGGATACAGAAACGTAACGGGGAAGATTTTGAAGTAGGGGTTACGATCTTCGCACAGGAATTGAAAACACCAGCGCGAAAAACTGTCGAAGCATTCTGGGTACATTCCAAGAACCCGAAAATGAACTGCAGGAAGGAATGCCTCATAATCACGCGTGATATCAGACATTGTTTAAGACTTATTTTAATGTGAGACGCACATTACGCTTCCATGTGAACTTTCTGCGTTTGATCTCCACGTGACACATTCAGTCGGAGACCCATAGAAAGCGGTGAATGTGCAAAGAAGCCACACTGTGTTCAATGTGAATGAAATGTTGGTTTAGCATTTCTTATGTTTGGTTTTTGGTATGGACGTGTTTGGCAGGATACATGAGGTCAACTTGACCTTCCAGGGCTCTAAGAAAGGCGAAATCCGCCGAAATGTCAGCTTGTTCGTGAATAAAGAATGAAATAACATCTTCCATTTGCTCAACAGAAAAAATAAACAATTAAGACAGTTAAGTAATACATTTAAGGAAATGATCAAAATCGAGCACGATGCCGACGAGAAATTATTAGAACCTACATTAGAGTGTAACATATAAGAGGAAAGCTCTCTTGTTTTACCACAATAAAATTACGATGCTCTAGAGCCTATGCCATGCGGAGGACCCTAATATGAGGAATCTCGAGCCGGTTAGTCGCGAGGCTACGTGGCGCGTCCCGAGGTGGTGGATAGTGGGTTAATCGCGGACTAAATGCCACTGTACGTTTCCCTGCAAGGCAGGTGGACCGAAAGGATGCACTCCCTGTTTCTGCTGCGCCGATTTGGCATATGCTTTCTGTATTTTCTAAGCGTATTCATGCATGCGTGTGTGGCTGCGTTCTCGCTTATGCGGATTGTATTCTACGAGTCAATTCAGCCAAAAGCCTGCAATCAAGAGATAGGAAAATATATGGGAAGCGGATAGGAGTCGCCTCCAACAAATAAGCTCCATGTCCACTCTGGGAGAGCGTGGCAAGCTACCCGTGAGTATACCCAGCCACCACGTTCAGAGCCCAGCAAGCTATACGTGGGTATCAAAAATGCTAAACACAGTAAAAGAAATGGGCCTCATTCCTCTGACCCCGAAAGAGCCCTCAATTCGGCAGGGTTGGGTAAGACGAGTGCGGAGAGGGTGGTAAAATCCTAGGGCCAATGGAAGCTGTCTGGATCACGTAGAATTATGGTAACGATCTGCATCTACAATGCTGCACGTACACTTACATCAGAGTCCTCGATAGAAGACTTGCTCATGCAAGTAAGAAGAATAAGATACTACATCATCGGCCAGGCAGGGACGAAACGATGCCACCCATTCAACGCCGTCTATGACACCGGAGGAGAACTGTTCCTCGAAACATTCGACAGTAGAGGAGTCGGGGGCGTCCGCGCTCTCGTCAACACCAGTTTGTTCATTAAAACCGATTCATTCGAACAAGTAACAAACCGAATCGGACGTTTACGATTAACAATATGTGAACCAATACCGGCTTTGACAGTCTTTGTCGTTTACGTGCCAACATCAAACTATGACGAAGAAGAAGTCGAAGCGTTCTATATGGACTTGGAGAAGTTCTACAGAGAAGATCATAAATTTTTCGAAGTCAGCATTGGAAATTTTAAAACCAAGACTGGAGCAAGATGAACTTCTGAAGAACGTCGCATTGAGACCCACGAATTAGAATGGAACGAACAGGGTGAGCGGCTGTCTGAGTTTATCATGATTACCAGGACCATCCATGGTAATTCACAATTCCAAAAGCCTCACCGTTAACGCGGGAAGTAGGAACCTCCAAATGGAGAGTACCGTAACGAAATAGATAGATCTCATCATAGTAAATAGGAGGTTCTGTCTAACCGATGTCGCTGTCGTCCCAAAATTCTACACAGGCTCAGACCACCGCCTCCTTCGTGCAAGGTTCCATTTCTCGCGGAAAAAATCGGCTAAATTGAAAAAACGAAGTCCCAAAACCTCTACGAATTGGGACTTATTCAACTCATTAGTCGGCTATTGAGGAGATGTCGTTGTCGATAACATCGATAAAGAGTGCGATCGATTCATCCAACACCTTCACTTTAGCGCCGTGAAGGCTGAGACTTTGGAAGTCACCCAGAGACGTCTGTCTCCAGAAACACTCGAGCTAACGAACCAGCGTGGAATCGCACGAGCTGCAGGCAACCATGAACTAATGTCCGAATTTGCAAAACAGTGTAGACAGGCGATAAAAGAAGATCTTAAAGAGAGAAAAACAGTAGTAACGGTCGAATTTGCAGAGGCTGGGAAAAGCATTCACAAAGCCCGCCGAAGCTTCGCCAATTACAAAACCAAGACGATGGCACTCCGACGCCCAGACGGAACAGTTACAACATTTAGAAAGGCAGTGGAGAAAGTCATTCACCAACACTGTTCAGATCTCTTCGGTACCCATGTCCACCTTCCGTCGTATCAAATAAAGGATGATGGATATATGCTGTACCACAGGTTCTCCCTTCCGAAATCCGACATACCATTTCGTCGGTGAAAAATCGAACAGCACCGGGCCCGGACAGCATAACACCGGAATACCTGAAGGACCTTCCGTCAGTCCTCGTTAAGACACTGGCTCAGCTCTTCACACATTACCTCCCAGAATGCAAGGTCCCTACTCAATAGAAGACCAGCAAGACCGTGCTAATGTTCAAGAAGAGCGACCTCCACGATATCGGCAACTATCGAGCAATCTGCTTGCTGTCCGTCGTCTACAAAGACACACACACATTCACACACACACGGCGAGCAATTTATCGCACAGCAGTTCTCTTTAGTAGGACGAGTTCAAGAACATGGAAACACACACGAAAGAACAAAGTGGATGCATCGAACTTGGAAACACATGTGAAATACAGAAAATAACCCAGTAATAGAACGAAAACCACAAAAAACTGTTGCGCGGTGGTCCTGGGCAAGTTCATGGACCATACACATGGAGTCCGATGCGCTTCCGATCGTGTTTCACTGAGGGCCGGTGGGCCGGCCGCACAAAATTAGCATTGGTGCAAAAGTGTTAAATATAATTAAAATTAGACGGATACTGCGTAAAAATTTTGCTGGCGAACATGCCAATGTGAATATCAATTTCGAGGCACATAAATAACAGCTTATTTAAATTAGTACTCGCTATTAAATCTAGTTTCAAATGCAGATAGATTTATTTCATAAAAACAAACAAAACAATGCTATACCTGGGTATGCGGATCCAGAAGATCCACTTGCCGTTCAGCTACATGAAGCTCAAGAAGCAGATGTCCATTAACGGCTGTCCACGGAACTCCTGAGTTTTTGCAATGATGAAAGATAACTTTAATAGAACTAAAACGGCAGAACTAGCTGAGAGACAGGCGAAACAAAGGACCCGCATGGTGTGGTGGTGAACGCGTTCGCGTTACTCTCCGGAAAGGATAATAGCGCGTTCGTTCCCCACCGCAGACACCTGTGGTTCGGAGTTTTGCAAATATCTCAACATCAATAAAGTTATATTTTGCAATATATATCCACCCGTTATAAAGAGTAGGCAGTAAGTAATAAGTTAAAAAATGATGAAAGAGTTAAGACAAGAAGGAATAGCATAGAGATGTAAGAGGAATCATACTTGAAATTTGAAAAAAGCATATTTAGTAACAAAACTGAAAAGAAACTACCTATCGGCCTCGTTTAGTCTCCCTTTTACGTCGACTTTTTCATCCAAACTGGTTGACATCATATCCTGTCGATGTGCAAACATTACAGGTCGAATAACAGTACTTACTTCTTCCCTCATCATACTGGTGCCAAAAGTTACAGGAACAGCACACACTTGCACTGGAGCAACTACTAAAAGAAAAAATTGGGAAACCTAGAACCTTTTTAGAATCACGCGTTATGAAAGATAATCACTGCAGAACTGCACAAATAGTTATTTAAAGACGTTAAACGAACAACGAAAATTGCCTTAGTTTAAGGATAAGATTCAGCCGATAACGGATTAACACATAACGTCCGAATCTCGTCCTTCGAATAATGACTGCAGTTCCCCGATCACTAGAGTATTTGCGTCGTGAACATCACAGGTTTATAGAAGACTATTCTCTATCTCTTTAATTGTACTTTTGTAAGGTTTTCTTTGAAGTAAAACATGTCTAGGACTGAATTCAACTAAATAAGAGCCAAAAAGTGGTGCTGGAACCCAAATTTCCAATGCAAGCGCGACAGCAGTTGTCGATTGTTCAACTGCTTTCGCTTCGAAGTATGAGATATGACAAAAAAAGCTAAGAAATGGGTTCCGTCAGCACCAGAAAATCAGTTCTATTCTGGTAGAACTGGAGAACTTGTACCTTGCGGAATCCTGATGTGCAAATTATAAGTTTTCACTTCAATGATGCTGAGATATTTGCATCATTGTGGTTGTATTTCGCATAATCTCCTACCGTGAAAATTGTACTTGACAGCAAATGAAAAGTTAACATTGTGATTTCAACTACAGCCTCAGCTTAACTGGGTTCAATGCCGATGTAGACTCCTTATGTCAATCCTGCTGACGGGTGATTGCTGATGGCATTGGTCGATAGAATTAGGTAAGAGACAGGCAAAACGAAGGACCCGCATGGTGTGGTGGTGAGCGTGTTAGTCCTTGGAAAGGGTAACAGCGCGCTCATTCCCCACCGCAGACACCTGAGATCCGGAGTTTTGTAAATATCTCAGCATTATTGTAGTTTTCATTTCAGTTAATGAAGTTCAATGTCAACTGAGAGGTGTGAGTGTTTAAAGTTGAAGCTAGTTAAAATTTCCACATCTCACGTATTGTACTTAATGCATGTTGGTCATTGTGTTAAGGAAAAACGAAAAGCTAATACATCCTATGACAAAACCTTGACTCCTCTGTGAAACTGGCCTTGGGAGCGGCCGACTTTGGATGTCTTTGATCTGCAAAGTGACAGAATCGGATTGCACGGTATCCGATGCAGCACTTTCACTTGAGAGGAGGCTTGTGGGACTCGCAGTGACCACACTGGTAAGCTGCACCAATGGAACGCTAGGTGCACGAGGACGAGGCCCCGTGGATAAAGCGATATCACCAATCATTGTTCTGAAGAGCAAATTGTAGAATGTACCACTTATGTTTAAAGATATAAAAAGATAAATAGGACTACGGCAAAACAATATTCAATGTATGGCAGCACTAATACAATTTTAATACGTTCAATTTATGAAACCTAGGGCACACGATCAAAAAACATTTGGGAGAAAGAAACTTACACCGTTCCGTCCGCCACTGTTGTGGGCAGAGGTATAGTGGATAGGTTTGCTGCAGGTATTGGAGGCAGTTCCAATGCTTGTGGACCAACCATTAATGCCACAGGATGGAGTTCTCCTCTAGAAATAGGGAAACGCGATGAAGGATAAAGGATAACGTGTTCGATTGATTAATCCCTGATGGATGCGAGGTGTATTTCACTGCATCGAACACCACAGAAATGAATGAACGCATATCTGCTGTATGAAATTACAATGGGGTGCCTTCCGATGTATCAAGCAAATATTTATTTATGTGATCTTATAAACTGATCTTCTTAAGCTGACGCGAGGTTGGTACAGATCTTCGTTGTCGTTGTTTTTGATGTTATTGATCGATGGCTGACGTTTCGGCGACTTCGCCTTCCTCAGAGCCTCGACGTATTTTATGTTAGAATACTTTTTATTATTCAAGCGGGACTCCCGCACGTAACATCACGGCTCTGAGGAAGGCGAAGTCGCCGAAACGTCAGCCATCGATCAATAACATCAAAAACAACGACAACGACAAAGAAGATCTGTAACAACCTCGCATCAGCTTAAGAAGATCAGTTTATAAGATCACATAAATAAATATATCAACTATCTATGCCGAAGTTTACAGAAAGTCGGTCTTTCGAGTTATCAAGCAAATGTTTTTGTCGTCTCAGGAAATTCTAATACAAAATCACCGACCATGGAGGGTCATGAGGATAGGGTTTCGTCGACCACAAACATAGAATCGAATTAAAAACTATTTGTGCACTGGAGAGCATTTCTAACCACTATACAATAGGTGTTCATTAGCAAAAAACAACAAGGATTTTGAGTTTATATGGTATCTTGCTATTCGCCAGAGAACAATTGCACAACCTGAAAAAAGATGAGCTGTACCTTTCATCCAAGACCGATGAAGCGACTGTATAAGATACGTGACCAACACCACCATCTTCAAACTCATCTTCGTCCAGCAATGTTAGAGGAACAAAGCGACTAGAAAGAAGTTTGAAATGAAAGATAGTATAATGTTGTAATACTTATAGAAAAATCAAGTACTTTATGACTTCGTTCCGTTTCATCATCAGTTGCTCAGTATCGAGTGACTGATCGCCAAGTCGAGATGACTGCACTGAAGGAGGTGGAACAGTCAATTCGGGTCTGCATGGACTTGACCACACAAAGCCATTATCAGGTGTTGTATCAAAGGAATATACCGCTGGAGACCTACGAGAATAACGTAAGTATACGTCTCTTGATATATTTGCTACAAAAAAAGAACAGAACTCACGTATGCACCCAAATTTGATGAGGTGATTGACTGGGCGGAGAATTCAAATGGTGAACGAGCACAGCATCAGGAACGCCAGGCGGATGTGTGTTACATAACGAAGATGGTTGAGGTGATAAGTGAAAAGCACCAGAAGATTGTGGATAAGGTCTCGGGTTGCTCAGAACCATTCCTTGATGAGATATCCCAGGAGGCAACTTTAAAAACATTTCAATTCAAAAAAGAATGATAAACCAGAAAATTATAGCTAGGATTCTTAGACATTATAATTCAAAAAGTTGAAATGACCGGAATATTTACCATAACCACTTGAGGACTTGCATGAGTAGAAGGAACTTGGGACATGGAGTGGTGTGCATGTGGCGAAATCATTAGCGGAACAGGAACGATTGGCACTATGGTCGGATGAGTAAGGGAAGGTGGTGTAACTGATGTAAGTGACGAATCAATGTGGTAAGCTGTAAGTTCAGAATTCGCACCAACAAACAATGAAACTTCAATATATAAACTGTCAAATAAGAAGAAACTCACTCCCATTTATACCAGTTGGATATATAGCTGATGGAACCATTACACGCTGTGTCGCTAAGTGGCCGTTATTAGATTGCTAAATAAACTGAAAATAAGATATAGCGCCATCAAATATTACGGTAACAGAGAAAAACATAAAAACGTTTGCCAATGGCAAATGTACTGTGCACACCTGGAAGCAAGATGTGACATTCCTTCGGGATCCGTTACGAAGCTCTGCAGTGCTATGAGCGTAAGTGCATCGTGCCCCACGTGGACACAAACGACGGGCAGAAATATCCCTGAAGTCAAAATATTCGGGTGATAGACGTATAGTAAAAAGTTACTAAACCCACCTGCACATCTTCGTCTTGTACGTGTAGGCTTTGTAAACTACTGCAGACTTTAAATGAGCAATAGGGCGTAGTAACGAAGGACGCCGTCCTTTGCAAACACATTGTTCATTTCTACAGTTCTTCGATTAGACAATTCTTGTCTACTCTAAACTGAAAAACTAAACCAACCGCTTTATTCCTAATTCGGCATGTGACTTTATAAGCTTGTATAAAGCGCCAATGTACTCCGCGAATCGTTGCCAACTTACGCGTTCTGTACGACAAAGCCGTTATTTAAAAAATTTCAAAAATACAGTAAAATGTTCGACTCATCCAACAATACCATGATGAATTGAAAGCGAATCAAAATGGCGAAGAAGCTGCGTTATTTGCGCTAAATCACATGCGGTAGTCATTGAATCTGTTTCATTTGAAACTGAAATGAGCTCGTCCACATCTTGCATGTATGACTTAGGGGTCTGCAGTCGATCTGAGAAGAATTTTGAAAAATAATCCTCATAGCACAAATCCAGTAACCGAAATAACAGCTAACCTATTATGGATTGCATATGTGATCGATGAGACTGATCACCGTACAACAACGCGCTCCACTGATCAGGGCTGATTCGAAGACCACACTCAAGCGCCATCTATAACCCTTTCTATTAATGAACTAAGGAGAAACAACGCATTGATTTACTAGTGGCATATACTATTTCAAAAAACCGACTTTCCTTTAACCTCCGCATGACAAATCAACAGGTGTTTAAATTGATGAGCTTACACGGGGTTGACAAGTAATCTTTATTCGGCTAACGTCTCGGCGTCTTCGTCTTCTTCAGAGCCGATGATCCGAATCGATGGTCCACTGTTGTTCGTCTTCTCGATGTGACATCTTCATCTTCGTGCCGAGAAGGATCTTCCTCAGTGGAGGACCTCTTAAATGGGGCATAATCACCCGGCGAAGCTCTTTATACAGGATCCTGGTTGTTGATAATAGTGATTGTTCGGTGATGACGACTTGTCTTTTTCGGGCAATCCATCCTGCAGAAGTCGCTATCGTTATCAGGTAGTACAGAGCAAAATAATATTTCAAAAACCGACTTTCCTTTAAACATGTTATGACCAGCCAACATGAAGACGAACAATTTTGGAGCACCGACTAAGACCATCGATTCTGTTGAAGATGAAAACGTCGAAACGTTTGCCGAATAAGGAATACTTAACAACCTTGTGTATGCTCAATAATTTAAACATATGTTAACGGCATTTACTCCAATTATATCAAACCTGTACAATTTGAGCATCATGCTCCTTTCTAAGAGATTCGTAGTTCCTGAATTCGTCCTTTAGTTGCATTAGGGAAGATTCTCCATCACGTTTCAATACATTAAAACAAGAAGCACGATATAAAAGTTGGACAACATGACCAACACACGTTTTAGAAACCTGAACAGCATAACGTAAATTTACATTTACCAAATTGAGAAGGAAACTGAGAAGTACAAATTTTATAAAATTGTAGACCGACATACTTGGGGATAATCTTCCGCTAGTATTTGCACCACATACATAACTAATGCTTTCCGAGCTATCAGTGCACCTTTATTAAGTGCAAGAAGAATTAACTTCAGAACATCCTCTTGCATTGCTAAACATTTTTATACTAGACCTAACAAATAAAGCACTGAATATACGTCATGAAATACCTGGCCCGAGAAACTGGCAACCTCTGGCGCGAACAGCCGTCCAAAGATGTGTGCTAACACTACAGGAATTTTGTTGACTAAGCAACAGCTAAAAACTGATCCATTTTCCTGAACAAAAAGTACAAAAAAGTATGTCATCACACCTCCATCATTATTCTTTCGGCTATCAATCTCGAAGTTTTCAGAACTCGTGAACGGCCTTCCTCCTCAACAAATTGGAAACACATAAGTGACACGAGTTTGCGCTGCAAAGTGCGCGATAATACCTGAATATTTCATGGCGCAATAGGAGTGACAAGAATAACTTCAAATAACTTCTAACAATTGCTCCACCTCGCTGAATACAGCATTCCCTTTTTCTGACTCTGCTCGGCGCAGATAGCGTGTCATAGCTACGAGAGCGTTCTCAATTGAACACAACACATTCTGAAAAAAAAAGACAAGATGAATAAGACCCAACAAAGTTGGTCCTACGAAGATATATGAAAAGGATAAGCCACAGAAGGATAGGATCGCGTAAAAAACCTTACCGCGTCTAGAACTTTGGTAGAAAAATTTGTCTTAAAATTAGGAACTAATGCGCAAAATTTAAAACAGATGGGGCTAATATACGTTACTACTACTATAAAAAAACGATCACAAACTGCAAGACATAATGATAAAGCTAAAAAAGCTCTCGGCGTTGATCAATCTCTGAAGGATGCGCCATCAATTCAACTTCATCAAACATCGTTGGAGGTGAATGAAAGCATACTTGGCCTTCACAATGACTCTGATTGCCCTACTGATGCACCAAGCTAGTGCTACTATCCTCCCAGACAAATATAGCACCAATCTGCCGACTCAGGAGAGATGGAGGGCTTGGTGAGCCTTGGGCGTGGGGATCGATCCCATATGTATTACACGGCGCCTCCGATCACTGTTTCACACGCGCGACATAATATCATATCTATTCACAGCTACAGAACGAATTATCATAAAAAGTTTCCAGCCATTCACGTTACAATCGCAACCCTATATGGATCAAGTACATCTAAATTGATGTCTAATAACAATGTGTCCGACAAAAGTTCATGTCTCAATGCCTAAAAATTATCTATATAGTTACCGAACTGCAAAATGTACGAGCCTTATTTTTCAGCAGTGGTACAAAGATGGAGCAGCTCTACAAAGCTCTACAATACCTCCCACCACATGGCCATTAGTTCGATTACGCGGCTCGAAGCAAACCATCCATCCCCCTACGTTAAGCAGTGTAGTGCCGCGGTTCTCTGCGCTTTTATACGAATCATGTAATAAGGAGTGTACCTGATATTCCTTTTTCTTGCAGGAGGAATGAGTTAGAACGCACAATATCCCTTCAGTTCAGTTCATACCGCATGTGAAGAAAAATTGGGTGTGATCCCGAAAATGTTGAAGTAACAGTGTGAACCGAGTGGCCCCAGCGATTCCTTGGGAGAAGTTATTCCGGCACCATGTATCAGGTAAGACTGAATATCCATATCAGCAGTGTCGATAAGCATAGAAAACGAAGAATCTGGTAGATTAAACCCAATACGTCCTTCTCTACTGGTCAATAGATTAGTCGCTGGTATCGCTGCCTTTCTAGAAGTCTAAGTCAAGCTGTAGCAAGGAACTCTTCCATTCATTAAGTCATACGAATACCTTAGCACGGTTATGGGAAGATTTCTGAGAAAACGCTTAATCAGAATGTGCCATTTTTATGAGAAAAAAAAATGGAACGTCAAACCCTAAGTAAACATATGAAGAATTCAACTTTTTCCATGGATGACAGCTGGTTGCAAGAAAAAGAACCAAGTATTAAAACTGCTACAAACTGAACGACATGTGAGGATGAGCCATTTGATTATCTTTACTCAACGTATGATATAAAGTGAGGCTTTATAAACACCTTTGTTCGTTGGCATATTGCTGCTATGAGTCTTAGGCATACCCCTCCTCTTTCCCTTTTAAGCTTACCTAAACCTTATTTATTAGCAATTCGAGTTCCTCAATGAATAAAAGCAATAGAAAGGAAAATCAACTGTATAGATCTTTCGGTGTCCAGTAACATATTTCCCCGTCAGAACAACTACATCATAGTATGGCTACCGACTACATCATTTAAGACATAGAGGAATTAAAGTCAAATGGATGGTCCTCGACGTACCTTAGGTACTTTTTCCAATTCCCACAGAGGAAGACTGTCTTCAATGTCATCAGTGTTATCAGTGAGTATGGATAGAAGTGCTGCATTAATGGGGTAGCTTGAAACAGGATATCTTCCCTCGTACTAGAAAAATGTAAAGACAAAGACATCGATCAGAGTACTCAGAGAAACAAAAAGAACCGAAAAGAAAAAAAAACTAAAGAATAATTTAAGATACGAGAATGATTTCTAACCTGATCTTCGGGACATTTGTTGTCAATGAGTTTCGGTATACAATTCACACAAACCACATGACCACACGTTAAATTAACTGGAGCTCGAGTTTTATCAAAAAGCTGGAAATACTAAATGAAAAGTAGCACCGAATTTATAAACTAAATCAACTCAATGATATCGAGAAATGAGCAGAACTAGACACTTCGGCTGGGTTTCGAATCCGCAGAGGTTAATCATCCAACAATGTGGTTGCAGTTCACACAATGCCTTGCCTTGGAAAAACAACATTTACTTACTTTGCGCATGCACCAGCATAATCTCCATTTTTTCGGACATTTGCTGGTCCTGCCATTGCGGTTCCTTTTCATCAAGAGGACAGCTTGGCCAAAGTCTGTCCACGTCGTCACCACCAATCAGTCGCAGTCTTTGTGGATCAGAGGGAAATTTACCACTATGCGAGTAGCTTGATACCAGGACGGCGGTTCATCCCAGTACTGGTTTACTTTTAGCTAGCCTTCCTGATGGAAACGCCGGACTCCTTCTCAGCTTGGGAGGCCCTGCCAGGGGAATGAATCCCCGCTGTACACCAAAACATACCCAGGAACACCTACCAGCCACTATATGGCGGCAAACCGTTGGGAGGGGAAAAAAGAATAGGAAGTAAAGAAGTTAAACAATGAAATTAACTCACTTGGTTGCACAGAACACAACGAAGGACATCTGACCAAATAAGACCCTGTCCAGCAGGAGCCATGAATTAAATGTAGTGGACTAAAGTCTATAAAACTGGCGTATACACAGTATACAAGGCAACAGCGTGCAAAAGGTTTGCGTGACTTGGCTTAAATCGTCACATCAGTGTTGAACCTGAAATAAATTTACCTGCTTCAAATAGATGCAATAAAGATGGAAACCACTCTTTCTTTCTTATACAGTGTCTCGTTTGACCTAATGATTACAGTTTCACAGCAGAAATATTTTTATTGAACAAAAACAAGACAGATTAACAACAGACAATACTTTATCCACGACGAAACCACTGACACTAAACGGTGCAGAATCAATGAAAAACAGTGTTGAAATTGAACAAAAAGACATAATCCAAATAACATAAAGACGTTGACCGTTGAGAAGTGATTGCTGAGAGATAGAAAATCAGCTGAGAGAAAGGCGAAACATAGGACTAGCATAGTGCCGTGGTGAACGCGTTAACCCTTGGAAACGGTTATAGCAGGTTCGATGCCCCACCGCTGACACCTGCGGCCCCGAGTTTTGCAGATATCTCAGTACCATTTTCGTTGTATCCAAACAACACATTTTCGCGCTTTGAAAAAGAAAACATCTAAACGGTTGGCTGATGAACAAACCTTGCTCACTTCCAAGGCACTATCTGATGATGTTTCAACAAAATGTGATATTCTTCATATCGTGTTGAACCAGAAATATGCTGAGTATTGGCCGCCTTTATTAACCACTTGTTCTTATAAAAGTCACAATTTCACACTATTGCGTTTCTAGACATAGTTACCGATAGATCTCAAAACTTTGGTAAAAGCATCGTTTTATCACGAAGTTATATTGATCAATCTAGGGACAATGACTAAAAATGGAACTTTTTCACCAGGCGCACTTTCGTATTCTACAAATTCTGCAAGCTCTTCCTTGTGGGAATGTATTGCCTAAGAATTCAGATATTTAGTTTCATAGTTTGCCAAGCAAGCAAACTGGTTAGAGAGACCACTAGCGTGACGAGGTACAAACTTCAAACGATAGAGACCCAAAAGACGTCCGACCTAAAAGCCGGCTAATGAGAGGAACAGCAAGCGTACTCAAAGCACTTAAATTCACTTGAACGAATTATTACTCGACACCATAGCACTACACTAGAGTAAGAAGGACAAAGCTCCCGGCGTTGGTCAATCTCTGAAGTACGCGCTATGCATTCGACTTCAATGAGCATTGTTGGAAGTGATTAAATGCATATCTTGTCTTTACAACGATTCTCGGTGGCCCACAGATGTATCCAGCCAGTGCTGCTGCCATTCTCTTAGACAGGTCTGGTACCAATTTGCCGATCCCGGATGGATGGAGAGCTTGGTGGGCCTGGGGAGCCAGGATGGATCCCATGTATGTTGCAGGGTGCCCCCAACCACCGCGCTACACGCCTCCTTGTAGTTGAGTAGAAATGGAAGACCTTACTGGCTCCTTCTACCATTCCTTTGCACTTTTCAAACAGAACGCTTAACAGTGTGAGTAAGTTACCGTCTCTTCCATGATAGCTCCTGTGCAAACGATGATCTTTGCATCAACCTTCCCCAAAAAACGGACTGTTTGTGTCACTTTTTCCAAACATTCGACAGATAGAAAAGGGGGATCAGCAATGACAACGTCGAAGACAGCTAAAAATCTGTACTTGAGTCATGCCCAAAATATCATTCCAACCAAAAAAAAAGGATAAACGAATCGAGAAACACCTTCGAACCAGGGAGGAACAGAGATGGGACGCCTGTAGTCATAAGGCACATAATGGTGCGGGAATCTCCTCTCAAAGCGGTGATCATATTCAAACAATGTCACTTTAGCATTGCGTAAAACATTCTCCTGAATAAACTACAATTAAAAATTCATCGATAAAGAAAAACGCGCTCTAATGAAAATCATCTACGTCCGTTTCCAAAAAATACTGGACAACTGTCGGACATGATATGCAAGCTATACGTCCAGTACTGCCCGCAGCATAACTGAGTTCACGGCAAAGCTGCAGCGCTGTTTCTTTGGAATACCAGAATTGGCTGAGCTAAAAAGCTCGATTGGTCAGTGGGAAACACAGTCATTTCAAAAGTCAATGGAAAAAACGCGTGCCTGCCAATCTTCTTTTATAATATCAACGTCATCACCAAGCTTCCACCGTTCTTCATTAATCTGTTGTAAAATTGCCATAGTGTCAGCAGGCAGACACGGTACGTCGTCATCAGAATCCGTCATTGCATCTGAAAACTTGGGGAACGTAGTACTAAACTAGCACTGCATAAAAGCTCTAAAGAGGATAAAGCTCTCGGAGTTAGTCAACTCCTGAGGGACGCGCCATGCATTCGACTTCATTGAGCATGCATTGTTGGAGGTAATTAAATGCATACCTTGTCTTTACAATGACTCGCGGTGCCCCACAGATTCAAGCCAGTACTGTCATCCTTCCAGACAGGTGTGGTACCAATTTCCCGACCCCGGAGGAATGGAGGGCTTGGGCCTGGGGAGGCAGAATCGACCACATGTGTGTTGCAGGGCGCCTCCAACCATTGCGCTACACGCGCCCTTGTGGTACTTAGTACAACACACTTAACACTTGAACAGCCCGTCAACACTAGTTTTGAGGGCGCCAGCATATTCACCATTTTCGGAGATTTACTGGTAAGCCATTGTGGTTCCCTGGAATCCCGAGGACAGCTGGTCAAAGTCTGCCCCAGGTCGTCACCAAGACAGGCAGTCGCAGTCCTTGTGGATCAAAGGGAGATTCATCATCATGCGACTTTGATATCAGGACGGTGGCGGATCCTGGTATTGTTTTACTCTTAGCTAGGCTTCCTGGTGAAAACACCGGACTCCTTCTCAGCTTGGGAGACCCTGCCGGGGGTACGAATTCCCCGCTGTACATCGCAGTCCGACACCCAGGAACACCTCCCACCACGACGAGGTGATAAACTGTTGGGAGGCAGCACAACACAAAAATATAAGATCTCACAATGAACCTAGAACGAACACGGATGCAGAGCTATACTCCTTCCACGTCTTCAAATTTACCTTTTACACTCGGAGATCCAGTTTTTCATGAAGTTTTCCGAGATCAAGTGATAAGAAAAGGCATGTGGTGGGAAGCCACCCCTATTTAGATGGTAAAATTATACAGAAACTCATGTAAACTAAAATCTTCTATGGAACCACTATCATTAAGGAAAACAATGTTATCCAATAAAGACAACACTTCACAAAATCGATCCAGTGTTCGAAGTGAGCGCTGTATGTGAAAACATGGAAGAAGCATCACATTAAACACCTACAACCATAAAGATCTATGAGCTTTCACAACTTCGTTGAGATAGCTATAATTCACCTCTCAAACCGACGCACAAGAACGTCAACATCAACAACATTGCAGATAAGGTTAACATAGAAACGCGAGAGATGGATGGGTACAGGACGGAAAATGAATGCAACAATAAACACGGTAGCTGAATCAGCAGGACAAATTTGACACCCCAAGCAGAAGACGCTACAACCTATGAGAACAATTTATCACAAAGGCTGCGCTCGCCTATGGTTGCGATATAACAGAGTATACTGTAGACAAAGGTGAGGAGATATTATTATTAGGTGTGGTGATGGATAGGACTAGAGAGACCTGCACCACCAATAGAAAAGCCTATGAACCATCACCTAACTCTAAATATGATAAAAATAATTACTGTTGTCGGCATATACCGATACATTACACTTATTAAACAGTCCATTCGTGGCACGTAGGCGTTACACGTGAACAAACGAGCATACAGAATTTCTGGAAGACGTATTTATTCTATCCATAAAAACCAAGCCATCTATAGACCACCGTTGTCTTCGTGCGCAACACAGCAAGCGGTCAGTCTCTGTTCCGGAATAAACGGTTTCGATAGTATTTTACGAACGTGCATCAATGCCGACTGCGCTTGTGAATCAGCCTCCTAAACAAAGCACCCTTGGGCTATTTCGAGGAAACGAATATCCAGTCATCACCGAACTGGTTTTGTGCATCCACATTGAACTAATTTTGAAACAGATCAACTAAAATCGAACTCAAAAAGATTTATAACAAACCTGCAGTGCATCAGCGCTTTCAGGCGTATACGGTGGGCGGACAATAACACGTCCCAGAACAGAGATGTTTTCGCCTCTCCAGCGAACATCATCAAGAGTTCGTCGCAGCTGGATGAACGCACGCTGACCTTCTATGGTCACGTCAACTTCCATTGCTTCGACACAACGCCGACTTTCAGCAACTGCACTTCGATCGGATACCTTAAAATAAAAGAGTATTTTCTGCTCTGAGGAGGATTTCAAACGAATCGAATTTGTTTTCCAAAGAGCTGCTTTCACATGTCCTGCAGAAGGTATCCTTGCCGGCGTAAGAGTATGCTAAGGTAGCAAACCTCGCTTTGATCACCACCAGTCGTAGCCTGTTTATGATGACTTCGGAACATGATATCAAAGCTATCGTCGGATTTCAGCAAAAAATCAGGGCTCGAAAACATCTTACATGTCAGTACAGAGGAAAGAGAACAAATTTTCAACCTACTAGGAAATCTGCAATACGAAACCAACCACCTCAACGGATAACGGTTGCAAAGCAAAGAAAACACTGGAGAAAGTAATTCCCAAGACTTCCTATTAACCTAGACATTAATAAATAATTCGCTATTTTCTTGAAAAGCACATATGGAGTCTATTCACAACAGCTAACATTTCAACGGATTTCGCCTTCTTCAAAACCTGGAAAAGTTCAGTTAACTGCAATCTAGTCGGCCAAAGATCTTCACTACCTCAACAGAAAACCACGATACTTAATTTCCAATCGCACTGAAAAAAAAGAAACAGCTTTTTCACGTATTTATCATTTTCTATGAGTCTCCCACTTGAGTATTCCACGTGGAGACTAACGGTAAAGAGTCCGCATGAATGGGTAATGTGGCTCTCACACGTCAAAATATCAGCATAAAATACTGTGTGAGATCACTCGTGATAACAAAGCTTACCACTGTGCGGTTCATTGTTGGATTCCTGGAATTCATTCAGAATGCTTATTTCTGTGTTATAATGGTCAATTCTACATCAAAATCTTCCTCTTTATGTACATGTGTCATATGCGCACATAGTGGAGTATTGGATTTAACCTTATGTTTACTCACTAGATGTTCTTCTATACAGATATGCAGTGGTTTATGCGTTTCGCCAACATTCGTCCCGAGCGCTTTACAAGAAATCACGTACACCGCACCCGAATTCGCAGTCACGGTCTCTACCATTAGGGCAAATTATGCAATTTCCTACCCTTGCTCATAGACGGTCATACAGACGGATACGAATTAGCTAGCATCTTAGAGTACTCGATAGCATTAAAATCACTGCTACCGATTTCTCTTGATCGGCCCTTTATAAGCAACGTTTTGCAGCGCTGTTTACTTCGTTGGAAGTGAAAGGCAGGATAAACGGGATTCGATTCTCACTATACATGTGGTCTGGGTGCGTGACTCTTCCTCTAAACATATTCCGAGAAACTGTCCTTTCGTTGTTATTGTAAATGACATTTTGTCACGGTAGTTTCAAGGGTTCTTTCTTCTTCTTCCTCTCATGCAAACACTAGTGGCCGTTGGAAACATGTTTCTCATAAGCGCCCTTTTTGGTTGAGAAGTGAGACGACAGTTAGTGAACCGGAATGTTTTTGTCCTTGGCTTTAAATACCATTTGGCGATGTCGTTGTTTTCGCGTGGGTTGTTTTAAACGTCCAGAAATGGAAACCAATTTTCTCTCGGATAAACTTAATGTGCTCCGACCGCTCGTTCAAGAACTCAAAACAATTGTCCATCTCCTCTTGTGGCGAGCAAATGACGAAACAATCACCTATATATCTACAGCAGAGTGATGGCCGAAGATCAACCACTGTGCTTCAATTCTAGGCATAAAGGCAGCAGCAAGGCCTTGTGCCAGTGGCTGCCCCACACCCCACTCTATGCACGCATAGGATACAGACACATAACGTGGAAGATTCGGAAGTACAGGTGACCATCGCAGCAAAGGATAGGAATCTAAAACTTCAGCGCATGAAACTCTAGAAGCATTCTATATATTTTTTATAATAGATACATGTGAAATACATAGACAAATACCAAGAATCCAAAAACGAACTGGAGAAAAAACGCTTCGTTATAACATGGAATCTCACATGGTAACTCTGAATATTTTGACGCAAGAGAAGTTCTCATTACTCAACCGTGTGAGCTCTACAGAGTTGGTCCCCATGTGGAATACTCAGTGGACGGCTCAACGAAAACGATTAGTGTGCGGGGAAGCTGTTTTGGCTTCAATGCGATTGAAATTTCGGCATGGTGGCTTTTCGTGATGTTATAGAAGTGTTTGGCCGACCAGGGCGCAGTTAACTTGACCTTTTCATGCTCTGAAGAAGGTGAAATCCACCGAAACGATAGCTAATGTGTATAAGTTATATATAACAACAACTTCGAGTGTACTAAACAAAAATGTAGCAAATTGAAAGAAGTTTTGGCCTCCGGAAGAGATCTGCGTACAATATAACCTCAGTTTCTAACTTTATGAAACTTGAGAGGACTTTTATGATGGAATTTCTATAAGAATATTTACTCCTACAAAAAACGACTCTAACAAGACTAGATGGTCCAAAATGAATTATGACCGCTCCATTCATAAGCACATCGTACAGAATATGAAATAGTAACAATAGGGTTTTAACGAATGGAAGTCAGTCTTAAGATAACAAGACCATTAGATCTGCAGTACGTTAGCGAAAAGCCGCGAAACCTTTTAAGTTTCGAATGACCAAAAATACTAGAGATTGAAAAATCGAACTCTCGTTTGCGCTTAAAAAGTATAAATACCCAACTGTCCGTCAACAGTTCAGCTATGCATAAAATCACCATCTTTTTCTTAGAATTTCCCCTCTAGGGATTAATAAAACTCGCAAGGTCAACATTCTTAAGGAGATTGACTATCCAAGTCTTCTACTAACACACCTACTGTTTCCTGTCAAACATAATACGAAAACATAATTACAATAACGGTGCTGACATTATCCACAATGATCAACTGTTACTAAGCCTAGACCCAACGCACTCTAGTGCACACCATGGCACAAACGTTGAGAAAACAACAAAAATCTAACGATACCTGCTGGTTGCTCATTGAACTTGGAGAAAACATAGTTTCTAATGAATCACCATTGGCTGGACCCGATATTTCCGTTATCTAAAACAATGTATTCTCCGAAAAAGAAATTGTTCTGGTTTTCATATAGTTTCAGTAGATCTGATTGGCCAGGTAAAATAGAAGATTCTCAAATCTTAAGAATGGTCGGCAACACACCTATCTAGATCCTTCATTAAGCATTGAACACAAATGTATGTATATCACAGCAAATAGTTATTTAACATTTATGAAATTCAAACACCAAAGAATTCAAGAAGAGAAATGACCTTAAAAGCATTTAACCTAGGAAAAAAGTACCTCACTGATGAGTGCTATGTTGAACATACGCAAAATAGGTTTTCCACCTGATGTATCACGCACGGCAAGAACCTAAAACAGTTCAACTACAAGGCAGAACAAAGGTAAGTTGATGTACCTGAGTCTCGCTGTGGTTGAACACTACGAAAGAAGTTGATAAATAAGCGTCATAATACAGGTAATGAAAAACTACGGAAATACTATAAAAAACATAGTCATTAAGAACTGAAGGATGATCTGCAGCTCCTAAACGGCAAACCGTTACTTGATAGAAAAACCTTAGTAAAAACTCATAACTCTAGTTTTGCAACCACAATGATGCGGGGATATTCGTAAAACTCCGGGCCGCAGGTGTCTGCGGTTGGGATCAAACACGCTATTACCTTTTCCGGGAGCTAAGGCGTTCACTACCACACCATGAGTGCCCTCTGCTTCGTGTTTCTCTCAGGTAGTTTGCAATCTACCACTGCCATCAGCACTGAAACGTCAGCGAGACTGATCACGGGAGCCCAAATCGGAACTGAACACAGTTAAGATGGGAATACAGTTGAAATCACAATAATAACTTTTTTGAAAAGGCTGAGGATGAGAGAACGGTGAAACGAAGGACTCGCAGGGTGTGGTGGTGAAGGAGTTAGCTCCCGGAAAAGGTAATAGCACGTTCGTTCCTCACCGCAAACACCAACGGTCCGAAGTTTTCAAATTTCCCAGCATCATTACAGTAACAACTTTTTCATTTACTGCCTACTACAATCTTTCACAGCAAGGTATTATGTGAAATACGATCACAATGATGTCAAGATATTCTTAATAGTTTTATGCTTTATAGAGGAAAGAAAGCTCAGTATAACTAAGTACATTCCTATGCAACACTAAAATTAATGTTTTTCATTTCCCCTTGCTTCCTATTTGATATGGGAACACCTCTAGCTGATGAAAAAATCGCACTTCCTAAGGTACGCATAATAAGTGAGAGCTAAAGAGCACAAATCAGATAAGTTGGAGGTTACTAGATTGTTCGATGATGATTATAGAGTGTATCAACCATATTAACAGTCTTTGATGTAACACTTTTTTGATGGCCTGTAATCACTGGATGTACGGGCCCCAGTAAAACCTCCTTTTCTTCAGAGTTTTGGTGGTTTAGCTATTACTGCTGCCTGGAGTCCCGAGGTCAGCGTAGCCAAAATCTGCCTCATAACACTTACACTAGCATGAAATAAGAACGTCACTGGGGAAATTTCCAAGAGCAGTGATGGTTATTACATAAAGTCGATAAAGATTGTGTTCGAAAATGCCCAACTGGTGAAGATGACATCTCCAGTATATTATCAAGTACTGCTATTTATACCAGATAAGTGGGACTTTACTCAACACTACAAAGATCAACCAACTGTGAAAGAAACATAGAACTGCCTGAGCGTGATCTCATCAAAAATGAAAACATACCTTAAGCGCTGGGTCGAAGCAGACGACCTGAGCTTGTAGTGAGGCACCGAGAGCAGTCTTGAAATGAACAGTGGAGCCAGGAGGAAAAGCGCTTTCACCGCCGAGGGATACCATAGTCACGCTCCGTCCCCTTGTCTCGCCAGCACCAAAGAGACGGACGTTGTTGTTGATGAGCCCGTAAGAGCTGGAAAAGCAGAGCTTCGCCCTCATACACCACACTAACTAAAAACAGAACAGAAAACGAAATGATCAGGAAGAAGAACATTTATAATGGAAGAGAGGACAGCGTTTTCAAAGAAAGTTCGCAGACAGGGAGAATCCAAGATAGAAGGTGGATTCTCAACCACTCTCAGCCGAAGAAATTCTCATAAGTAAACAGCTACTAATAATCTTCAAGAGAGCATCTAATGTGAGGTTACAAGTGTTAACAGTTCTAATGACGCTATGCCCAAGTGAACCATACCAGCGTCGCCGTAGAGCGCGTAATCCTCCCGGGTAAACCGGTAGGGGTAGATGGTGAAAACTGAAAAAGAAAGGAGGAAAACAGGAAAAGCGTTGTTGATCCAAATGCTAATACTACTTGACCAGAGCCATAAAGGGCTAAAATTTACCTGTAGTGAGTATCCATTATAACTACTCAATTCCTGATTGTTTACTGTTCTTTTCAGTGGAATTCACAGTGGTTACCCTTTTACTAAACTCAGGTACTTGATCCTTGATACTTGAACGGCCCGTCATCACTAGTTTTGAGGGCCCCAGCATAATCACCATTTTCGGAAATTTAGTGGTTAAGCCATTGTGGTTCCCCGGAATCCCGAGGACAGCTGGCCAAAGTCTGCCCCAAGTCGTCACCAAGACAGGCAGTCGCCGTCCTTGTGGATCAGAGGGAGATTCATCATCATGCGACTTTGATACCAAGACGGTAGTGGGTTCTGGTATTGGTTTACTCTTAGTTAGGCTTCCTGATGGAAACGCCGGACTCCTTCTCAGGTTGGGAGACCCTGCCAGGAGGTGAATGCCCTACTGTGCATCGCAGTCTGACACCCAGGAACACCTCCCAGCTACGATGAGGCGGTAAACCGTTGGTTAACCAGATAACAAGATTAAACTTTGCAAGGAAGTAGCAACAATTGAACACAACTTCTTTCTAACATTGACGAAAATATGTGGAAATTCCTGTTTCAGGAAACCATACTGAATTCCTTTGTCTTCCGCCCATCCCGATCTCTTCGCGAATCAGTCATTCCCCATAATATAAGAATGGTAACGTTCGGACTTCTACAAAGCTGTGTAATATTATGTTTTAAAGGATTGGGTAATTAAACTTTCCAAGTGATTGTCAGTAGTAAAATACCTTTACTATTAGCCTATGCCATCAGGATTTCTTCATTCCATCAATACCTGGTTAGCCTCAGGATGTGTCGCTGAGCAGGGACGGAAATATAATTTTCAAGGAATCTGTGCTGGTAACTTTGGACTTACCACTACAACTACGAAGCAGGCATTTCGGTGAACCTTCAATCAATTGCAAACAGAAAGAAAGTAAGCCGTTCGAGTAGTGGTTCGATGCTCGCACCTGATCTGTGGCTAAAGCCCATAAAGAACATCTGCGGCGCTCTGGCAAAGTATTTAATGGATAACAGATTTTCGGTCAAATGAAGACTTCATATGTAACAAAAGTCATCGTAGGCTCAATTTTAGTCTCCTGATGAGGAGCACTTCTTCTAAACAGCGCCAGTCGTCCATGCGCCAGAGGGCAGTCCAACCGGAGCCCACCACCTGAGGTTCCGAGTTTTCCCGATATCTCAGCATCCCCATGCTTGTATTTCACATCGTACCCAGCTATGAAAACATCATAGGCAGAAAACAACAATTACCACACTGTGATTTCAAAAGGAGAAATTGGAATAATTAATCCGCAATTCTAACGGTTTAATATGTATTCTTTCTTTGATGAGCTTACACGAAGTTGATAATGATGTTTATTTTCGGCTAACGTTTCGACGTCTTCGTCTTCCTCAGAGCCGATGATCCGAGTCGACCTCGACAGGACCATCGACTCGGATCATCGGATCATCGGCTCTGAGGAAGATGAATACGTCGAAACGTTAGCCGAAAAAAAACATCATTATCAACTTCGTGTAAGCTCATCAAAGAAAGAATACATATTGATTAGTGATACCGAGGTTCAAAGAAAGTCGGTTTCGAAATATTTCTAACGGTTTATTTTCCCACCATGACCGGTTTACCGCCTCATCATGGCTGGTAGGCGTTCCTGGGTGTCGGACTGCAATGTACAGCGGGGATTCATCCCCTGGCAGAGTCTCCCAAGCTGAGAAGGAGTCCGGCGTTTCCATCAGGAAGCCTAGCTAAGAGTTAACCAATACCAGGAACCACCACCATCCTGATATCAAAGTCGCATGGTGGTAAATCCTCCTCTGATCCACAAGGACTGCGACTGCCCGTGGTGGTGAAGACCTGGGCCAGACTTTGGCCAGGCTGACCTCGGGACTCAAGGGAACCATAATGCCTTGACCAGCAAATCCCCGAAAAATTGAGATTATGCTGGGGCCCGCACAACCAGTGAGGACAGGCCATTCAAGTATCAAGTAAGTAGACTGGGATGTTAGCATGTGTCGAACTGTGACTTGCAGCGTGGTTCAACCTCCAGCAGGGTTTCCTAGGGCAAAAAAAAGTTAGGCGTTCCAGGCAAGAGTGAACTATCGTAGAAGGGGATCGTTTCCGTCCTGCTAAAAATCTAATTTAAATGTGGCGAACCTCGATTATCAGATGAGATTGTTGCAGATGAAACAATGATCAGAACTGATTCGTACCTATCTGATGTTGCCTGGTTTGCATCACCTCCATCACCTGTCCATTGCTTGATCGTCAAGTTCTTTCAAAGGGCGGAAATCTACGGGAACGCACTCCGCCTGGATAGTGCTATTTTCTTTATACTTTATGTAGCCTTTCTTCACCTCTACTGTGTGGACCCCAGCATCCCGGCACTTCTCACATTCGATTCGTCTTCTCGCATCCATTGTCCACGAAGATCTTCCATATTTTTTACGTGTGGCTTCGGTTTCGGCTTGAGGATTTTCATTTCATCTTGAATGTCGTAGAATGCTGGCCGAGAAGTTCTCCGTGGAGTCCTGGGATAGTCAGTCTGGAGCGTTCCCAATTATATTGTAGAGCGGTTTTCTTCTCAGACAAGTTATGTAGCAATTTTGCGAACTCGGAAGGAGCAGAGGCTTGCTTGGACTGGAGTGGAGTAGAACTAGTACCATGCTAATGATAACGGACACCACTACCACTGTGCTATCTGCTCCCTTGGTAATGCTATTTTACCAACAATGTCATCAACAAGAGGCACCTGTAGCGCAGTGGTTAGAGATGCTCACCAGAAGACACCGAATTTGCCGATGTTTCAATCCCACACCCTGAGCTCGGTTAGCCTTCCATCCCTCCAGGTTGGCGAATTGTTACCATACCTGTCTGGGAGGATGGCAGCACTCACTTGATACATCTACCGCTCTGAAATGCATTCAGTCACTTCTACGAAGTTTTATGAAGTCAAGGCAGGCGTATTCCTCAGATATTGATCAGCGCGAAAGCTTTGTTCTCTTATCGTAAACAAAATAAAAATAATGGAGCTGCGGGTATCGATTTCCATACAAATGTTTTCCATTTCGGTTTTCGCGTGATTTTCTTCAGGATGGCTGTAAATAATCTTGGCGAGATGGGCAAACTCCTCACTCTACGTCAATGTTAATGTCGTTGTGGGATGGCAAAATTCTGGGCGCGAATTTATTTAGCTCAAAGATCTTTGTGTAGTGATAGAGAAACACTTTCTGGTGAGAGTCCATGATCGCTTTACCATAAATCGCATCAGTCTGAAGCATTTTTCCATGAAGTCGAAAAAGGAAATGAAATTTTCGATCTGGACTAGGTGCCATCGGGTTCTTGACAATCAGAACACACGTGGAACATCAAATGGAAGCTTGACTAACAAGAGATATACCCACTGTTTCAACGTGGTGAAGAAGGTAGACGGATCCATTGAAATTGACAAGGCATGAAAGTAGGCGAAAGAAAAAAGTAGAGCAGAACTCGATGTTTGCATTGGATGTAGCCGCCGTTCTGTCTGGATGCGGGAAGGCGAGCGTTTTCTATTCCTGCAACTCGCAACGCCCAGGTAGGCGGTGCGGATGGTCACGTTGAACTCTTAAAGGTATAAAAAGAAATACCTTCCTGAATTATTAAACTAAAACGAAGCTAACAAAGAGGTTTGTTCGGCTAACGTTTCGGCGTTATCGTCTTTCTCTGAGCCAGTAATCCGAGTCGACGGTCCACAGTCGTTCGTCGTACAGATGTGGTGTCTTCGTCTGTGATAAGAAACTTAGCTAAACTTTGCTTAGCTGCTTAATTTCCAGGTAACAGTTGTTGAGCGATGCAATATTGGACGTACAGGAATGTTGTAAACTTATAACTTATTAAATTTGAAAGCTTGGTCGGCTTGTTGTTGAACGCTGATCCCCGCACTGTACTAGTTAGACAGGCAGAAAATAAAAAGGTGTAACATTGTGATTTCAACTACAGCCGCAGCTTAACTGGGTTCTATGCCGATTTGGGCGCCCCAGATCAATCCCGCTGACGAGTGATTGCTGTGGCAAAGATCGATAGAAATAGCTGAGAGACAGGCGAAACAAAGGACCCGCATGGTGTGGTGGTGAACGCGTTATTCCCCGGAAAGGATAATAGCGCGTTCGTTCCCCACCATAGACACCTGCGGTCCAGAGTTTTGCAAATATCTCAGCAACGTTGTGGTTGTATTTCGCTTAGTACCCTGCGGCGAAATTATAGTAGGCAGAAAATAAGAAGGTATAACACAGTTAGACAGTTTTGAAAAACTCATCACTTCGGTCAATTTCTGGGGAGATGCATCAAATCCTTGTCCCATTCCCGACCGCACTCAC
>UYYA01003821.1:0-262553 GCA_900624975.1 Angiostrongylus costaricensis | reverse complement strand
TCTGTGCGGTTGGTCTCTACGTGACATACTTAGTGGAAACCTCATAGAAAGCGGCTCTGAAGAAGGCGAAATCCGCCGAAACGTCAGCTTAATCGTGAACAAAGAATAATAACACCTCGCGTTTGCTCAACAAAAATACGAAGAAAATCATTAGATAATTCATATGTTTCTATACTGTTAGATACGAGGTGTTTTTGACAGGCTCAAGCAGAATTTTATGCGCAGAACAGTAAGATCGCAGAAATGGGGACTACTCTTCATTAAGGCTATGGGTAGAAACTGCGATAATGTTCGGCTCTGTCGAACGAGCAGAATCTTCTCCGCACACGGCATTGACTCAGAAAATTTTATATAGATACTACTCCTCCTCCATTATTTAGTTTTCAAAGTCAGATCTCATGTCCTCTATAACCGATGATGCTATCTGTTGTTCACAAGTGAGACATAATACGCTCATTTTAACAAAAAAGAGTTTAGAGTAGTTCAGTCTTTTAGAAATGCTCCATGTTCGCCATTTGATAACATTCGTAGAGATACCGGAACGCATATTTGGCCAATACAGTTTGCTTGTACAATTATTCTCAGGAGCCTAGCGGTGTATCAAGTTAGTGTTTTTGCCTACCCAAATAGGTGTGATGCTAAACTACCCAGCTAGGAGCGATGGAGGTCTTGGTTTGCCAGGATACGACGTGACATCGAACTAGGGACCATTTTTACAACGCAAGTCATATCTAGCTACCGCGCCACACGACGCTGCAGCTATGTGAAAAAGGACAAAGCTCTCGGTGTTGATCCATCCCTGAGGGATGCGCCATGCATTCGACTTCATTAAGCATCATTTGGACGTGACTGAACGCATATGTGGCCTTTACAATGACTGGCGGTGTTCTACCGATGATTCGAGTCAGTGCTGCTATCCTCCCAGACATGTAGCACCACTGTGCTGAACCCAGAGGGATGGGGAGCTTGGTGGGTCTTCGGCGAGGGATCAATCCCGTGTGTACTGCCGAGCGCTTCCGACCGCTACACGCGTCGAAACGTAAACCGAATAAACCTCTTTATCAAATGCTTTACACTCAGGGTCGTCAGCTTTCATTGATTGCCTACTACTTTTCAATAGCGGGGTATTGCGTGGAATATAATCATAAAGATGCTGAGATATTTGAAAACTCACCACCGCTGGTGTATGCGGTGAGAAGTGAACACGCTATTACCCTTTCCGTGGGCTAACGTGTTCACCACCACACCATGCGAGTCCTTCGTTTCGCCTGTCTCTCAGCTAATTCCATCGATCACTGCCATCAGCAATCACCCGTCAACAAGGTTGCTCTGGGGAGCACAAATCGGCGTTGAACCCAGCTAAGCTTAAGCTGTGGTCTAAATTACAATGTCGTTAATTTTCATTTACTGTCTACTATTTCACACCACAGTTTCCACTTAACTGGGTTCAAAGCCGATTTGTCCTCTCCAGATCAATCCCGTTGAGGGATGATTGCAGATAGCACCTATAAGTCAATAACACTACTCAGAGAAAGGAGAAGCGAAGGATTCGCATAGTATGGCAGTGAACGCGTTATCCCACAAAGCGGAAATAGTGCGTTTGGTCCCCATCGCATATGTCAGTAATTCGGAGTTTTGCAAATATCTCAGCATCATTATGCTATGCTTTCAGTTCGCTGTGACTTGCCTCACCAGTACCCTTCTACAACGACAATGAGGTTGCACTAATTCATTTTCTTCTTTTCTCAAAAGCTCATCCAAAACCAGATTGACTAAAGTGCATTTCAGTAACTAATATTTCTTTCCTTACTAATAGAAAGTTGTTTCTAGAGATTAATCTTATCGTTGTTATCAGGTCGACTTTCTCGAAAAGTAGTATTGGTGTGTCCATTATTCTACTAGGGCGTGTGTGGCGCAGTTGTCAAGGGCGCCCTGCAATACACATGGGATCGGTCTCAGCGCCTCAGACTCACCAAGCATTTCATCGCTCCGAGATCGGTAAATTGGTACTAGACTTGTCTGAGGGAATAGCAACAGTGGCTCGATACATCGGTAAGCCACCACTAGTAAAGTCCAGATATACATTCAGTCACCTCCACCGATGCTTAATGAAGTCGAATGCACATGGAGCGCGTCCCTCAAGAAGCTAAACAAAGAAAGCTTTACTCTTTTTATATATTTTACTTGGTTGAATTATAACAAAAGTTCTTTGATGGCTGTCTAAGCCTGCCTCATGTTACCTTTCTTTCTTTTCAAATAAATGAACTGACCGAATTCCTCCTACTTTTGGTTGTTCTCTGTGGTTCTGGCATTACTTTTCTTTTTGGAAAAAGTGGTACAATGGCCATGTGTGCCTGTGGCAAAGGTGAAAGTATTCTCCATAGAAACATATGACTCATATCTATATGAATTATGAGATTCTGGATTCGGAAATATGGTCCTTTGAATTGTCCAATCCAACATTGCTAACAACCCTTCGAAATGTAATCAAAAATTTTCCCAGCAATGGGAAAAAGAAATAAACGGTAGCTGTTCTTAAAATAGAATTCCTTAGTGTTCGCATATTTGTTTTGCTCACAACCTAAGAATGACGCAACTGTTTTAAGTTTTTTATCACTTTTGTGGGAAGTAATGGACCTGAAACATCTTTACATTGAATCAAGTAATAGCGTATTTAGTTTTTTGTACGAATAAACCACTGCCAAGATCATTTACTGCGTTCTGTGTAATCTCGTGGAGCAGGGACACGTGGCGCAATTTCCCACGAATCGCGCCGCTATCAGGGATTACGCTTGGGTACCGTACCGAACTGTCGTTGAAAGGGCGTCTGGACAAAACTGCTAAATCCTCCATCAAGCGACCATATTTTTTGAATGAGCAATCGGTTTGATTCGGATTCCTCACACACTTCGGGCCATTTTACGACTATTCAATATGAGCCCGTCCTGTGGCATTCCATCATCGAAGTGTTTTCCTATTCTATCTTTCCAATCGACTGCCTCAAATTTCAGAATATATTTTGAAACAAAGGCGAAAGCATTTTGCAAGCTTTTGAGACTAGTACGCCTTTTTATTTCCACATTCCCTTTTTTTTCTTTCCTTCTTTGTCATTTTTCTTTAGCTCTCTTCGTCTCTCAACTCCGACCCTATCCTTATTTCTCTCTCCTTCTATAGTATCACCTGTAGTCCCGTTGATCGTCGAGTGACTCGAGCAGACGCCAGTAAATCTTCCATTTTTCCCCGTTGCGTGCAAGAGTAGCCCAGTGGGTTCTGCTCGCTCTAGAGACTCGCAGAGCATCATATCTTTCTGCAAGGCTTTTTGTGAAGAACTCTTACCATCGGGCTGGTGGTCTTCCTGCAGTATGTTTGACATCCTGAGGAATCCAATCACTAACGGCTCTTGTCCATTTGTTGTCATTCATACTCATTACGTGTCCGGCCCACCTTATCTTCGACTGTTTGGCGTACGGAACGGCATCATTGATTTTGATCGTTGACGCAGGTCGGGCCTTCGGATCTCATCCTTTACTTGTGTGGAACGGGATACTCCTAGCATCGTCCTTTCGACTGCGCGTTCGATAACGCTGAGCGATCTTTCATCCTGCTTACGCAGCGACCAGGTTTCTGACGCTTACGCTAGAGCAGGAAGTACCGTTGAGTCGAAAAGGTGGGCACGGAGTGGGGTATTCTTTGTTTTCTTCACTACATCATCGATGCTCTTGAAAGCTCTCTAAGCCGCTCGTTTTCTTCTGCTCAGGTTGGGGTATGCGAAACCAATCTGTTCTTCGTCAACATCGCTTTTGTGAGGTTTAGTCGAAGACCAATCATTCCACAAGCTTCATCAAAGTCGTCAAGCATATGTTTCGCTTGGCTAATGTCTGGTGTTATAAGGACGATATTATCAGCAAAGCCAAGATGGTGTAACTGCTGACCATCGATTTTCACTCCCGTGTTATTCTATTCCAATGTTCGCATAAAGTTCTGGAGGGTGGCGGTAAATAATTTTGGCGAGATGGTATCGCCTTGCCTAACTCCTCTTTTGACGTTAATGTAAATATCGTTGTAGAATGGTGATATCTTGGCTGTGAAATTTTTGTACAGTTCACGAAAAATGTTTATGTACTGAGTAGGGACTCCTTGACTATCAAGGGCTTACCAGACTGCTTCCATCCCAACTGAATCAAAGGTCTTCTGTAAATCGATGAAAGTAAGACAGGGCGGTTTTTTGTACCCTTGCGATACATCAGTGAGCCTTGTTACCGTTTGGATGTGGTCCATCGTACTAAATCCTCTTCGAAACCCTGCTTGCTCACATGGCTGTCCTTCGTCTAGTGTTCTGTCAATCCTGTTTAGGACAACTCGAGTAAAAAGTTTGTAGACGACAGACAGTAAGCAGATTGGGCGGTAGTTGCCGATATCGTGCAGGTCACCCTTCTTGAACAATAACACGGTCTCGCTGGTCTTCCACTGAGTAGGGACCTTGCATTCAGACAGGTAACGTGTGAAGAGCCGAGCCAGTGTGTTCACGAGGACTGGCGGAAGGTTCTTCAGGTGTTCTGGTCTTATTCTATCCGGACCTGGTGCTATTCGATTTTTCACCGACGAAATGGCATGTCGGTTTTCGGAGGAGAGAACCGGTGGTACAACATATCCATCCTCCTTTATTTCACATGACAGAAGGTGCACGTGGCTATCGAAGAGATCTGAGTAGCAGTCGTGAATGATTTTCTCCATTGCCTTTCTGGACGCTATAACTGTTCCGTCTGGGCGCCGGAATGCAATCATTTTGGTCTTGTAATTGGCGATGCTTCGACGGGCTTTGCGAATGCTTTTCCCAGCCTCTGCAGCCTCGACCATTACTGCTGTTCTTCTCTCTTTAAGATTCTTTTATCGCCTGTCTGTACTGTTTTGCAAGTTCGGACGTTAGTTCGCAGTTGCCTGCAGCTCGTGCGATTCCACGCTGACATATCAGCTCGAGTGTTTCTGAAGACAGACGTCTCTTGGACTTTCGAACTCTCACCTTTCATAGCGCTAACGTGAAGATGTTGAATGAGCCGATCGTATTCTTCGTCGATGTTATCGACAACGGCATCTTTCCAACAGCCGACTAATGAATTGAAAGTTTGCGGTGATTCTGGGACTTCGGTTTTGGATTTTAGCCACTTTTTCTCCTTTCGGCGAGAAATTGAATCTTGCACGAAGGAGACGTTAGTCTAATCCCGTGTAGAATTTTAGGAGAACAGCGACAACGGTTAGGCAAAACCTTCTATTTACCATGATGTGGTCTATTTCGTTATGGTACTCTCCACTTGGAGATTCCTACGTCCAGCGTTGAAGGTGAGGCTTTTGGAATTGTGAATTACCATGATAAACTCAGACAGCCGCTCACCCTGTTCGTTCCATCCAATCCGTGGGTCCCAATGTTACGTTCTTCAGACGTTCTTCTTAGTCCAGTCATGTCTCCAATGATGACCTTGAAGAATGTATGGTCTTCTCTGTAGAACTTCTCCAAGTCCATATAGAACACCTCGACTTCTTCTTCGTCATAGTTTGATGTCGGCGCGTAAACGGCGAAGATTGTCAAAGCCGGAATTAATCCATATCTTTTTAATCGTAAACGTCCGATTCGGGTTGTAAGTTGTTCGAATGAATCGATGTTCATGGACAAACTCGTGTTGACGAGAACGCCGACGCCGCCGGCTCCTCTACTGTCGCATGTTCCGAGGAACAGTTCTTCTCCGGTGTCATAGACGGCGTTAGATGGGTGGCGTCGTCTCCTCTCGGCCAGACCGATGACGTCATACTTTATCCTTCTTGCCTGCATGAGCAAGTCAATTGAGGACTCGGATGCAGGTGTACGTGCATTTGTAGGTACAGATCGTCACCACAGTTCTTTGAAATCCAGGCAGCTTCCACTGGCCCTGAGATTTTAGCAGCCTCTCCGTACTCGTCCTATCCAACGCTGCAAAATTGGGGGCTCTTTCGGGGTCAAGGGAATGAAGCCTTTTTTTTACTGTGTTTAGCATTTTGATACCCACGTATAGCTTGCTGAACGTAGGGGCTGGGTATAGTCATGGGTAGCTTGCCAGGCTCTCCCAGAGTGAACATGGAGCTTGGAGGCGACTCCTAACCGCCTCCTGTATGTTTCCCAGTTACTTACAGAAAAATACAGAAAGTATGTGTCATATCAGCGAATCAGAATCAGGGAGTCTATCTCCTGGATCCACCTGCGTTTCAGGGAAGCAAAAATCTCTTTTGGTCCGTGATTTTTATTGATTAGACCCCCTATCCGCCACCTGGGGATGCACCACGTAGCCTCGCGACTAACCGGCTCGAGATCCCTCATATGAATGAGATCCGTGGGTAATCAACTAAGACCAGCTAGACTTTTCATAAGTCAAGTCTAATCCCAGTTCGATGAGCGCCGATTGGAATTACATAAGTCCATCTAGAGTACTAGTTTGAATCGTGCCTGTTGAAGTGACTAATGCCTATTCAAAATCTTTAACACATTCGTAACTACATGTTCATATATGATTCGTTTAGTGGAAGAAAATTCTTATGAAAAAAAGAGAATCTTGTTTTCGTCTTGCATGGCTGACCGTGGTACACTGATCCACATCTCACCACACCTCTTTAGACCTTGTTTCCTTCAGTTCGGTTTTCCTGTATTTCAAAGCTTCTCCTAATCTCTGTTATGCTGCTAGAAGCTTTCATTAAAAGTTCGCCCTCTGCTTGCGCGTTAATGATCGGCCGTAGATTTTTTGCTGTCAGAACTAGCCTCAGTTTCTTTTAACAGCTTTTTGTTGGTGATAAGAATGAGATTTGAACTTTTGAGTTAGAAACTAAGAGGTATTTGACACTATTTGACACTAAAACAGTACTTTGGTTGCTATAATTTTTCAAAGCACTCGCTTGGGCCTGTTTTGATCTGAGGTTTCATTCAGAAATCATTCATCGTACGTAAACTCTCGTTTTATTTTATAATGGTAGGACTTCTGTTTGTGTAGTTCGTGTCTGAATCTAATTTTTGCGATGATGAGATAACGATCGAATCGATTAAGTAGTTGATTTACAGTGGTGTCAAATTGTCTTCTTCAGTTTATGAGCTTTGAAATACAGAATAATTTTTCCATGACGTTACTCGTCATTCTATTTCTCATGATTCTCGTTCTTCTGGATGGATGAGATTTTATAGAAGATGTGACATGGACTAGAGCATAGCCGGCCATCGTTTTCTTCTTTTATGGTAAACCTTCTTCGACAATACAACTTTAAAAAACGATGCAGATTATCGAAATAATCACCGATAGAGCCTATTCCACTCTCACGAGCTTTACAACACCTTGAGTGGCAAATGATGGTAGATCACCTTCGTTTTATCTGAGATTAAAGGAGAGTGATAGATATCAAGGTGATAGGAGCCTTTATGAGTCAACATGTTTGACAACAGATTAACAGAAAATACGCGCGCCATTGACATTTCGTGTCGGGCCCCTCACTCCACGTCTAACAAACTTTAGCAATTTAATTCTTTTATATTGCCTTGGGACGCGTGTAGCACAGTGATTACAGGTGTTCTGCAATACATACGTGGTCATTGTTTGTTCCTGCGCTCTGCACTAACCAACCTTCCCGTGAATCTGAAGTCGGACCATTGCTACTAGACTTGTCTTGAAGGAGAGCAGCACTGAGTCCATTCATCGGTAAGCCAATTCAAGTCATCGTACAGGACAGATATGCATTTAATCACCTCTTACCATGCTTAATGAACTCGAACGCTTGGTGCATCTTTCAGGAATTGGCCAACACTGATAGCTTTATCCTCTGCTTTATGCTCGTTTCAAAGCCTTTTGTCTTCTCTGGGAGAGCAGGGCAAAACTTGATGTAATTCATGGCTTCTATAAGAATCTATGAGAATGATGGTAGGCATCAAAGGGAACCGATTTTAAATTGCGTTGAAGATGGGGGTACCAATTATACAAAGAGACAAAGAGACTAGTTGATTTAGTCTCAAGAGAATTCCCTTTGGAGTCCTGAGACATTTACAGCGCTCCCATACTATCTTCCTAGGCAGTGGCTCTCACCTACGGATACCAGAAAAATTTTCCATGTTTCGATTTGACGTTTTCATTGAGAGTAACAATTTCTACGATTGTACAATCCTATCGATGGGAAACTATCCATGCGAACGAATATAAGAAAGGGAACCCATTGAAAAAACATAAGAATTTGTGCTGTTGTTCTCGAGTTTCTAATTATTCACTACTCGAACTTTATGTTAGCCGTCTACTGCTACTAGCACTATATTCCGTAATGGGTATTGCACCTGCATTGGTTCCACATAGTTGCCTCATAGTGTAGACTGACTTAGAAGCCAGGTACAATGCAATGACAGCTGGTTGTCCTCATCTCAGCACTTATTTGTAATGCGAAGAAGTCCTCGTATCAGATTGCAAAATCCTGTTGCGATTATCTCTTTATGTTGCACATAAGACGCAGAAAAAGTAGCTGTTTTTGTTGAGCCAGCATTTATAACCGGCGATGTGAACTTTAGGAAAGTTTTACTAATTCCAAAATATATCTACCACAAATGCCGTTTAAGGCAGCGGGTGGGTGGCATAGTGCGTAGTGGCATCGTCCATTGCGCTTACTGTCTAACCTACCCACACGCTGGCTTAACCTCGTTTCAAGTTTCTCATCACCCCGGGGTAGAGAAAATAATTCTAAACTTGTTTGGAACAGGCTCACCTCCTCTCATCAACGTGGGAACGCCTTAGCGCGGCTATCTCAGAATTCGAGAATTCAAGAGAGATCGACTCGACCGGCATTCGGTGCCATTTATGACGAATACGAAATTCCTCAAGCAGCAGCTGAACCTACACGCGAAAAGCTCGGAGACCATAGTGGATGGTGGATGCGACGAAACGAATGCAATCCAAGAAGTGTTCTAACTCGGACAGTGTTATACATGTCATGTCGGAGTAATTAATAATTATATTAGTAAAAGTAATAAGTACTGTTTATATTCTAAGAAATCGTAATAAGTAATAAGTATAAGTAATAAGTAAGTACTATTTGTTTATATTCTAATAAATATTGAGTATCGGTCTATCATGTAACATCATTTAAAGCATATTCGTACAACGATGTCAGACTATATATGGGTTACCAACGTAATGCCAACATTTATCCCAGGATCGACTTTCTATTAACCTCGGCATTGGAATATGAATGCGTCGTTTTCTTGTTCAGCAATCGCGAGGTTTTTAAACAGCATACATTTACTTCCATAAAAAACACAATACAATACAACGCTAGCTGACGTTTCGGCAGTATCGCCTTCTTCAGAGCCTGGAAGGGTATACTGATATACATTCTATTAGGCCAAACGCTTCAATAACACTTACACGAAGACGAAAGACTCTTTGGTAATTACACGATCAACAACTTCTCGAAAAACCCACCGCTTTTTCGTGACTTCCAATGAGGAAGTTTAGAACAGCTGATTATAGTCGCATATGGTTGATGACTGCACCATCCCACATCAGAAATTGATGCGAACATACGGGGTCAGGTCGCGTATGACCTCTGGGCATTCATCCCTGCTATTCATTGTAGGGTTTTTGGCTTTCATCCAAAAAGCCTCAAGAAGTTTTCTCGCTGGTGCTTGCCTCTTGTGCAAGGATATTGACTTTTACTTCGAAATCGTCTCCGTTATGCTTTTGTATCCTATGCGTGCCTAGTGAGGTACTTTGTCTTAGTTTTCGTTTGCCATCTAGATGTTATTTTATACAGATACACAAAGGTCTGCCCATTTCGCCAATATATTCATCTCCGCAATTAATATAAGAGATCAGGTATATCGTACCTGAACTCATGCAATCACCGTCCCTGTCGTAAGGGCAAATTACGCAATTTGTTGTTTCACATAGACGGTCATACAGGCGGTTACAAACTAATTGACGACGTAGAGCAACCGGTGGTATTTCAACTATCGCTACCGATTCATCTAAACCTGCCCTTCTTAAGCATCGTTTAATAGCTACGCTTACTTCATCGCTTATAAAAGGCAACATAAACGGGATTTTCTTTTGGCCAAGTGTTTCGCGTGGGCGCGTCGCTTTCCTTCTAAACTTATCTCGTGCGGTTACTATTTCGTAGCCATTGGAGATGGCTATTTGCCGAACCAAGTTGCGCGACTCTTCCTTTAGTTACCTGGTAGTGCACACAGAGGTGACTGTTCAAAACATGTTTCTCACAATCGCCCTATTTGTGTGTGAAGAGTGGGAAGAAAGGAAATGAACGAGGATGTTCCTGTTACTTGGCTTTCGGTACCATTTTGTCATGTAACCGCTACTTGATTATTTGAACGTTTAAAAACGGAGGCCAATTTTTTCTCGGTTTCTCCCGGGTGAACCTAATATACTCAGACTGCTCGTTCAATAATTCGAAGCATTTGTCCATCTCCTCCTGTGTAGAGAAGACGGCAAAACAATCATCTACATATCTGCAGTAGTGTAGTGGCCGAAAATCAAGAACAGAGTCTTCTTTTAAGAGAGCCATTAGCTGCTGGATGGACAAGCCATGCATGCTTATTCTTCCTTCATGTTCAACAAGAAGTTTGAAGATTGTTTGCATTGCGGAATCATTCGATACGTTGGTGTACAGCGCGACAACGTCGAAGGACTCCATCACGTACGCGTTATTAGGAGACCCATCATCAGCTTACGTAGACATTCTAGGAACATCTGGGTGATCATCAGGTGAGCTGGAATGTAACTCAGTAAGTATTAGGCTTAAAAACCAGGTTATTCTATCCGTTGGTCCGTCCATACATGGTACATGATGATGGGTCTAACCTTAAGTGATGACGGATTGGTTAACGCAACATCAACAGGTGATACCAACTTATGTGTTTTAACAAGCAAAACACGGGACATGTTGGTTTATTGATTTTAAAGTGCGAAATAACCGATGATTTTAAACCTGTAGCCTTTGCCACACTGACCCATTGATTGCTTAGCTTTCGATATTGACTTTTAAATTCCTTTTCAGACGATGGGCGATAGAGAATAGCATCACTAAGATGTTCCTCCGTTAGCATCCAGCTGACGAGCAATAGCTACGAACTCTCCTCCCTTAACATTAACTGATAGCCTAATGGTCTTTGAATTTATTAAATCTCTAATTTATTGTATGCCACACTTTTGTGCGGCTGTAAGGTTAGAGATAAATCTGCTATCGCGATAGTGGTTAAGAGTGTTGAAAACGCCGACCGCACTCGTTATGATCGACGTCACTAACACTATGCCATCCGCCTCTTAGTGGATAGCACTAAGGAAAGGCCTTCCTTCGATTTCAGCGCTTCACTGTCAGTAGTTCTCAAAATTTTAGAACTACTCACGTGGAGTTGCTTGAAGGATCTCACAAATTGCGACCCATTTCAGAAAGTACGTGAAAGTATATGAACAGGAAACAACTATCTTTGAAAACTTTTAAAAATCGTCCATACTCTAGGTGCAGAATTTTTTATGCTGTTAATAAAAGAAATATAATTTTAACTTATCATTTACTGCCCACTCTTCTTTTAACGGCAGGGTATATTGCGAAATATAACTTCAATGATGCTGAGATATTTGCAGAACTCTGGACCGCAGGTGTTTGCAGTGGAGAGCGAACGCGCTATTGCTCTTTCCGGGGAGTGACACGTTCACCACCACACCATGCGGGTCCTCCGTTTCGCCTGTCTCTCAGCTAGTTCTACCGATCTTTTGCCGTCAGCAATCACCCGTCAGCGGGATTGATCTGGGGAGCCCAAATCAGGAACGAACCCAGTTAAGCTGAGGCTGCAGTTATAATCACAATTTTAACTTATTATTTACTAGAGTTATTAGTTAAAAAAACTAAAGAGTAGGCAGTAAATAATAAGTTAAAATTGTGATTATAACTCCAGTTTCAGCTTATCTGGGTTCGTTCCTGATTTGGGTTCCCCAGATCAATCCCGCTGACGGGTGATTGCTGACGGCAAAAGATCGGTAGAACTAGCTGAGAGAATGGCGAAACGGAAGACCGGCATGGTGTGGTGGTGAACGTGTCACTCCCCGGAAAGAGCAATAGCGCGTTCGCTCTCCGCTACAAACACCTGCGGTCCAGAGTTCTGCAAATATCTCAGCATCATTAAAAGAAATGTTTTTAAAATGGAAAGGAAACGATGCTCGTGATAGCTGCATAGAATAGTTCGAATTCGAAAAGTTCCTTCTATGTGGTGCTTAGGTTTTGAATATTCTGAATTGAAAATCGATCTAGTAGATCTGGAACTGTAATTTGTCTTAGCATATTACACTCAGAACAACGTTTTCAGGATGAGGATCGAGGCTACATGAAAACAGTGGCTATCTTCATGTGTCTGGCGTTGCTCTTCAAGTTGATATCCATTGCCTCGAACCTCGTTGCCTTGTGAATCCAAAAACATTCACGGCGAATTCAAACACGTGGACTTCATAGACGGCAAAAATGATTTGGCCATTGAAAAACCTATTCCAAGTCATTTAAGATGGACTTTTTAACTGAGATTAAAGGCATAGGAATCTGCAGACTTTGGCTAATAAAGTATGCTGTTTATTATTTCACCTCGAAGAAATCCTGATTTTCGGAACCCATAAAAGCTCTTTTTTTTTTCGAGCCTCGTATCTTAGACAAGGAAGTGTTCAAACAAAAACATTTCTTCAAGTAGTGGTGCCACCCGAATTTATTACCAGTGTTTGGAGCTGCAGCTAATGAACTGGAAATTTTGAAAACCTAAACTTTGCCCTCAGTTTTACAAAAATGTGAATTCTAAAGGCGCTGAAAATTGAAAGGAGCGCGGAAAACTCTCCCAATTTCACTCCATATCGTGTTGGGACGACTCGCTGTTATATGAATACCAAGTAGTTAAGAACGCTCGATCGGATTAGCTGCTTTCCTTTGCTCATGCCACGCGGGGCTTTCCGTGATTCGCAGTCACAATGCTGGACACTCTAAGCTTGGGTAATTAAGCCTTTATATATACATATTATTTACAAAAACGCAAATAAGTTTCGAAACATATGTACAATAAGTTACAAGTGCGGTGGTCCAGTGGGTCGAAATATATGTGCAATAAATTACAGGTAAGGTGTTCCAGTGAGCAGTAGTAGAACGGCTAGCAAGTTGCATTAACAATGACACATAATGCTATTCAGCAGGTTGATGAGCGCATGAGATATGGTTAGGAAATATTGTATTGCTATGACTGCAACAAGGTTACGATTAACGTGCCCACAGTTCAAGAATGTGATAGTGGTTAGTAGAGTACCTATGAACACTGTGAGTATTTAGGATAATTGTTATCTCAACAACACGTATTAGATGTGAATCGCTGGCAACCTTAATTTACTGATAATGCAAGAGCTTACGACTTTAGTTCACAACAATTTTGCACACCCGAATCGGAGTTTTGAAGGGGAATGTTATGTGCGAAAGCAAAATGAAGGGAAATGGCAACGGCGAGCTCCAAGGCGTCGCCAGAAGGCAAATGCCCGTGCTAAGAGGCATGGCTAGATCCGAGTGAGTGATGTGGGTTGCGGGGTCACGCGACGGGTGGCAAGGTCTCGCCCCTGAGCAATGCGTCGTGCCTGGTATTATGTCCGATGGTGTATCTGATGATTATAGTTGCCGTATTTACTGGCGTGCCCGGTGGCTAGGATAGGATATGAATGTAGGGCACTCAGCATCATCAGAACACATAAAGAATAAAATTGTAATAGAGAACATTATTTTCGATTAGATAATGTTTATTTGGTCGACTTGTCGACATATCGTGCGCTACCTACTAATAATTTTTCGCTAGTTTTGAAGCAGCCATTTTTGAGCTTCTCTGTCGTCATCACTGAGCTCTGCTCTTATCAGGTAAATAGTATAAAATAAGTACAACCACAACGTTGCTGAGATATTTGCAAAACTCTGGACCGCAGGTGTCTATGGTGGGGAACGAACGCGCTATTGTCCTTTCCGGGGAGTAATGCGTTCATCACCACACCATGCGGGTCCTTCGTTTCGCCTAGCTCTCAGATAAGTCACAATGTTTTAAGTTTTATTTACTGCTTATTCTTTTTTCATCGCATGATATAACGTGAAATATAACCATAATGATCCTGTGATATGAGCAGAACTCTGAACCTCAGGTTGCCTTCGAACCAACGACGGCCTTCTCGCGAAACAAGAATGCGAAAATATATGGATTTCGTAGGTTTTCCTTCTCATCTGTTTTAGGCGGTAGAGAGACAACGTGCGCGTTGGTGACGCACTCTTTCGAAATTTGTTTCGTACTATCCACTTTTCACTGATGGCATAGAAATAAAATACTCGAATGGCTCAAAAATTTGTTAACATCATATCCACTTAGTTGCTGTATATCCGGAAGGTATATGTTAATCTGGCGCATTACCAATAGGCCCGTACTAGCAAGCTACTTCATTCTTAATTCAAGCACCATCCAAACCACCAAGCAACTAAAATAATAGAAACCTATGAAACGAAAGAAATCCATGACTACTACACATCTGCTGTCACCTGTAATCTCTTTACCATCGACTAACTCAGATGGGCATCAGAAATTCCCATTTGTCCACCTACCAGACTTCTATGTGCCGCCCACTCAAGGGTCTCTATGAGAATTACACTTTAAATATAATGCCTTTTTTGCCATTTTCAATAAGGAAACCAGGAGTTTCTCTCCGTTCTCTGATTTGACATAATTTCAATTTTAGCGTGGCTTCCTGTCTAAATATATCAGGCCTCTCATTATTGATGATTATACGTAGTAGATAAATCCCGCTTTGTACACGCATGCGTATCCAGGAAGTTGGTAGTGGAAATTAGGCCTTCGAGTCAGTTCTCAGCACCGAATGATCGCTAGCTTTGGGTAGAATGCCAGATTTCGTAAGAACTTCCCACGCGGGGCTTCTTCGTAATTGTCGTATGTAACGGCTCACAGCGCGAGAATGTGAAAAGCGTTCGCGGGAGTGCTTTAGCAATAAGAGTGAAGAATTGCTTAGTAGAGTACTTGTGAGCTATGAAAGTATTTAACAAAACTGTTATGTGAACAACGCAAAGTAGTTACATGAGAATCAATGATAACAGTAATATATCAGCAATGCTAGAGTTAAGGATTTTAGTTAATATCACTACAACCTAAGCAAATGAATTTGTAAAGGAAGATTAAACGGGAGAGCAATGATGATCGAATGGCAACAGCGAATATCTCCAAGGCGTCGTCAGAAGCCAAATGACGGTACTAGTGGACGTGACCACGTCCAAGCGAGTGCTATTGGTCGTAGGGTCAAGGTTCGGGTCGTGGGGTCTAGTCCCCTAGCAATGAGACGTACCCAGTAGCATGCTTGGTGGTGTGACTGATGGCTACAAGATGCTGTGTCTCGTGGCGTGCCCGATAGCTAGGATGGGATGTGAATGTAGGGCACGCACGCGGGAGTTGTGGCAGCCTCTAACGACTTATAGGATGTGTTTATTATGTAGATAAAGAATTCTCTATCTGATAGATGAATTGTCTATGTCGCAGAGCAATATCTCAAACTTAGGTAGTTGAACCGTTTGTAACAATAATAATTCAAGAATAATAATATGTGAACATCGGTTAACAATACAGGCTGCAATGTGGTATCATGATCAGTAAACGGGGGTAAGGCTAGTTAGTAGCTTTGCTATAGGCTAGGGAAACAGTGCTATGTGTGTGCATATAGAATACATGGCAGCAAAGTTAATACAAATAGTGACGACGTACATTAAGAGTTAACACCTTGCATTAACTACATGGCGTATCACACATGATGAACAGAAAGCTCTAACGAGACGAATGCGATACTGACTCACGGAGCTATTTAAATGTCTTCTGGAGGAGGCCAGTTTAGCACAGGTCCGGAACTTTCACCGAAAACATTCGTCGATTTCCGCATATAACTCCCTCGTGATCAGATCAGATGACTGAGAACGATTTCCTAAACAACTTCGTGTCCTTCGTCTTATCGTGCGCTTGAGAGCTTGGAACAGAAACAACTCACAAAAAGCTCCGATTGCATAAAAAGCTTTGAATAACAAAGGGTGTCTGTGACAAGCAAAGTTTCTCCGAATGAGATGAAAACATTCACGTGGTGCAAGATTGCAAAGCGATATGAGGTACAACGAATGTGGTTATTGTAGGATCATATGATAAGATAAAAGAATAGCAACTATTCGGGAAATAGGTGGCCTACATCATCTACATTTGTTGTTCTTTTCCTCTTAGAGTTGCGAATACGCAAGCTGCATTTTTCAGCGCTAAACTTTTATTCAAACAGAGCTGTGCTCCGCATGCGGAAAGCGTAATGGATATAGATGCCGCAAAATATATAAAAATACATACGCATAGTTGTTTGTTGGCTCGACAATGCTTCAGCCCATCCAAGCCTGCCATCTATTCGGACAAACTAGCAAAGCTATCCCAGGATTCAAGAGAGAACCGACTCGACCAGAATTCAACGATTTTCATTTCGAAGAGAAAGCCCTCAAATTGCAGCGAAATCCAGATGAAAATCAGAGGACCCTCTCGACGAAATATGCGAGATAACTGACTGAATAGAAGAAAATGCAGCAATTCGGACAGTGTGCAAAGTCGTCTTGCAAAAACAAAGAATTAAATAGGAGTGTTCAAGGTTTTATCTAACAACTAAGCTTAAATAATTAAGATCTCATCGGAGCGTTGAAAAAATAGAGTTATTGAATGAGTGAGATTTTTAGGTGACAAATTCACTTACAAGGACAAGTTTGGCTATTCGTTTTGGATATCTGCGGCCGCCCTCGCACTCGCTGCCGTCGATACGGTAGTAGCCAGTGTGACTGTTTGTATGGGACGCCATTGTCTCTGAAGAGCATTTCACTCCAATTCTCGCCATCTTCACTTCTTCTGAACTCCTCTCGGTCTAGTCAATCATTTTAAAAGAACATTAGTATCTATGTATACATTACTTGTAGAGATGTAATGGTGATGGAAAAGCTGGAGCTTGTTCAAGATTATTAGGATTCAAATAAAACAACTAAGAAAATCAGTGGAGATTTGTCATTTTCCAAATTCTTTAGTACAGTTTACGTTAAAACATAATCAAGATTTACGATTCATCATATCGAATAGCCAATTCGAGCACAAATCCAGCAATCCTTGATGATGCGCAGCTTCGAAATTCTCACGGTCGGTAGAGGAACAACCTAGTGATTCAGTGTTAACCAGATGTGATCCAATGCCCTAACGTGCTTCTATGGTAACTTGAACGTACGCAGCACCTTTCAATTTCCAGTGCTTTTTTTATTTAGAGAAGGAATTTATTATGTTATTCCATTACAATTCATCAGATACTAACTTATTCTGTAATCGAAATTCCAAGGAAGTCATTTATCTAGTCCCTTTCTACAGATGCTTGTTGTTATTTTGAAATGTTCCTACTTTCTCAAATTTGATCAGGTTGGACTCGACGTGTGGCCAATATCCATAATGTGGCTTACACCATCCGCTATATTCATAAACGATTGACTTCGATGTTATGAATAAAATGAATGATGAAACCGAACGGATTACCTTTTCTAACATCTGTGATTGTATTTGTACACAATAAAGTACAAAAAAACTAAAAGTAGTGCGTCTTTGTGAAATTCCTGGTGTCAAGGCCGGATTCAGCCTGTTACATCGCCCTTGGTCCACCAATCGCTCCATTCAATGCCGTCATCGGAATCGTTGCTTTTCGGGAGGAATCCGACTCGAGAGACAGCAAACCTCCCTGCGATGCAGAAGGGTTGGCGACTGCGTAGCATGAATATCGGAGAACACTCCATGCATAACTGTACCGAGATCCTGGAGGAAATCATGTTTGAAAAACAAGCATCGTACGAATGCAAATCCGGTGATGAGGATTAGAATCAAGCAGAGGAGTAATGATGCCCACACGACATCTGAAGAGAGCAGTCTTTGCATGCAAATTCATCCTAGGCAGGTTGTGAAAAGAATTTGCTCCCACGAAAGTTTCACCAAGTTCGTAATCCTTATAAACTGTAACATTATATTTGCTTGGAAACCACCGTTTTTGAGATATTGTCATCACTTCTGTTATCGACAACATAACTTTGTGTTCTTGGATTATTGAACTAACACGAAGTTGTTACCAAATATCTATTCGCCTAACGTTTCGACGTCCACGTCTTCCTCAGAGCCGAAGACAGTCATTCGACTCGGACCATCATCGCCTCTGAGATAGACGAAAACGACGAAATGTCAGCCGAATGAATATTTGATAACAATGTCGTGTTAGCTTAATAATCTAAGAATGGACTGATTATTGATGCAGACGAAAAATGACAGACGATTTGGAAAACGGCGTTGTCTGATACTAATGAAATTAAAGAAGAAATTAAGGATTACGTTAAAATGTTATTACCGTTGACGGTATTAATGACCCTTTTTTCACGTCCATCGGAACCTTCCCTTTAAACAGTTAAACGTTTGACACCCGTGGTATTGTAAACATAGACACGCAATGAAGGGTGACTTGTACTGGACGCCCTATGGCGCAATACTGGTTGTGCTGTTTGTTCCCATGAGTTTCGAGGTAATAACTAGGTTTAAGAGATATCGAGTTTTTGTAACAGACCGTAGCCGTTGTTCACAGTCAGAGGGTCTTCATCAGTTTTAAACTAGATACGTAGCAAATATCTTAACTATGGTACTTGACATTTAGCTAGGCCTTGGCGTTTACTATGAGGTGAAAACATGTCCCAATGTGGATGATTGGACAAGAGTTGAAAACTTCTGTGAACCACTAGACCGCTTCCATGGTCACTTCCTCGTAACTAGCAGTACATTAGCAACTAAGGGACGTTTCTATCATAACAGAGAAACGTCACTATTGTGAGTTAATTTATGTCAAGGTTAAAGAGTTGCTCCCTAAGAGATACTCGTTTCTTCTGTCCAAAATCTATCATGGTGTGTACGCTGCAAAGAGGTAATGCAGTCTGAAAACACCAGTCCTGGTAGCAGCGAGCTGCAACCGAATCTACTACAGTCTTACACACCAGTTAATCACAAGATGCACTCAATCGCGACGATAAATGGATGTATAGCATGCATCTTTTCTGGATGTGTAGCAGGTTCGAACTGGCCACTAGTGTATTAACATTTCGAACCTTTGCTGGAAGGTGGAGGTTCTTCCGCTGATCTTCGTAGCCTTTCCATTAGACATAGTAGACATCGAATTATAAAAACGTAAGAGACTGAATCAACACATGGAAATAATGTGGCCGACGACTTCTCCGCAGGTATTTGCTCTGTGTTCAGTAGTGAGCTCTACTCCTAACGAGTGGATGAAATGAAAAAACTCACAATGTTTTAACCTTAATTTACTGCCTATTTCTTTTTACGGCAGAGTATTATGTAAAGCACAACCACAAGATGTTGGGATAAGAGCAAAAATTGGGACCTCAGTTCAACTTCAAACCTGCGATTATCCTTCGCCAAGAGCTTACGTCTCCATTGCAGTAACCGAGGACCTTACTTTGCCTTTCCCTCAACTATTTTTCACTCTAACGTTGCCATTAGCAATCGCTTGTCAACAGACCTTTCTATGGCTTTCGTATTAGCTTGTTTGAAACGCACTTCATAAACACAATGATACGTCGTAGTTCCGAAATTGAAAAGATGTGAGCATTAAAGTGACAACGCAGAAGTGGCTTCGCAGCTCGCAATAGTGTCAAGCAAGGTTACCAATCTTTTTTGGGGGAGATCTTCATTGGTCAATTCCCTACGGAAACTGTTGAAGATTAACGTCAGTCAATTATAGCTGATACCACGCCACAAAACAAGAGTGGATTTGAAATGGAACCCATGCGTATTAAAAAATATGAAGCTGAACATAATCTGATCGGAGGTGGACGAATTCCTGCTATATTTTCTACTTTCGAACCATTCTCAGCAAGGAATAAAAGGGTTCGTTTATGTAAGTCGTCACTCCCTCTTACATTACTCCTTTATCGAATTTCCTCAAATGAGTGCTCACTTTGAAGTCACTAGTAACAGTCTTCTAGATGTCACGTTATTTGCAATTCTTCTTCAACGAACAATAACATTTGTCCTTTAATGCATTGAATGGCCAGCTGTATGTAACAAAAAGTTTAAGAGCACGAGTTTATCCGTTTTCAAAGAAAAATTCATGTCCGATTGATAATAGCAAGCTTTTCTATTTACGATTTTCTCGATCAGTCCGGCATTGAATACATAACACGGAAGATAATGTTTATCACTTATTTCATGAATTCTTCCATAAATGGCCTCGAGTGTTCAAATATACTCAAGAAACCAGGTCTTCGTCGAATTTTCTCACGGTTTAAAGCCCTTCTCGAGTTTTAAGTTTAAAGAACAAAGCTGTAACTTCTCTTACAACCGCTTCGTAAAATGATTGCGATCGTACACTTCAACAGCAGAGTTCCGTAAAAGGACATGACGCCTAGTTTTTTTCTAGAATGTTCATCTATACTTCATAAGTTTCACTTAAACATTTTGGAAATGCAAAGCTGAAAAGTTCAGGAATATCTATTGAAAGACTATAAAATATGATCCTCTGCCAACTCACTCGTCCGGGATATGCGTATTGCTGCCAGACTTCTCTGGAAAAAAGCTCCCTCTGATTCACAAAAATAGGTGCCCAACTGCGGCGATGAACTCTGGATGCTCCGGTAACCTTTCCAGGATTATGGAGAGAGCCAAATCGACAAACATTCAACGACATTCATCAAGAAAATATAATCCTGAAGTAGCAACCCAATTCAAATCGTAATCTAAAGACCTTCGTGAATAATAGATACGGGGCGAGAAACCGAATAGAAGTGCCGAGATCCACAAGGATCACGTGTCCCGGGCTCACCAAGCCTTCCATCAGCAGCACCGACTTGATGCATTGACAGGTCACCGAAAGTCAACGTGTATGCAGATATGCTTTCAGTCACCTCTACTACTATGAATGGATTAGAATGCACAGCACACCGCTCCGAAATTAACCAACGGCGAACCCATTACTCTTTCTCCTTTTAATTAAAGTGTAACAGCAGCTTTTTACTGTAGTGCTCAAGAAGTCACTTTAAGGGTTAATATGCACCTTTACCCTTCTAGCTCGTTAGAAGTTAATGGCTTTAAGACGTCAATAGGCGGATTGGGTTATTGTTAACACCTTTAATATCACCACAATACAACAATTTACCAATGTACCAAACCGCGACAACATCATCGTTTTCTGAAAGGCGATAAAACATATCATTCCAATATCATTAGATTAACGGATATACCAAAGTTCATCCACGATGACCAACTCTAGACCCCAAATAACAACCAACTGATAATCACAGCTGAGGTAAGACGAAATACTGCATGAGGACGTGACTTGAAACCATTGTCTTATGAGTGTAGCAGAACAGAAGAAAAAGTACTTTATTCCATCTGAGATGAAATCCGAACGAATCCTATTCCCCTTTTTAACGTAGTCAACCCTTCGCGTTAATAAATAAATTCTTCCGATGTAATTTTTTAACGCCATAAATTAGTTAAGATCTCGTCACTTTTTATTTGTCACTTACAGGGTACTATGTGGAATACAACTATAATGATGCTGAGATATTTGCAAATCTCATGAGCGCTGGTGCCTACGGTAGGGACCGAGGACACTATCACCCTTTCCGGAAGCTAACGCGTTCACTACCACACCATTTGAGTCCTGCGTTTCGTCTTTCTCTCAGCTGTGTTACTGACCTAGCTGAGCAGCTATCAGCAATCACCCATCAACGGGATGCTCTGGAGAGCACAAACAGGCACTGAACCCAGTTAAACTGAAGCTGTGGTATAAATCACAATCTGGTCATTACGGTTATATTTCACATAATGCTCAACCATTAAAAAAGAAGCAGACAGTAAATAAAAAGTGGAGATAGTGAAATATATCACAAATTCAGTTTAACTGAGTTCAACGCCAATCCGTGCTCGCTGGATCAACTTTGTTGGCGGGTAATTGCTGATAGCTGGTATAGGTCAATAACACTGTTGAGCGAAATGCGAAACGAAGCACTCGCATGGCGAGGTGGTGAACTCGTAAGTACCCGTAGAGGGTCAAAGCATGATTGGTCTCCACCGTAGATCGTAAATCATCTAAAAAAATCATTTGCGCTATTTTTACCCGTTAAATGGAACGCCTGTATCACCTGTAGTCCTGTTGATCGTCAAGTGACTCGAACAGGTGCTAGTAAATCTTCCATTTTTCCCTGTGGCAAGCAAGACTAGCCCAGTGGGTTCTGTTCTCTTTAGGGACTCGTCGAGCATCATATCTTTCTTCTAAGCTCTTTGTGAAGAACTCTGACCATCGGGTCGGTGGTCTTTCTGCAGTATGTTTGACACCCCGAGGAATCCTATCACTAACGGCTCTTGTCCATTTGTTGTCATCGTTGACGCAGGTCGGGCCTTCCGATCCCATCCCTTACTTGTGTGAAACGGGATACTCCCAGTGTCGTCCTTTCGATTGCGCGTTCGATAACGCTGAGCGATTTTTCATCCTACTTACGCAGCGACCAGGTTTCTGACACATACGTTAGGGCAAGAAGTACCGTTGGGTCGAAAAGGTGGGCACGGAGTGGTGTTTTCTTTGTTCTCTTCATTACATCCTCGATGCTCTTCAAAGCTCCCCAAGCCGCTCGTTTCCTTCTGCTCAGCTCTGGGGCTAGGTCGCTCATATTGATTTCCCGACCTAGATAGACATAACTGGAGCATTGGAAGATATTCGTTCCGTTGAGCGTGAATAGGGCACGCGAAACCAATCCGTTCTTCATGGAAGTCGCTTTTGTGAAATTTAGTCGAAAATCAATCTTTCCACAGGCTTTATCAAAGTCGGCAATCATACCTTCCGCTTGGTTAATGTTTGGTGTTACAAGGACGATGTCATCAGTACAGCGAAGATGGTGTAACTACCGACCATCGATTTTAACTCCCATATTATCCCATTCCAATGTTCGCATGATGTTCTGGAAGGTGGCGGTAAATAATTTCGGCGAGATGGTATCACCTTACCTAACTCCTCTTTTGACGTCAATGTTTGTATCGTTGTAGAACGGTGATATCTTAGCTGCGAAATCTTACAAAAAAAAAAAAAAAAAAAAAATACAGCTCACGAATAATCTTTGTGTACTGAGTAGGGATTCCTTGACGATCAAAGGTTTCCATGATTTCTTTCTCAATTTCTACTACCGTTAAATGGATAATGTAAGAAAACTAAAAGACAACAAATCACTCAGAACCTCCTCAAAAAAACCAAGTGGGGTGTCACCATTTGAAACAATGATATTTACCCAATTTAGCTCGTATGTCCTGTAGTTATTGGGAAGAAGTACGTGTCAATACCATCAACACTCACAGTTTTCCACTTCTCTTTTCGCTACTGAACTACGATACAGAAATCACCCAGCTGCATGAAGAGTATTAGAAAAAATCACCACCATGACATATGGGAACAATGACCATATCATAAGTTCGTATTCAACAATTAGGAACACTTTTCCCGGATACAGTTTAAGGAAAAGTGAACCATATCTGTTCGATTGTGCTTAAATACCTCGAATAATGTTATATTTAGTGAGGTGTTCTATATACCTTCATTATCAAGATGTCAATCTTGCCCAAATAGCCTGAAAACAAACGGAAAGATGTTACACGTCAACAAATATAGAAATATGTTTGTGTTGACCAAGTTAACAGCTCCAGTGATAATAAAAGCACAGACCTTTCTTTCGAGGTCACGAAAAAGTCATTTCAAAGCCTCTATAACCACCCTATAAACCTGTCCATACCTTATAACATCCTCAATAAAACTGCGTTCCTACAAGTCGCAATATAGGACCTTCCAAAGTCACTGCATTTCTACATCACTACCCATACTATCGGTTATATTAGCTGGTTTCAATTCACAGCAACATGATACACATAATAATTTAGCTGTTCCTAGTAACATTCATCAATTTCGGAAGCAATTGAGAGAGACATAAATAATGCCACAAATTGTAAAGGCATTAGAGCTAGGTTATAGAAAAGTCTCCATTATTTCAATTGTTGCAGTTTAATTTTGAACCTTGACGGAGCTAAAGGTATAATGTGATCACAAAATTAAAAAAACAAATAATTCATTCGGTTTCCCGATAACAAAAAATTTACGCAATAGAACCAGCATTAGCAGCAATCCTAGGCCAAAGATCTGCACACTCCTTGGCGACAGGTCCTGTGATGGCGGAGCCTTTCATTTCTCCTTTGTTGTTGACTATCACTCCAGCGTTATCCTCGAAATAGATGAATGTTCCGTCTTTTCGTCTGAATTGCTTGCGTTGTCGGATTACCACTGCTTGAAGGACTGGAAAATGTTTCGCTCTTTGAAGAAATAAACGTGAATAATAACTATAAGAAATAAAGTCCCTAAACACAAACCCATTTGTGTTTTCTAGATGAGTCGTACTGCTAGAGAACTGAATTGATGAGTCCTTTTTTTACGTTATTTCAAAAATCTAGTCACCTTCCCCACATAAAACATGCTTTGTCGACATAACACTGAGACAAGAAAAGGACTAATAAAACTAACTGAAACTAAGACATTGCAGAAATAACGTTCAGATATGAACAGTCACAAGATGCCGATGAAACTATGCAGGCTCCCAGTTCTGGATCACATATCCTGATTATATTTACTTGGATACTTGGAGGGCTCGTCCTCACTGATTGTGCGGGCCCCAGCACAATCTTCATTTTTTTGGACTTCTGCTGGTTTAGCCATCGTGGTTCCCTGGAGTCAAGCGGTCAGCCAGGTTGAACTCTGCCCCAGGTCGTCATCACCACAGCCATCCTTGTAGATCAGAGGGATACTTGTCACCATGCGACTAGTATGGTACCATGACGGTGAGAGATCCTCATGTAGGTTTACTCTTAGCTGGGCTTCCTAGTGGAAATGCCGGACTTCTCAGCTTAGGAGACCCTACTAGGGCCTCGCTGTACATCGCAACTCGACACCCAAGAACATTCAGCTACGATGAGGGGTAAATCGTTGGGAGGATCCTAACTATATGCAAACCAAAAATTCCTACTTACACATCGTGGTGAAACAAGAGAACTGCCAAAACTTTAAATAAAAAGGCACCGAAAACTCAAGACTGAAAAAAGGACTTAAATATGAAATCTTGCAGTAGAAAAAATGCGGCGTTTTGTCCTTGAACTTTAATTTCTTCGTTCCTTATCTCAGAAACCTACAGTTTTTGAGTAGATGCTAACATGAAATGAGGGTCAGAACTCGAGAACTTTCAAAAACAGCTGTGGAGATTTACTGTACCCATTTTGTAACCCCGTCTTCTCTTTGCAAACAATGACTGTTGTTGAGTAACAATGAGAAACAACAAGCTCATCAAAGAAAGAGTACATATTGATTAGTCACACCGAGGTTCAAGGAAAGTCGGTTTCGAAATATCACTACGCTTTGTGCTAGCTGATAATGACTGTTACATAGTTAGTCTAGATAAAAGAAACTAAGCACAGAAGAAAAGTCGAACCCAAAGTAATGAACATTATCTTATGAAAGAATTCGAAGGAATAGAAAATCGTTAAAAATTTAGATTCTGAAAAAACGAACCCTTCTTTCTCAGCTCCGGCTTTCCTTTCTTTACTGAAGCAACAAACATGTCTCCAACTCCAGCACTCGGAAGCCTGTTGAGCCTTCCACGGACTCCATAGACGGCGATAACAAAAAGATTCTTGGCACCAGTATTGTCGGCACAATTAATGACGGCACCAACTGGAAGACCAAGGGATATTCGAAACTTCGCTCCCGACGCTCCTCCGCGTCCTCTCTTGGACATTCCACCTAGAAAAAGGCCTCACTGTATCAACATTCCTAGGCACAGCATAAAATAAAACAAGATGGCTGTTACGATAAAAACTATTAAAATGTGCTCAAGTTATCAAGCATGCAAAGAACGTTCCTAGACAATCCAGAAATCCAGTAGAGAAACAGAGAACGAAAAGAACTGAACCCTCCCCTCACTAGCGACAAACATAGTGTCACCCCACCATTTCTTATTCCTAAGCAGCACAACAACATTCCTGTCCTAATCAAACAAGTAATTTACTAACACTATGACCAATCAACGAAAAATGACTGGACAGAAATCTTGTGAGTGCTAAAAATCAGCCAAAGTTAAAGGGTATGGCCGGAGCACAGATCGAATACTCAGGCGGAATTCTTCTTTCCATGCGGGACCACATGTCAGTCGCAGTTTCAAGAATGGGGTTGCGCAAGTGCTCGAAAACGCTGCTGTCACTCAGTAGGTATCCAGTTCGCGTAAAGAGATTAGTTTTCTTGCTAATTAAGGCTATTTCTGTGTACGTACTTGTCTCAGGGCTTAGCGGAGTCTTGAAGGGTTTGCTTATCCGAGTCTCAGCTTTACGAATGAGGATTTTAGCAGTAGTCTGTTGAAGAATGCAACCGAGGTAATCGTATGTGTTGTTTGCTGTCACGTACTCTCTGAGTCAGTTTTTTGGCGTTTTTGTGCACATTTATGACCACCGTACTCTGTAAAAGTCTGGATTTTTGGTAAAAGCTGAACTTTATGCCGTTTGACGTTTTATTCTTTCCTTTCCAAATTTTCTTACGTGGAAATATAAAGAGTGGTCCTTCTCTTTTTAAACTATACCAGTGCGTTTCTTCTTAGATTTCCAAGCTACCATGAGGCTGATAAAGATGTTTATTAGGCTAACGTCTCGACATCTTCGTCTTCATCAGAGCCAGTGAGTGGTCCGAGCAGTGGTCCACAATCGTTCGTTTTCGGCGAAACGTTCGAATAAACGTCTTCATCAACAATATGTTGGCTTAGTAATCTAAGAAGGTCTTGATTGTTACTACGGAGATTAAATAACGGTATGAAATATAAGGTGTTTCTACTTTGCCTAGCAAGTGATTGTAGAGTCCAAGTACTTGATGCACACACAGAGCGAATTTGCTGGCGAATTGTATCAGTCGGCCGTGTTAGCCTTCCATGGTGTCGTCGTTAACTGTTCCGGTTTGTACTTAGAGATCTGATACTGAGCAAGAACAGATCGATGCATAATAGCCTGTTCTACCGTAATATTTTATGGGTCAAGAAAATCTGAGCTTGTCATTACACATAAAAAGTAATGTAGACCTGTAATGACTTGTTTTCCTAACCACTGAGCAGTAAACATGCAGTACTATGGCTATGCAGCATAAGATGGTTACTATTTTAGTGCTCAGGTACTCACGTTATAGCGGGTAGGTGGAACTGCGCAACGAGATGTCGGTTATTATTACTATTGTTATAATCATTATTAAATCATTATTAGCTGCTGTTTATTTACACAGTCCATCATCATGTCTACTCTACGGATCTCAGAACTTCTTGTATTCGATTCATTTGCTTAGGTACTCAGGTTATAGCGGGTGGGTGGAACTGCGCAACGAGATGTCGGTTATTATTACTATTGTTACTATGAAGACGTTTTTCCGAAAAGTTCGCATATTGTTTCGGCTGTTTCTTGAGGATTTCGACTTTTTCATGACGGTCGTAGAATGCTGGTCGAGTCGATTCTGCTTGCAATTTTGAACGTAGCCAAGTTAAGTCGTTGCGACGTAGGTTTGAGGAGAGCGTTGTGAAGGGGCTCGAACCAGCACCTTGCTTCCTAATGGATCGCTTTGCTAACCATTGCGTTAACCTCTTTCCACTGCTATGATGTTGACAGACTCTTTATGTCACACTCGACTTCACATGCAAGTCAAATCTCGTGGTCCATTTCAGAGTGCTGACTACGGCTTTTTTAGCACTAGGCTTGTCTGGGTAAACTGAGACGCGTGCATACTTCTGTGCTCCTGCGAGTCATCAATATTAAAAGGCCAAATTTACTGAGTTGTGCAAATTTGTCTTTGAATGACTTATACGTGTGACTTTTACCATGAATATGTATTTGGAGTGTGCACCGACATGTATGTGGCTTGTACGACTTGAATTTTGCGTAGTAATGGCGACTGACATTGATAGACATGTCTTGTTTCCGTTGTTATGGATTACTTCCTATCGATTATTACTTTCCTTCGATTTTTTTACAGCACTATTTTAGAACTATTGCAAACCTCTAAAATGTTATCTTTGAATGGAAGGTGTCGCAGTTACCGCCAGGTTGGTACCACATCTATCCCAAATCCAGTTAGCAAACCTACCATCCAATATCTCGGCATTAAGTCTTCATAGTTGTGCAATGTATGGGTCTAGATATTCACGGAATCCAAATTTTCACAGCTGGAAAATTAACATTTCCCCAGCTAAATGTTTCTGAAGCATGGGCAACGGACCCGAGTTGTATGCTGATGCTTGATGTTTCTCAGTTTTCGCTGCTGCGGAAGAATTTGGATCTTGCCTGAGGTTGGCTAAGGCAAAATTCTTGAATACGTTGCCTCTACACATTTACATTTCGAGGAAGTCTCAGATTCATAAACAATATTTATTGTTTTTATAAAACAGTGCAAGCCTAAAGATCTTCTTCATAGGTAACTGGTGGTGAATGGTGCTGCTGAGTGGTAGGTGCCTTCTCGCATTCGGTAACGTTCAGTTTGTTCGAGAGCATACTGACTGCTTCTTCTAAGGCGCTGTATCTGGACCTCTCATTCACCACTATGACCATCAGTGTGAGGAACAGTACAAGCATTGCAACCACAAGTATGAATTGAGCACGTTGCATAACTTCACACTGCGCTCGTAGCCGGTCGATTTGATCTTGCTGAAACGAAACAGTAATAGATCTCATTCCTTAATCTATTTTACAGTAGTCTTCACCTGTGAACTGGCATGCGTTTTCTTGTCTGCTTGGTCACTATTGTGTCCTTCACCTGAGCCGGCATCACTCACTCGACACCTCAACTTCTGCTCCACTTTTTTATCACTGCTCGCATTTTTCCACAGCTCTCCAAATGTCTCCAAGTTGTTGTTTTCGGATTCCAGCGCCAAAAGTAGGAATTTCTCTCGAGCACAGGAATCTTTGTACTCTGAAAGTTCACATGTGTGCGCGTTATTTTAAAATGGATCTGGACTGGATTCTCAACTAATAAACTTTTAATCGACTACGAAGACCAGCATCGTGAGGACATATGTCTGTGAATCATCGTTTCGGATCATTGCACCACGAAATAGCCGAATAAAACCACAAGGATTTTGGGATTATGAGCAAAACTTGGGACCTTAAATGAGCTTCGAACCCGCAGTTACCCTTTCCGTGGCTAATGTGCTATCCACCGCACCAACCGAGACCTTTGATTTGCCATTCTCTCAGCCATATTTTTACTCTATATGCTATCAGCAATCACTCGTCAGCGGTACTTTTTGATTTACGGTTCATCTCCATCATTCTCTATCAGTGTCGCTATTGGAGTCATATTGCGGAGTAACATAATGCGTGGAGAACACAGCATCCTGTGTTCTTGACTGACCTTGACAATGTCAAGAAACAACGTGGGTAGCCCTAAAACATTTTGCTCCTTTACGATATCTACTCTATTGCTAACTTGTATCTTGTTACAGTCTCTCAGTGAGCTCTATGGCTGAAATGTTTAGTCCTCGAGCTGTGTAAAACATTAGATTCTTGGTTGTAACTCGAACTTCTTCAGAAAAACACTTGGTTGTGCAAGCTGGTACAAATCAGAAATACCTTTAAACAACAGAAACCTCGGCAGCAGTTTTTGGTTCACTTGAAGATCCCACTAATATATCTCCAGAAGCAAATTGCTTTAATGTTTCCATAATTTTACTCGCGCTCGTTCTCTATCTCCCGCGACAAATAAGCCTAATTTTTCACTATATGCGGCGTGGTTTGAACTCAACGCATACGGACCGCTAGTTTTTTCGTACATTGAAACTCCTACGTGTGATAGAAAAAGTGTCATCCACCACATTTACCAAGCCTATATATGGAAATGTATTCGACAACGATAAACTAGGGATACAATTTCCAGAATCACTGTGAAAGCACGAAAACGAGCGTCTCTGTTGAACGAGGTGCTTTATTAGAATGCTCACCAGCAAAAGTTTCTTCACCGTATGAACAAATCATTCCGGAGTGGTCTGTTGCAAACTATCGAACGGGGAATAAATCTGCTCATGGACCACGCGTTCTACGAAGTCAGTGATGGACAAGCCATCAACTGGATACGAAAAGCATAACAAGAATGAACACTGTGTTGCAGAATGAACACTGGGAAAGAAGATGTTCACGCAGGGAAAGAAGAATTGTTCACGCATACCGTTTAATCTGCCTATACACACATGCAATCATATCAATTCATACTGCCGTGAATATGTTAACATACGTACAACTATGCCTATCTTTGTGTGGTGGTCACCTATGCAGAAAAATATGCCTAATTTCTTCCTGCGTCTATTGAAAAACGCCTGAAAAGAAAGGTGTGTAGACTACCTAGTCTAGAGAATAGCTTCTCATGGATCAAATCTGGTGCTGAATCGATGTCGGACAAACTACTCCATGAATACAAAATGTGTATCAAGTGGTTTGCGACGAAATTAGTAGTCGCAAAAGTATGTGCTGAAATCAATGCGAACGGTTGCTCGTCTGTTAATGAGAGTGCCTGAGTGAGTTGGTGAAAGTTAACATCAAAGGTCTTACGAATATGGAAATAAGTATGGTGGATCTGGCGGAAACGTTAATGAACCATATCCAGGTTCCACGTTTAGTCATCGTTTACTAGGCGGTTGAGAAAAAAGTGATGCTGTTAGATTGTACGTGTACAGGTTAATTACATGCCATAAAGGCGATCTACTTACCACTTTGAAGATAGACTCGTATTATTTCCGTCGATTCTGGCGGTATTACTCCTGTTGTAGGTCGAACTCGGAATTTTTCTGGCGAAGTGGTCTTGATCTTGAACATCACTGAGACATGTGATATGTTTCGTACAATGACTATATCCACATAGTCGGTGACATTGTCAATGCGACTCAGATTTAATACGTCACGTGGGCTGTAAATATCAAGTAAGAGTATTGACTACAAAATCAGAAGTAACATTAGCAGATACTGGCTGCTAGAAAAATATACCTTATCTGAAGGAATGCGTTTTTGACCCAGTCCGTATCGGGGCTATGTAACCTTGCATCAATTACCGGCTTCAAACATTGTGGAATGTTTCGTTTCACTGACCAATTGCTTGATTTTCTGGATATTGTTAATGGTACTTTTCTGTTCGCTTCTTCGTCATCATCGTCAAAGGTGACAGCCTTCAAAGTGCATGCTTCAATTATTCGAGAAACTATTGTTGATCGTCATCGTTATAGAAACTGCATACGAACATCTTACGTGGAATAAAAGCGGTAGACTATTGAGGAAAATAAAACTTGTAGTAGAAAGTAGGATCTTAACATTCCTAATATCTCAATCTTAACATTTAATTAATAAAGGAGAGAATATTTCACTTAATGCTCCGCCATTAGAAAACAATAGGCAGTAAATAGAAATTAACGACATTGTGATTTATCCCACAATTTCAGCTTAACAAGGTTCAATGCCGATTTGGGCTCCCCAGATCAATCACGCTGACGGGTGATTGCTGATAGAAAAAGATCGATAGAACTAGGTGAGAGACAGGCGAAACGAAGGACTCGCATGGTGTGATGGTGAACGTGTCAGCCTCCGGAAAGAGTAACAGCGTGTCCAGTCCCCACCACAGACACTAGCAGTCCGGAGTTTTGCAAATATTTCGGCATCATTGTGGTTGATTCACACATTATACTCGACTGTGAAAAATTTTAATAGGCAGTAAGTAAAAAGTTAACATTATATAAGAAATGTGTTGGCCGTGCTTGGATCTTTGTAGTCACTTATTTCTATCGGGAGGTTATTTTTCCTTTGCGAGAAGAAGGTATAAGTTCAGGGTTAATTCTTGTGGTAAGATTTTAATTTATTTCAAACGCTTTGCGCAAAGTGAACTGCCAATGGTGCTTGACTCATCTTTATGCCAAAGGCTTCAAGCCCATCTGACAAGTACATACTAGTAAGACAAAAACGAAACACCATGACGGCCATATAAACAATCATTTTTAGTTAATCTCGGTAGAATTCATCATAATCAGCTTCGAATTCCATACGGAGAGAGTGCTGATCAGGAAGCTTGGAAATTGTCCCGTGTGGACATCGTTTCACTTATCGTATCTCATTTTCTTCCCTTACAGTCTTATTTTAACAGTGTTTCGTCGACTGGTGTTAGGATAAATTCCTCTCCTTTATTATAGCCTATTCGGAGATAACTTTCTTTGGTCACTCTATGTTGAGTGGTGGTCATCATAGCACAAATTTCCACTTTTAACACCTACAGGCCGTCAACTGCATCGTAAAGGTGGGCAGATCTGCTGATGTGTACCAATATGAACTCATTTTTTTTCTAGTGATTTGTTTAGCCAAGCAAAAGCTTTTATACTTCTTGTATTCAACCGATGGCATATCCAGTATACATTGTACTAGGCTTCAGCTCAGATAAGCAATTCTGTTTCCCTAGTAGTAGCCAGAAAAGTTATTCGTGAGTTGAGTACAAAGAAAGCGAGAGCATCATGTATGAGGAAAGTTAAGTTGATTTTACGTGCCGCGGCGACTTTTGTACCAACAAGGTAGCGCAGAGTGCTAATAATGAAAACGATATATGTGACTAGGATGTTAGGGAGTCAAATCTGCCGACATGAATCGATTTTAGTTCAGCCGTAGTAATCAAACTCTTCCTCGGCAATAGTAGTTATCAGTATTCCATTAATTATACTCACGGATCAATACGGCTAATATTGATGACACCTCCAACTTGTACACCAGAAAATTGGAGGTTGTACTCACCCTTTTAATCATTGAGTCAAGTCCGTTTCTCTCGAAGCTGTATTCAATCTCAGAGGTTGTCATTTGGCCATTATCTTCCCGGCTTGCTGGCAGGCATTTTGCTAAGTCGTCCATGGTGAATTTGAAGTGATCCTACAAAGTAGGGAAAGAAATAATGAAATTTTGCTTCCCGAGCTGAAGTCATCAACTCAAATAGGTAACTTCTTTCTAAATGATTAGAAAAGGAAGGCGTATGTTTGTATGGAATTAGTTGGCTTATAGTACTTATGTGACCAGTAGACAAATAAAGAAGTTCGGTCTATTAGTCTGGGCAGTAGGATAGCTTTGGTGGGCTGTTCCTCCTAGTTCATTCAAGTGAAATTTTGGGTGTAAAACTCACCGCAGGACCTCACTGCGCAATGCGCCGCGTTTTGCAGGACAATAAACGAAAATGTGAGTGGAAATCAAATGCGGCTCTTAGTGGAAAAAACACTGCGTTTACTGGAACGTGAGTTGTTCGGATAACAGCTGCTCGAAGACAACGTCGAGATGGGTTGTTACACTTGTGCATCATCGTCGAACAAATGCACTACTTTATTAAAGTATTACTCTGTGAGATTCGAAGCTCACATGTCTGTACGCCACAATTCCTGTATAGCGTATTACCCTTGTATACTATGATAATGAATACGCCTACAAGAAAAGACTGCACAAGTTCAGGAAATTGCTGAAGTCCTGTCACACGCTGGAATTTTCCAAAAAAAAAAACCCAACATAGATTTTCCTAAAAACTGATTTTGCGAAAGTTAACAAAGAGCCAATACAGTTTCATAATTACTTACCTCACCTCCCATGTGTAATGGGACATTTCTGCTGTCAACAAATTGACTCATCGTCTCCTTCGTTACGTGATGAAGTTGAGGATGACTAGGATCTAACCAGGACTTCACGACCTGAACCCTAGCTTTCGGAGCATTTTCCAATGAGTTCTTCTACGTGGAAACGTCGAACTTACTGTACCTTCCACGATGCGCTTAGCATCGAAGGTGATTCGAATATGATCATATCGTGCACAATACTGGGGTAGTAGTACTTGAGCGCATGAAAAATGAACTTGAAAATTTTGAAATCCTGCAAGTCCAGAGTTCAAATCTCGTTACTTTTCACTATTTGAAAAAAAAATGAAAGAAGTACCATGTTCTTTAGGCTAGTCCCAGTCATGTTGAGTACAATCGTTAGCGGATCCGCTTTCGTTTCCATTGTATGGTGCTCAAGCCAGAATACGAAAACGTTCTCAAAGCCAGTGTCATTGGGCAGGTATTGTGCGAGATGGATCCATACTGAAGTCTTCCGTTATTTCTTTTTTTCATTGATAGTTTTTTAAAGGTTAAAAAAGACTTAAGTAAAAACAGTTTTGAAGAGATAAACGGAAGAAAAACTGAAACTAAACGTAGAAACCGAAACGTTTTTATCGATTTCGTGTTAGGTTACCAATGGAAAATGACATGCTGCTTAGTCATGTCGAAGTTAATGGAAAGTCCGTCCTTGAGATTTTCTGTTTTTCGTCTTCGTGCTAGGATGTTCTAGGTTGCAAAATCCATAATTAAGTACCCACTGTACTATTCCAAATCTCCAAACGTCTTTTTAAACTGTTTTTTGAATCATATGTAGGACAGCTACGTAGAGTTTTTGGTAAAGACATTCTCCATAACATTCCTAGCTCTAGGTTTATGCACCGCAAATGGTAAGGCTAAGCAGAAGAGACTAAGAGAATGCTTGTTTTCGTGATGAGGCATAGAAAACGACTTTTATTTTAGCAATAATAGCGCTATCATTTCATACGTACAGAAAGTCAAGAAAAAGAATAGAAAAGGTTCGAATGTGTATGAGTGCTAGTTTTCCTACGAAGAAAAGAACTTACAAATAGAGCAATCGGTTAGGTCACGTCCATGTAGGTATGCTAACTGACGATCAAGCAGTGGTTTCATTCCAAGGATACTGATATCTGGAAGAGGTTTACGGATCCCAAACGAAATTGTAAATGGAATTTAGATTCGTAGCACATACGTTCCACTTGGAAACTGTTTCTCCATTGTACGCATGAAGCCAATACAGCATATGTGATGTCCAGATCGTAGTCGTAGGCCCGTAGAAAAGTGTCTAGCCACCAGTCCTCTGTTCGAAGACGCGCCATGTCTTCTCGACTGCATTTGCGACAGTGTTTGTCCTGTTTACCTCCATTAGTAGTAAATTTGCTAAATAACACACACTTCTTGAAAATCTCGAAATCGAACCTGTAGTATTCTGGTGCGAAGATTTCGTACTGCACGTGTGTTCTTTTCATCTATGGCCCCTTCAATCGATGACGATGGAGCCATCAGTTCTGTTATTTTAGGACATCTAAATCGGAATTTCATTAGTAGTTATTTGATGGACGTTAACTGGAATTGATAGAATTTACGACTCAAACGAAGAAAAATTGTGATGTGAGAGAATTAAAAAACCCGGAAGAAGAATGAAGAGAATATTTTTAGGAAATCTGTTACAGATGTGAAAAATAAGTAGGCATCCATCAATGTCAGGTTGGGGAGACATCTTCGTTCATTCACTATGTGCTCGTTGATGTTGATGAATTCATTGTGGAAGTAGAATGAGTAGATTTAGCAGTCTCCACAATTACAGAAATATAAACACAACATCTTCGACAATAATATCAAATTATTGGGAGTCAGTGGAACTAAGTTGGGTATTGCTGAGGTGTGGAGTGTGAATGTTTGTTGACGACAGGAGGTGTGGTCCGTGTTGGAGCATAGGCAATCGATTCGAGCGCCAATGGGAAACTATTATGTGCCACCCAGGAAGGCGCAACTATTCCACGGACGCCGTAAGGGCACTGCTCGGCCCGTCATCTATTGGTCGTCATTGTTGTGGTAACGAGTAGCACCTGGGAAAACACATCTGCTTGGTCCTTTTTCTTTTTTTTGAACTCATCTTCTTCATGTAACTGGTTTGCGTTTTTTGCGTGTTTACGCCGTTCAATTATCGGTGGCCTTTTGCAATAACTACGGAGAGCACTTAGTGGAGATAGACGAGTTACGTGATCGACAGACCGTGGCGCCAGTGGTTCGTTGTATTCTTCAGTAGAACCGCGATCGATCCGTGATCCGTTCTTCTCATGCTTCTTTTTAAGACCTGCCATCCATAACACTGTGAGTAGTTCTCTTGTCTGATTTCTGGCGATATGTCATATACCGTGTCCTATTGGTGTTCATGTTTACTGTTTGCTCAGGTTGAGGTGCTTTATCTTTGCTATAGGCCGGATTTTAGCATCACATCTGTTCATCTGGCTCTTTCGCTGGTGGTGGAATTTCTTCTTTTGTGGATTTTTTAAGTGTTTTTGTGAAATATTAAGAGTATACCGAAGCAGAATGGTTAAAGGTTCTCTAAAATTCACACTTGATCGTTGGCTCAATCATATGCCACGAACTCACCAAGCTTTCCATCTCTCTGGGATCGGCGAATTCGTACCAGACTTGTCTGGGACGATAGAAAACAGCGAATAGATATTTTTAAAGCCGATTATCATTAAACCTCGGTAACAATGACCAATAATTTCCTACGTGATTGAGCTAACACGTGGTTAATATAAAAGTTTTATTAAGTTAAGGTTTGGGCATCTTGTACAAGACTAGTGTTGGTCCATTGTGGCTTTCAGTATGATCTACATTGGGCGGGTAATGCATCCTGTAGCAATCCGTGCTTCATTTGCTGGCATATACCTTGGTAGTCAGTATCCTAAAAACCGAGGTTACTATCGAGGTTTAATGATAAGGCACGTTAGCCGAGTTAAATGTCGTGTTAGTTCAATCACACGGAGACTTGCTAACTACTTGATATCGATAAGGCACATCAGATCATTGTATAGAGCAGATGTGCATTCAGTGCCACTATGAAGCTTGATGTGGTCGGATGCATGGAGCTTGTTGAGCAAACACGAGGTGTAACCTTCCAGACTCTGAAGAAGGCGATACAGCTGAAACGTTAGCTTGTTTAGTCAAAAAGAACTTGGCCTTTGGCGAACGTCATGTCATGTGAGAAAGATTGGCTTTCGGCCAGCTTCATGTGTTTTAAAAAATCCGGTTTCATAGCGACTGTGCGTCGGTAGCAATATATCAGTCGTCATCGAAGATCACACGTGTACATCCGTATATCATTGGATATCTGTATATCATTTGACATCTATGCTTTTGATGTTTTGTCAACTTTTAGGTGGTAAATCTCATCAGCAGCAGTGTTTCATCAGCGTTTTTGAGGTTTAGTTCGTATCAGATACTGAAACATTTGGTAACAACTTGCAGTAGTGCTCAGAAAAGCACAGATTCCTCAGTACTTGTTTGAGGTCTCGATTTACTGGACATACAGGTTGTTAACAAGGATCACTACTTGGAAATGGATGGCCCGTCTTCATTGGTTGTGCGGGCCTCAGCACAATTTCCATTTTTTCGGAGTTCTGCTGATTTAGCTATGGTGGTTCCCTGGAGGCCCGTAGTCAGCCCAGCCAGTCTGCAACAATCCACACCTAATTATCTGTATATGTTAACATCCTCAAAAATGTCCGTTATATGTCAGGGATATATGTAAGCGTCATCGTATAAAGCTGTTCCTACGACTTCTGCTTAGAATTTGGCCGCCTACGCCCTTATGATTCCTACTCTTTCTTTCAAAAGAGCTGACTTTAAGTATCTAAGAGAACAATGTGATATTGTAATCGATGAGAATTAGCTAATTCCACCATCTATGAACCATGTCAGCGCCTTTGACTCGTAGTAGATCTTACAGTACGGAAACAGTAACGCATTGCAGTAGTTTAACATAGGTTGACAGTAAGCCTGTCAGGATGTCTGCGAACGCCTGCGTCCCTGGCGGGGCTCTGGTCTCTCTGGTGCGCCGGTTGTGTGATGTCGTCTCGGACCCGTCATGCAGCAACTCCTTCCCATCAAATCTTCCATAGCTCAGTGCTTTTCGGTTACTACAGTTGACCACTTCCTAGTAAAGAACCAGTATGCTCTCGGGGCTATTGAAGTGTTTGGTTTTAAACGGTCGTGATAAGGGAAGGAACTTGTTTTCTTCGCGTTCATTTGCACTTATCGTATTCACTGGTTAGCTGGTTTCACTACATCGTGTATAGTTGTATCCTTCGTTATTCGATATTTCTTTTGCAGTGTTTCTAGCAGAAATTTATTCCTAATGCATTTCAGGTGATTCGCACTCTGAATAGAACGTCTGAATAGAGTAGTGTGTGATTGTGTCTTCCTATTTTACGTCGTCATTCATTTTCGAGATGCACATCGAGAATGTAGAGAAGTTTACATCATGGCTTATCACGGAATTAACACCTATGTAAGTTCAAATGGTCCTGATGGAGTATTTTCTTTTCTTGTCTTTCATGAGATAAGTCTGTCCATAGTATGTCAGTAATCAAAACCTCTTGTTTTAGCTTCGATGCAGAGCCGGGAGCCCTGGCGAAATACGTCCTTGCTCTTCTTCATAAACCGAACATGTCCGACGAAGAGATGCATGCATTCAGTAACAGTCAACTGGAAGCGTTCCTACAAGGAAGTACGTTTATTATTTCATGTATCATGAAGACTGTCTATTCGTACCTTCCTCAATTTAACTGCACTGTGCACCATCAAGCTAACATTCTTGCAAAAGAAAGTCGTTGGAGCAATTTTTAAAGTGGTTTCATGAGTTTGGATGAACATGTGATGAGTATGACCTTAATGGCTGCCCCCTATGGTGGTTGCCTTAAGTAGATCGTTATCATGTAAATGTTAATGGCAATACGGTGATAACAGTATCCAATGATGTGTTCATGGCAAAGACACTAATACATTACCATTAAAGATACCAGAAAATTCGTTGACAAGATGTTCTCTGTCTTGAAAGATGGCTCTTACCTCCCAAGGAGAGAGCCGTCACCAATCCCGGAGGAAGTTGTGAAGGAAAGAGTTGCCAAGCGAGAAGAATTCAAAAAGAAAGAAAGAGAAACGACTGAAACAAAAGTTCGTACTTCAATACGAGTTTTTGTTGTTCTTTTCAACACACTTGTACGATCGATTTGTTACCGTATTTTGTCGTAAAATTTATAGCCTACACGAGAGTTTGGACGAAGTATTGATCACAGTGAGGAGCGTCGAAAGCCTCCTGTTGAGAAAGCAAGGAAAGATGACGTGCAACCGGCCGTGCGTAATGAAAAGCCAGTACGGAAGCGTATCAGTCCCCCACCTGCCGACATGGTGAAGGTATGACGGTGAGAAATATTCGTACTTTCTCCACTGTATTTCAATTTGTAGAGGGATGCGAGAGAAAATGTTCGTGAGGTGAGGGAATCCTTGCGAGATCCACGACGGAGGTCCCGATCGCGATCGCCGCGAGAGCGTCGTGGGAGAGTTGGTGCACGTCGCTCTCCCAATGAGCGTTTTCGTGGAGAGAGAAGAAGAACGAGGTTAATGGATGCAGTAGGATTCTTGTGGTTCAGCAGTGACGTATCGTGTAGGGACTGGGAGAATTCTAAATCATCTTAGGTCCAGAAGTGGTGGGCGAAGTAGATCGTCTGAACGACGTGATCGACGATCTCCTCGACTAGATGATCGCAGGAAGAGGAGGTGTCGTGACTATGATGGTGATGATTTCGACAACCATTGTTTTTTTTTTGTTTAAAGTTGTATTATTTTAAGCTTTTGCAGAGAAGGGTTATTGCATGCAAGGAGATCATTGTGTATTCGATCATGGCCCAGATCCAGTGGTCGTTGACGATTCTGCGCTGGAAAAAATGGTTAAGATTCCTGAGAAGCCGACGTCTCATAATTTCACGTATGATATGCTATTGTTATTGTGTGTTATTGGTCTTCTAACAAGATATTCCTGTTATTCGCTATTACAGGATCCCACCTCCCGGATATCATCCTCCTAACCCACCTCCTCCTGGTGTTGAGCCACTTTTTGCTGCACCTCCTCCGGGTTCTAGATCAGTCGAGGGTAATCCTTTTATCCTGCGTTCTATCGATATCGTTCTCATTTTTGCCATTTCTTAAGGTTATAATCCTGAAGCTCCTTCTCTGAGTGGACCTGACTTCTCTATGCCACCTCCGCCAATTCCTGTTCCCATAAATACTGGAGCATGGCGTCCGAGTCCATACACTGTACCCGCTACTGCAAATGTTGTCGTCCCCACGGTTGGTCGTAATTTTTTTTGCTTAGACGTTCATTTTTTTTTTTCAATCTCCCATCACTTGTTGGCACACCATTAATGCTTCTATCTTCTGTCCATGTACAAATAGGTCGGTCATCTATTCTATTTTAAGGGAAGCCAGTGGATCTCTTTACACTCACTACCTTAACGAATTTATAGATGACGTACGATTATTGCGCGACATCTCGCTCACGTAGAATAAAGTGCTAATATTTTCTGTCTTTCGGCCTCAGAACATTTTGGAACTCAAGAATTTGCAAACCACTAAGGCTAGAATTCATGTTTCTGACATACTTATAATGGCTACAGATCGGATACGATCCGTCAGGAGGAATCCCCGTCGATCCTTCATCAGCAGGTGCAGTAACACGTCCCCCTATGATGCGTAGTGGGATTCGTGGACGTGGACGCGGTGGAGGTATAACAGGGAGATTCCATCAGATATCGAATAATCGTGGCGATGGTAAGACATTACAGGTAGGGGTTTTTGACATTCCCTTTCGTATCTGTTTGAAAGGACGAAATATTCAATATCTGGAGATAACTTGAGGTGAAGTTCACTAACTACATTGTAGTAGAATAATTAGCAATATTGTGATATAGCTAAGAATGTGTCGAGCTTTCTTATATGATATGACTTTGCATTTTAAGGTGAAAAAGATACCGCCGGAACTCAACAATATTGCTAAGTTGAACGAACATTTTGCTGCATTTGGAAGCATAGTGAATATGCAGGTAACTATCGAAGTTATTATGATCCGTATACACAGGGCTATTACTAGTATCACCTGCATTTTTTTCCCTCTCAGGTACGTTTCAATGGTGAAGTCGATGCAGCTCTGATCACATATGCTTCACGCCATGAAGCCATGTCGGCATACAAATCTCCCCAGCCAGTCTTGAACAATCGTTTTATTAAAGTGTTCTTCTACAATCCTGACGCGATAGCTGGAAGCGCTCCTGGTGTTGAAGTAGTGTTACTCTGCCATAGTTAAATCGTGTTTCGAAGTGTACTCAGTTGGATCGTATGATTTCAGGGAGTACAAAGATCTGTGTTAAATTCTGGGGTTAACGTTGACAAACCCACATCCGATGCTACTCCAGCTCAGCCTCCTACGGTACTCCTTTTCAAACGTTTCGATAAAAATATGGATGTTGGGGAATGTCTGAGTCCTACCTTTAGGTCGCAACTATTGAGACGTCAAAGTTCGTCAATCAGGAATTGAAGGAAGCACAAGAGAAGATAGCAGAAGCGAGACGGAAACTGACCATTGCGAAAGTGTGTTGTAGCATATCTGATGTATTTATAGTACTCATTGGTGTTTCTCCACATTTTTTCTTTGAGGATAAGCAATATTCTCTCTATATGGTGCACAAACGTCAGAGTGAGCTGCTTCAAAAGCTTGTGGATCGCCAAAAAGTAATAGTGATGAAGGTAGTTCCGGTTTTTTCTTCCTTGGATAAGTTGTCTCAAACGTTTTTTCACCATTTCTTTTTCTCAGCTGCGAACTGAGGGCGATTCAATGGAGCCTCCAGAAAAGAAACGGCATTTGGGCATTGTGAAAAAACTCATGGATAAAATTACATCTGGTAAAAAAGAGGTAGGCATATATTTTAATATGCATGCCCATCCTTTTGTATGTTTCTTTTAGCTTTTCGAATTTTAACCATAAAGTTAACGCTGTCGTTAATAGCAGTTTGTAAAGCGTACAGATTTTTTTAACGTAATTTTGGAGATGTAAAAGATAACGAATTGCTCGTTGGTATTTCTAGGCGGATTTCAAAAGTAAGCAGAATTAATGGTTGTGCCAAATGTAGGGTTATTCTTTACAGATTTATGACCTTTCGACGAAATTACAAAGCTACAGTGATAATATTGTCGAGTTGGAGAAAGTGATTTCCTCAGAGCAGAGTAAAACAAGTAAGAGATTAGATCATGATGGAAGAACCAACGTTTGTCCGCAGTCCCCTTCTCAGGAAGGAAAAGTAGCAGTTGTTCCAACCCAAAACCTTCTGAAGCGAAAAACTAATAACGGTGAGAAGCTTATTTACGATGATCGCTTTCTGATGTTTATCCCTGGGTATTGTCTTTTAATTTTTTTCCTTCGCTTGCACTTATGCTTCTAGGAGACGAAGTGGAGGCGAAACGAGGCTCCGCCACTGTTGTAGTCAAAGGTGTTAAGGTAGCTACCGCTTGCAAATTTGCTAACTTAGCTTTCTCTTCAAAGAACTATTTGTTAGGCTGCCGATGTTAATAAGCTAGTGGAGCAAATGAAGAAATATGGTGATATAATGCATACAGAAGTAGAGCAAGGAGATGATCCGGTTGTACTTCTTACTTTCCGGAGTCAGGAAGATGCTGACCAGGTTGCTATAGTTGTTTATTACGGAATTTGTTATTAGAGTGAGGATATTAGTTCAGTTCCATGTTCTTTCAGGCTGTTGCGGACGGATGCTTATTCAAAGGAGTGGTACTAGATATCACGTGTCATCGGCGACTGGAAGGTTCAACTGGAAATTCGCCACTCAGTGCGGATAAGATGTTAGCCGGTATTGCGCAGAGCGAGGTTTGTCATAAGTTTATTCAAACTTAGTGCAAAAATTAGCCTTGAAATTGGCTTTTTGTAGGTTAACACATGTATTTCTTAACTCACGGGACCATTATAACTTTGTGGATGGATTTCTTCAGAATATTCAGCTTTCTGCGAAAGAAAATAGTTTTTTGATGTTGTGTATATTATTTTGTATGGACTATGTTTTAGTCTGATGATGAATCGTGAGGAGAATTCGCTGTTGTGTCAGTACTCGAGAATACTACGAGGTAGATGTCTTGAAATGCTATGGTATGCGACCAATTTGGACTCACACTCCGCTGGCCGTCCTTTCTTTGTACAAATTTGTGATCTGTTATGGAAATCACTGTCTACTGCAGTAGGTTGTGATACTGGTCTTATCGTGAACTGTCATTGATTTTAGACTCCATAATCTGACAATTCGACTTTCCTTTGATTTTTATACCATTATTGGCATTATTTAGTTGAAGTGCTTGTTAGAGTTGTTTGAATGCCAATATGTTTGTTGTCTTTTCATGAAAAAAGAGAGCAAGAGTGCTCCACCAGTCAATAAAACATATATATGAAGTCAGTGTTGGGCCAATAAAAAAATAGAAGGATATAGAAGACAGAAAAAAAAAACAAAAGAGGCATAGAAAAAGAGCCCAGGAATCAGAGACGTGCCAAAGCACCTTTTTTCCGTGTGGTAGTTTTATATATGTGTTGTTGTTATGTTTTATGTGACATTTTTACTAGTTCTCGCTTCGATTACGGGCAGTTCCAGAGATTTCATTCGGGTGCGTAACTATTTCAGACGTGATGCGGGTGCTGTCATACTCTTCATATCAGATGGAATAAAATATTATACATATTATGTTCGCGTTTTCGTGGAAACTATATGGATATTTCTTTGAGACTGTGTGTTTACAGGGAAATTTGTTGTATTGGTGATGAGAGGAGGAATGTAAGTTCTGTCTACTTTGCTTTAGTGCGTTGCGATTGAAGTGAGGTGAGAATGATGTTGAGAAGTAGTACAATAGAAATAGGGAAGTCAACAATAGTCTCGAGTAGTCTGCAAGTGGTAACAGCTCACGAATATATGGAACGGCTATTTGCAGGAAGAATACGATGTTGTTGTTCATCAGTTCATTATTTAATATGTCAGTATCCATTTATATCATCTTACCATTACCTTGTCATATCCTATTAGAACATCTATAAAAAGGTTTATCGGTTTTGATACAGATGTGAGGATAGGGCTGGTCCTTATTGAATGTAAGACTGCGATATGCATCATATCTGCGGCTAGAAAGAGCTTTCGTTGCGGCCTTGAGCTACTAACTTTATATGAATACCAAGTCGTCGTGAATATTAGTTCATGTAGCTGCCACGCGGGTCTTTTGCGTGTAAGTCGCTGAGTCGAACGTTGGGTTACAACTTTTAAGATAATAGTGGCAATAATAACAATAACAGCAGAGCGAAGTATATGGACGAGTTAGGCGATACGAAAGGACTGGATCTACACTAGACGAACACTGCGCACACTTGAAGACGAAAGGCTTTGGGCTGTCTGTATTACTTCTGTAGTGGGTAGAGCTTTGCCAGAGGGAACTAAAGACAGCGCCTAGGGAGAGGTTCTATAGGCTTTTTCTACTAGTACAATCTGATAGGGCTACATGTGAAAGGGCGCATATGCTTGTTCGGAAACTTCTTTAGGACGGTAGATGCTGGAAAGTACATTCAGCCGACTGCTGCTGATTCCCTTTCCAGTCACCTGCGAGGCAACTGCATGAGGTGGTCGTTGAGAGACAATTTACAGAATATGCAAGAATAGATATATGACGATTACAAGTAAAACAGTTTTTTTAGAAGACTTAAGATAACATAGAAATAGGAACTATTTGAAGAATAGTTATTATAACTCTATTCTTCATTTATAAATATACAAAATAATCTTGACAGACGAGTTCATTCAGTTATTGACTGAACTGCATTTCAATACAAGTCGTTATGAATCATTGTCAAATAAGGTGAAGAATAGGATAAAGCTTTCGGCGTTGATCAATCCCTGAGGGATGCGCCGTACATTCGACTTCATTAATCATCGTTGGAGGCGACTGAATGCATATCTGGCCTTTACAATTACTCGCGTTGTTCTTCCGATGTATCGAGCCAGTGCTGCTATCTTCTCAGACAAATCTGATACTAATTTGTCGACACGAGTGGAATGGAGGGCTTGGTGGACCTGGGGCGTGGAGATTGATCCTGTGCGTATTGCAGGATGCCTCCGGCCACAACGCTACACGCACCCCATTAAATTAACAATCGGCAGGTATGCAAAATGTAGCGATACAGTGTAAGCTGCATAACGCTTCTAAATGCTAACATCTACCTATGGTGGATCGTAGGAACATGAGCTGATCAGTATCAGACATTCTACCAGGCGTCGTCACATTTGCCCTCCTTCCGTCCTCCCTCCCTTTATTTGTTATTAGGTTGTTCGGAATTTAATGCAGGATCTGTAGTCTTATTTTCCCAATATGCGTTTCAGCAGTATTTTTTTCCGAATGGAATACTAGTAAAAATTCGCTGTTGATCAATTCTTGAGGGATGCGCCATACATTCGAGCTCATTAAGCATCGTTAGAGGTGATTAGATTTATATATAGCCTATACACTAACTTACGATGGCCTACTATGTATCGAAGCAGTGCTGCTATTCTCCCAGACTGATCTGGTACCAATTTGCCGACCTCGGAATGATAGAAGGCTTAGGGAACCCACGGGATTGGACCGGTGTATCGTAGGGTAACTTAAATCACCTCGCTACACGCGCCCAATACTATTATGTATCAACTAGAATTATTTTATGCGCTTCCACTCTGTTTAGTTGGACTTTTAATTTATATTTCCGCAAATTGTAAGGGTAAGAATTATCGTTGTTAGAACGCCAATCACATATAATTATACTTCTACGAATTTAAACTTGGACGTACATATCGTAAGCGGTTAGAAACATTAATGAGGTATGGGTGCAATGAAGTGTCGGCGAATGTGTAGTATAACGTTGACTTGAGAAATTTTGCTGTGGGGATTTCGATCGTGAAGATGGCTGGAGTTGTAGACGTTCATCTGCCACTAACCCCAATGAATTTAAGGGTTTAGCGGATGCATACAAACGCACAACTCGAAAACCTGCACAATAACTCAGTGTAAGCATATCAAGTGTTCTAGAGTATCTAAAGATGTCTTCCTCAATTATTAACCTAATATGAGGTGGACAAAGAAAAAGATTTAGTCGGCTAAAATTCCGACCTCTTCGCCTTCTTCAGAGCAGGGTTGATCCGAGTCGATGATTCACAGGTGGTCATCCTCGCGTTGTTGCTGTTCGTTGTCTCAACAAGTTGAACCCGGTAGAATGAAAAATTTTACGCAATACTGGCCTTCTTTTACAGGACGAATGTCGATCTATTGCCGCCATTCGATATGATCTGCATGGATTTGATTCGATGCGACAATGAGCAACCACATTGCGAAGAAGACCAGTTGTGCACAATCGAATAGAATCAATCCGGAAATGAAAAAGTCGAAGACGTCGAAACGTCAGTCGAATAAATCCTTTTTAAAAACCTCGTGTCAGCTTAATAATGGAAAAACGTACCGATATTTTATTGTAGGCTTAATGAGAGTCGGTTTTGCAATATCCAAAGGTATCTGGGAAGTCGAAGAAAATCGACAAATTGATGTACGAATTGGCAGCACGTCTCGCTTCCGGCACATCGCCATATTTCGCGCGATCAGCAGTGCATGAGGTGGACTACCAAGCTCTGGCCCACAACGTTGCTGAGATATTTGCAAAACTCTGGACCGTGGGTGTCTATGGTGGGGAACGAACGCGCTATTGTCTTTTCCGGGGAGTAACGCGTTCACCACCGCACCATGCGGGTCCTTCGTTTCGCCTGTATCAGCTAGTTCTATCGATCAGGCCATCAGCAATCACTCGCCAACAGGATCGATCTGGCAACGAGCCCAGTTAAGCTGGAGCTCTAGTCTAAATCGCAATGTTCTCTTTTTTATTTACTGTCTATTACAATTTTTCACGACAGGTTATCGCCTGTCTCTCAGCTAGTTCTATCGATCGCTGCCATCAGCAACCACCCGTATCGTAATATACCAGCCATGATTGTGGTTGAGTCACACTTAATAACCTGCCGTGAAAAATTGTAATATGCAATAAATAAAAAAGATAACATAATCTGGACNCCCCCCGTATCGTAATATCCCAGCCATGATTGTGGTTGAGTCACACTTAATAACCTGCCGTGAAAAATTGTAATATGCAATAAATAAAAAAGATAACATAATCTGGACAACTTCTCGTGCGAGCATGCTCCGGAAATCAAGCCAAGGCCGATGTTTCCTTCAACGACTTCGTTGCTTCCAGAGGAATTTTAAGTAGCTCGGGTAAGTGAGCATATTTCTCGCTGTTAAAATTTTTAGATTCCAGTGGTACTCATTTTGATTATTAAAGTTTACTGTGAGCTGAGATAAAACTTTAGAGATATAGGTTGAAATCTTGCAAAAAATTCTGTGATTCGAAACCATGAAGCGTAGGCAGTGGAAAATAGTAGTTACCACTTGAAAATACCACCAACAGGGTTATTGTACTGCTGTGATCGTTGTTGAATACTGCTGTCGTTCTTGCAGGACTCTCATGAGGGAAACGAAATTGCTAAAACATTGACGTTAAACTTTCCCGGAAATTTTATTCTTTTGTTGACTTATTTTCTTCCACACGCACCCAGCACTCGCATTTTCTTCGCAGAATGTGAGACTGCATTTGTCTCCTTCTGGATTCCAGTGTCAAAAACGTTCTAAGTAAATAATTTGTCTCCAGTAAAGGTGGGAATTTTTGGTGGACTAAATATAACAGGTTGCCCTACCAGATATTCGAATTTTTACAACGTTTATAAGAGTAGGCGCGTATGGCGCAGTGGTCGGAGGCGCCATTCAACACACACGTGGAGCCGGTCTCCGCGCCCATGGCTCACCAAGCCTTCCATGGCCCTGGGTCAGAAAATTAATACCAGACTTGTCTGGGAGGTTAGCAGCACTGGCTCGATACATCGGTTAGCCACCGCGAGTCATTATAAAGGTTAGGTATACATTTAATCACTTCCAAACGGTGCTTAATGAAGTCGAATGCATGGCGCATCCCTCAGCGATTGATCAACGCCGAGAGCTTTTACCCTTCAACATAAAAGTCTTCACCGACATCGTTCATTTTTTGTGCACAGATTAAGTATCCATCATTGTTCGATACGGTGTCTATAAGGCGATTCCATTACCATTATATATCATTTAAGATATAGTCTTGTAAGCTCGTGTGACATTAGAAGCAGTGATCGACAAAACGGGGCCGTAAAGAAAATGTACGCGTCGCTTTTTCGTTGACTCTTTATTTTCGACAACTTTTCAGCTATCCAGCAAATCCGTGGCGCTGAAAGAATGGTGGGGTATGTCGTGAAGTACATAAATGGTTTCTGATTTAAGGTAGCACAGGCCAACTATGCCTTCCGTCCCTCCGTAGTCGGTGGACTGGTGCAAGAGTTGGGTTAGAGAAATTTTCTACCATCCGAAAAGCCGACGATTGTTGTAGGTAAAAATTTGGGAACGATCTATCAGTGTTACCGATAACGAATGGGAAACTACGAAGCACATGGAAAAAAATGATGGGCTCCGCGCAGTATCTGAAGTCGGGTCATATAATGCTATTACTGCCTATTACAACTTTTCACAGCAGGGTATTGTGTGATAGAACCACAATGATGCCGAGATGTTCGCAAAACTTCGGAGCAAAGGTGTCTGCAGTTGGGAACGAATGCGCTTTTCCGCTTTCCGAGAGCAAACGCATTCAACACCACGCCATGCGGGTCCTTGCTGTCCGAAGCTTTGCAAATATCTTAGAGCCATTGTGGTTGTATCACACAGAATACCCTGCCGTCCAAAATTGTAATAGGCAGTAAATAAAAAGTTAACATTGTGATTTCGACTGCAGCCTCAGCCTAACTGGGATTATTACCGATTTGAGTTCCCCAAATCAATTCTTTTGACGGTTAACTGCTAATGGCACTGGTTAATAGAAAATCAGTTGAGAGAAAGGCGAAACGAAGGACCCGCATGGTGTGGTGGTGCCCTGGGTAAGGGTACTAGTGCGTTCATTCCCCAATGCAAACCCTGCGGTCCGGAGCTTTGCAGATACTTAGCATCATTGTGGTTGTGTCGGGTCGTATAATTAAACAAATTATCCTGTATTCACACATCCCGCAAGGTTAACACATCACTACACGCTGAGCCATTTGATCCTTAGTAGTACAGAACTAGTGGGACCGTAAGGACTTTGTTATTACCTTACCAACACATTAACAACAAATCACATTAGAAGAACATAATAATCATACCAGTGTGTAATGCGCAACCCCCCGGAAAGGGTAATCGTGGTTTGATCTGGCCCGGGATCTAAGTTTCCCGAATATCTCAGCACAGACAATGATGCGGTATTTCACATTGTACTCTACCATAAAAATCGTAGTAGCTAGCAAATAAAAAAGAATTACCACTTCCAACTTGTAAATAGCGGCATAAATTTTTTTCTTCAAACGCTTAGGAAAATAGAAAATTGAATCCTATTAAGCTTGGAAATATTCCGCTCACGCGGGCATAGGCTTTCACTTCAGAAAAGTATGGCTTGCCGTCAATGGGATATTTTTTGAAGAGATGGTCATAGGGAAAACTGATGGCCCTGCAATTCCTACCAAGCTCTTCAATCAATTTTTCAATAGATTCGTCAGTTCTTTTTCTAAAGACTTGAACATTCTACTGATGAGGTACATTCATAGCCATGTAATTTGCTCATGGTGAGATTGGCTGGTACTCCCACCTACAGTATAAGATGGAGACGACATTTCTCTACTTGCATATTTTGTTTAAGTGTACTATATGTTGCTTGCGGCACTGCTTTCCTTCCATGCCAGTGTAGCTTGCTCGAATTTGAAAACGAATTTGCTCACTATTTTTATTGAAGCATCCTGCTAATCACTTAGATCTTTTATCTAGCCACTCAATTCAGGCATACGTGGACTGCCAGCACCAATTTCACTTGAGAGTGCATTCGATTCTCGGCGAAGCAACTACCGTAAATACTCGAGGCCTGTTAATCCATGCAAATTTTTCGCACACTAAGAGGAAAAGGTGGTCTCACCTTTTCCCCTCGACCAATTCATAATGAACTCCCACGTCCGACATTCTATTAACCTCGGCATTGATTGAATAATTCTTTCTAATTCTGTTCAGCAAACACGAAGTGTTATTTTATTTCTTTATTTACGTACAAGCTGACGTTTCGGCGGATTTCTCCTTCTTCAGAGCTTGGAAAGGTCAAGTTGACAGCAATCTATTAAGCCAAAAACCTCCATAACCAAACAAGGAAAACGCTAAACCAAGATTTCAATCACATTGAACGCAGAATAGCTTCCTTGCACACTCATTGGTTTCTATGAGGCTTCCACTGAGTATGTCGCGTGAAGGCCAACCGCACAGAATTCACATGGAAGTGTAATGTGTCCATCCCATCAGAATGCCCAACAGGCTTATATACTGCCCAATATCACGAGTGATAATGAGGCATTTTTCCCTGCAGTTCATTTTCGGATTTCTGGAATTAATCCAGAACGCCTCGAGAGTTTTGCGCGCTTGTGTTCTCGATTCCTGTGCAAGGATCGTGACACGTACTTCAAAGTCCTCCCCGTTATGTCTCTGAGTCCTATGCGTGCAAAGTGGGGTATTTGGTTTATGTTTTCTGGCTATTTGTTCTTTTATGCGGACACAGAGGGGTCTGCCCGTTTCGCCAATGTATTCGCCTCCGCACGCCTTACAGGAGATCAGATAAACTATACCCGAGTTCATGCAATCACCGTCTTTACCATTGGGGAGAGAGATAGAGCAGATAGAGCAGTTTATGACACTCTTAAAAGAATGCTTGAGCTGCTCAATTTTCAGATAGTCCAGAAAGTACTACGCTCAAATAAGAGGGTTGGCAATGAGACAACGACGTCTTACCATTGCGTTTATGTCTAAGGTGGAAGCACCGGTGACTGATCTCGGGCCGCCACTCTACTGTAGGTATGTAGACGACTGCTTTGTCCTTTGCTCAACACAAGAGGAAATGGACAAATGTTTCGAGTTGTTAAATGCACAGTCAGAGTATATCAAGTTCACCCGAGAAAAGCCGAAAAAAAAATGGCTTCCATTCCTAAACGTACAAATTCACCTGTCAGAAAATGGCTACATTTTACAGTGGTACCGAAAGCCAAGTAGTAAAAACATCTTGGTTCATTACCTCTCCTCTCACCCATCTCACACGAAAAGGGCGCTTATAAGAAGCATGTTTCGAACAGCAACCAACGTGTGCACGGGAAGAGAGCAGAGAGAGGAGTCCCGGAACTTGGCACGGCAAATAGCCATTTCTAATGGCTACGAAACTGTAGCTCAGGATAGGTGTAGGGGAAATCCTAGGCTTCCAAACAACAACTCTAGCGATGGAAAGGTCCCGTTTATCCTACCCTTCATCTCAAATGATGTAAGTGCAGCTTTAAAAGGCTGCTTAAGAAGGGCGGGTATAGAGAATTCGGTAAACGTAGTTGAAATGCCACCGAATAATCTTAGGCGCGAGCTAGTTCGTAACCGCCTATATGACCGTCCATGTGCAACGCAAAATTGTACAAGTTGCCCCAATGGTGAAAATGGTGATTGCATGAGCTCGGGTACAGTTTATCTGATCTCCTGTAAGGCGTGCGGAGACGAATGCTCTGTCGAAACGGGTAGACCACTCTGTGTCCGCATGAAAGAACACCTAGCCGGCGGACATGAACCAAATACCCACTAGGCACGCATAGGTACCAGAGACAACGCGGAGGACTTTGAAGTACTTGTCACGATCCTCTCACAGGAATCGAGAACACAAGCGCGCAAAACTCTCGAGGCATTCTGGATTAATTCCAGAAATCCGAAAGTAACCGCAGGGAAGAATGCCTCATTATCACGCGTGATATAGGGCAGTATATAAGACTGCTATTCTGATGGGTGGGGCACATTATACTTCCATGTGATTTCTGTGCGGTTGGTCTCTACGTGACATACTGAGTGGAAACCTCATAGAAAGCAGTGAGTGTGCGGAACTGTGTTCAATGTGATTGAAATCTTGGTTTGGCGTGTTCTTTGTTTGGTTATGGACGTGCTTGGCAGGGTACAGTGAGGTCAACTTGACCTTCCCAGGCTCTGAGGAAGGCGAAATCCGCCGAGACGTCAGCTTGTATGTAAATAAAGAAATAAAATAACACCTCGTGTTTGCTGAACAGAAGTAGAAAGAATTATTCATCATGAACCGCTGAGCGAAATTATAACATCTTCAGGGAAATGTCGTATTCAACGGTTAGCTTCTGTAAAGTGTTGTTATTTCCATGACAAAACCATAAGCCTCACCAATTCAAACTCATAATTCTCTTAAGTAGTATATGTGTGTATATATGTATATATATATATATGTGTATATATATATATGTATATATATACATATATATATACATATATATATACATATATATATATGTATATATATATATATGTATATATATGTGTTTAGGCCAGCTTCGCACTGGGATCAATTGTACATTCATTAAAAAACATTCTATTGGCCAAGAATATTCATCGTTCATCACTGAGCCGGTAGCAGCGAGTGGAATACCAAACCAAGGATATTGATGGTTCTGGATTTTACCATAGAGTAGGGTAGTTGCATTCGCTTTTTCCGCTGATCTTTAACGAAGTCGTTCGATTTTCTCTAATAGTTGTGCTGGGCCTCAATCTATTCGATTCGGATTGACAGCAAAGACTCAGACCACAACATAAAACAACGCCTGTGGACACTCGACTTGAATCGTTGTAGTTTTGAAGAAGGAAAGTGTTCTTAAATGCTAACAACAGTAGAACTTTGAGACAAATTCATCTAAGGTTAACGATATAGCAAGACGTTGACCATTCGATTTAATTAGACCTATTATGGAACGACGATGAGCTACATCAGTTCGTTCAGTTGGTTCAGAACTCGAGTAAGTTAAAGAGTCGCAAAATAGTTTAGCCGAGAACTCCCTCGATCCATGTGCAGGTGGGCGAACCCTTCTACAAACGACACGAACCATCTTGCACCGAACATCAACTCAAAAATTTAAGGAGCCTTCTCTGCAGGTTCGATATGGGTTGCGGTCGAGTACAATAACTGTTTTGGAATCAATTTCAAAGTTTTTCTTTATTGTCCACCTAAGAACGTTTCTAATTTCAACTCACTTCTTCAAACAAACTGATTTAGTTTTCATTTCGAGACACAACTGTTCAAACATCATCGGTTCGCGTTCAGTATGGAGTTTTGTCTTCGCTGAGATGTACACTCAAATATCTTGAAGAGTGAGCAATAAATCAGACGAGTAAGGTCGCTTGGCTAAAAGTTTTCGACCAATCTGATGTCGTTGCTTTTGTTCTCTTGTTGTTCGTCCACTATTTTCTGACTTGCATCATCTTACGACCACGAACATTTCCGGAAGAATTGTTCTCATTCAAAATGTTCGCAACATTCAACGTCATCGCTCAGAATATTTCCATCCTAATCCATAATGTATAGTCTTATTTTTTAATGCTCTGGACATAAAATCTTCCCTTCGTAACTATTTAGTTGCTACCTACCTTCACTAATACAAGCACCGATGCAGTCCCGTTTCCAGTGCTTTTTATTTTATCCTTATCTCACAGTGAGATCTTTGTTAAACTTAGCCCTACTACTGTATTGTTAAATTGACCAGAGAAATTCAATGAACGTTTTACACGAGTTTCGGCCATTCCCCGGCCACATCATGCTCACATATAGCAACTATTGCCAGAATATTTATTTATGTGATCTTATAAACTGATTTTTTAAGCTGACGCGTGGTTGGTACAGATCTTCGTTGTCGTCGTTTTTGATGTTATTAATCGATGGCTGACGTTTCGGCGACTTCGCCTTCCTCAGAGCCTGGACGTACTTTATGTTAGAATACTTTTTATTATTCGGTGGAAAAGAAGGTTAAAGTATTAATGAAGATCAAACTTTCAAATAGACGCCATATTGAACAGAAATGCCACTCACCGTGATGTTACGTGCGGGACTGGCCCACACGTAGTTCACGTGGAGTCGCGAGCAAGGCACACCCCGGGTCAAAATATCATTTTGAAATAGGGCGCCAGGTCACGCGTGATAGTGAGGCATTCGTCCTTCCGGTTCATCTTTGGATTTTTGAAATTTATCCAAAACGCCTCAAGAGTTTTGCGCGTTGATGTTTTTGATTCCTGCGCTAGGATCCGAACATTCACTTCAAAATCATCGCCGTTGTGCTTTTGTGCTCTATGCGTACTATCTATGCCCAGGTTCATAGAAAGTCGGTTTTTCGAGTTATTGCCAGAATAGTTACTATTCATTCATTCATTCATCATATCGTAGATCTGTGGCAACCATATTCGTGGCCTATAGCATCGTTTTGCGATCTTGCAGCATGTAAACGTTTTCACTTCGTTGAGAGAAACTTTGGTTGTCGTAAACATCCTTTGTGAGCCACACTCTTTTTATACAATCGGAACCTTTTGTGTGCCGCATCTGTTCCAAACCATCACCGGTACGGTAACACAAAGAGGCTTGAAGCTGTCCGGCAAACCGTCCTCAGTCATCTGATCACAGGCGAGCTGGAGACGCAAGCTGATGGGTGTTTTCGGTAAAGGTTCTGGACCTGTGCCAAAGCAACGCCTCCTCCAGAAGATATTTAAAGAGCCCTGTGCGTCAATACCGTATTCGCCCCCTCTGTTCATCATCTGTAATGCACCTTGTAGTCAATCCAAGGTGTTCTCTCTTGTTGTATGTGGTAACTGTTGTATATTAACATTGCTGTCATGTAGCTCTGTACCTATAGCAAAGATACTAACCCGCATTACCCTCATTTATTGATCATCATACAATATTGCCGTCTGTATTGTACCAATGTTTATATTTCGTTATTCTTGAATTATTATTGTTATAAACGGTTTAATTACCCAAGTTTGAAATATTGCTCTGCGACAAGTTCGAAAAAGTCCCGCGTGGCAACTTCTATGAAGTCGAGCATCCTACTCAAAGATCGTAAGGTGCCGACGACTGACTCGAAGACCTAATTTCCACTAACAGCTGCTATATCACAAACTTTACTATTACTTTGCTCAGAAATAAATGAATATTTCAAAATATTTGTTGTTTTGATGTATCTTTTACCAATAAAATATTCTTTGTACCTTGCAACATTAAAATTATTAGAAAGTCGGTTTTATACCCTTTCTGAGCATTTCTTTATATGCCTTCAAAAGTTTTCTTTTTTTTTTATTATCAATTTTAAGCTTTGTAATTTTAGACGTCAAAAATGAATTTCCGTCAAATTTTCTTTTAGGAGGTTTGAACTCGGTCGTAGTGCAGCAGAGGTGGCTCGAAACTTTAATGAAATTTAGGGTTAACGCAATGTTGGCGAACCAGCAGTGCCAACATGGTTCCGAAAATTCCGATCTGGTGATTTCGACCTCGAAGATGAGGAAGGCTGCGGATGTCCCGATGAATGTCGTCTGCTACTATACTGCACAACAAAGACGACACTTTCCTTGATCGAATTGTGACGTGCGTCGAAAAGTGGATTCTGTACGACAACCGGCGACGATCAGCTCAATGGTTGGATTGCATCAGACTCCACCGCACTTGCCAAAGCCGAAATTGCACCAAAAAACGGTAGTGGTGACCGTTTGGTGGTCTGCAGCCGGGCTGATTCCTCACAGCTTTGAATACGGGTGAAACTATTACAGAGGAATTGCCAACAAATCGACGAAACGCACCGTAAGCTCGAACAATAACGACAGGCTTTAGTCCACAGAAAAGGACCAATCCATCTCAACGACAACGGTCTACCCCACATTGCGGAACCAGCGCTACAGCAGTTGAACGATTTGGGCTACGAAACTTTACCTCATCCACCATATTCATCAGACCTCTTGCCTGCCGACTATCACTTCTTCAAGCACCCTAACAACTTCCTGCTCGAGAAATGCCTCACCAATAACAATGACTCAAAAAATGCTTTCAACGAATTCATTGCTCCAAAACTCAAGAATGTTATGCAACTGGAATAAGTGAACTTGTTTTAATGTGTACATAAATTCGGATGGTTTTTATTTTTATCAATAAAGTTTTGCTTGAAGCAAGTTATGACATTTTGAAAAATATAGTTTAAAACGCCCATTTATTTCTGAACAGCCTAATACAACGTGAAGAATACTCCATTTTTACTATTTCATCACACTTATCTTATCACATTCTATTTCATGTGATTTGTATATTATTAAATGAATGCGATTTGATAGTTAACATCATATACAACCACCTTTCTTGGAACTACTGCCTTGGCTCCATAACGCCTCTACCCAGTGTAGTTGTCGGTAATTTTCATAATTCTCATAAAGCAACAATCTATGCGAGTTAAGCAAGAGGAAACAAGGCAAAGCGTATCAAATAGTAGAAAAATGCAGTTTATTCGCCGCAAGAAGCTTGATCATTAAGCTGGCCTTATACACTAAACACTTCTGGGATTCAGTGACAAAGGAAAGTTGCCTACCAGCTGGCTAAACACACAGGTAGAACATTAAATGAACAAAAAGTGTACGAATAAAAAATGTTCACATCCAGTATACAAAAACGAAAGCTTGAATTGTAATCGGAGAACCTGACTGAGCAAGGGCACCCACAATAACGAAGACTACTAGAATTTAATGACTGTGGGCATCAAATGCATTTAAAACTAAACAGTAATACTGGATTCCAAAAAGTAACACATAGTTCTTTCTCCTGTGTGGCAGTTTCGTAAAATAATTCGATCCGTATTGATCAACGGATTACGGTATTCGATGAGAAGTGTGCTCAGCTCATTCTGTGATCGTACACAACGTTTGATGGTCTCGCAGCATTTATCTCTGTAGGGGAACAACCCGAACACGTCCACCTAAGGACTGGATGATTGGCAAGATTGCAGTTACCTCGGTAACCCACTCCCCTTTTTCCAATCGCCAATGAGAAATTCGTCTTCGTTGGGTTGGGAACTTTTGCTTCTTAACGATAAACGCCCGAAAACACACCGCATTCACCTTGTGACGAAGTCTGCATAGAATCGGCGACAGTCAATCTCTTCCATAGGTAGATATAGCAGAGCTTCAACAATCGTCCTACGTAGACGACTAGTCTTATAAAAGCCGGGTGAAACGGAAATTTCTAGGAACGTGCGTTAAGTTAGTAAGCATGTTCATTCTTCAGTTTGCCGGAGATCCCAAACAGTGGACATCTTCATGAGAGAGCTAGAAATAATAAAGGCGACTTTAGAACACTTTTCTATAATAGATGATTGAGGCAATACGAGGTTAATGTGAAAAACTTCCATTCGGCTACTTCTTCAGAGCTACGTTGATCCGAGTTGAAGGTCCTAAGCTGTTCGCAACAACGAAGCGTAGTGAAAGTTATTAAAGTAGGTTAGTTGCTGTAAAGTTAAAGTTAATGATATTGCCGTGCTACGAACCAGCAAATGAAGTACTGACCACTACAGGACTCATTGCTCGCTAAAAAAGATCATATTGGATGATGATAGCAGATCAACTTTCGTCCTGTATGAAACGGTACAGGCGAGTGAAGTTAACGATAATTATGGTACCTAGAGCCACCTCTATACCTGCACACCTACACCCACGCCTATGACACACACACACACATAAGCCCACACCGACATACACACGCACACACCGACACACACACACACACACACAAAGTCCTGGGTAACAAAGAAGAAGGGAAGCAATACAAACCAACACAAATAGTGGTGAGAACTCACCAATTATGATTTCACAGGACAACAGTGAAAGTGTTGATTTGCATAAAATAATGCACCGTTTGAAACGGAAGTGTGAATCAACAACCATCGGCACTGCCTAGTTATGTTCTTCAGTCGAACGATGTTCTGCATTTTTCTCGACACGACTACGACGATCTACATGGCCCGAACGATCGGCTGTGGACAATCAACTCGAACTGTTGCTGCTTCGATGAAAGCGAAGTCGCCGAAACGCGGCCAAGTGAGGTTTTAGAAAACAATTCGTATTATCTTAATCATCTAAGAAACTACTGGGTATTGACGCTGAGGTCAAAGTAAAATCTGCTCTTAGAAATGTCTTATATACCGTCTGTAAAATTCTTGGCTTCTCTAATGTTCTAATGATCAAGAAATAATCATGAGTTCTTGAGAAATCAGAAACGTGGTTGAAGAAGAATTAATCACCAATATCATTTGAAACATAATGTTAAACCATTTAAAGCAGGTGTGCACACTCTTCAAAAATGATTAAAAATGGGAGAACTGAGAAACCCTCCTTCAATGATACCCATTACTAGTTTGTCATACGAAATTTGGAACTACAGTAAGAAATTTTAGCCTTATGTGAAAGAAAAAAAACAGAAACTATGCAAACAGAACTAAAACACCAAAATAGTGATAATTAACGAAGATGCAGACTTTACCTCTTAGTCATCTACATGTAATGCACAAGAAATTGATACAAAATCTGTCCACTATCACCTTAGGTCAGAACGTCACTCGTTTATGCAATGATTACGGGGGTCGATTCATCTCAATGAGTGCCATAAGCCAGTCAGCAATACAATCATCGTGGATTGAAACCCGTGTCGGCTCGAACCCATTTGGGGTATCTATGTTATTTGAAGACCTAGTAGAGAAGGTAGGTAACTTCATAGGATACAGAATAAAAGATCCCTCGTTTCAAGATTGTGAGCGCTCGAGATCTTAAACAGTTGAACCTAAAAGTTGGAGTTTCTTATGAAAGAAGTCCAAGATGAAAGTGTTGTATAATACTAACACCTCAAGTCCGAACCAATTTGCGATTAATCTAAGATATCTCTGGTAATAGAAAGCTTTCTTCAGAGCGACATTGTGCTGAGGACTTGAAAATACCCTAGAAAGGCAATGTCAGGACCCCGGAAAGAAATTGTCCAATAAGCAATAAACCAGCTTCAGAACCCAACACACTGGGCGTTCCCATTTATAACGTCAGGCGGTAAGACAATCGATGAATGGCGGTTAAATCTCGGGTTGAGAAGTATGTCATTGGAATCTGATCAAAAGCACGTCCACGACAAGCCATCAAAGTGCTTCTCGCCCTGCACATATGATTCCAGAACAGCTTCCTCAAACACCGATCTTCAAGCTCTTCTCGAAGTAGCAGTTCTTATTAGATTCCATGTGATCGCTCTGTAAGAAAAAATTAGGAAGAGCGACATACTTACTTATTTGGATACTTAGATGATCCGTCCCCACTGGTTATGCGGGTTTCAGCATAATTTCCATCTCCTCGGAGTTTAGCTGGTTTAGTCAATGTGGCTCCCGGGAATCCCATGGTCAACCAAGCTAAAGTCTGCCCACGATCTTCACCACCGCAGGCAGTCCCAGCCTTTGTGGATCAGAGGGAGATTTGTCAGCATGCGGCTGGTTTGATAGGTTTGATACCAGGACAGTGGTGGATCCTGGTTCTTAGCTGAGCTTCCTGACGGAAATGCCGTACTTCGCCTCAGCTTGAAAGACCCTACTAGGTGGATGAATCTCCCCGCTATACATCGCAGCCCGACAACCAGGAACACCTCCCAGCCACGATGATTAGCAGGACTCTCGTCTTGCGAGGTGAAACAATCATGTTATTAAATGTCAGTGGCGCCGGCTTTGTCCTCCATTCCTACGTTGTCCGTCTTGTATGCGAGTTCTTTTCCCACCATTTGGTCGTCTTCTGCCTTCAGTCCACGTGCCGTAAGAGCTTCGTTTTTTTTATATTTTTACATTTAACACAACTTGACATCACATTATCTCTGCATGCAACCATTTCTAGAATTCTGTTGTTTTTTCTTCCATTTACTATCCATGAAAGACTTCAGATTTTGCAGATCAATTCACCCGCTAGCTGAGGACTTTTGCTCTTCTTTATTAATGTCGTTGAATAGTGGTTAATTCTCATTGCAATCTGAGAGAGCCGTGTTTGGGTGTTTCTACGTCTTCGCAACAGGAATTTGCCATATTTTGCGAACTGCACGAAACACACAGACAAGTCTCCTACCGGTTTCCCATTTTCCCAGAGATGGATGCCTAGTGACTCGAGACTAAGTTGAACCAGCGCCTTCCACTCATTGAGCGACACCATTACCACTCGCTACCGTCGACAACAAATGCAGGATCAGGAAATCCGAAATGGGAAAATATGGTGGAACCTTTTACTGGACTCCTACCCACAGTATGCCTTTCCCAAGGAAATCCATCTTTCTAAAACAATTCGCCGCTCAACTACTCGATCGGAGTCGCTCCATAATATAACACATGTAAAAATCAATCATTTTCTCATAAAGATAAGATGGTTCTTGTTTGATATCTTCGTAGTCTTGTCACTCTGTACCGGGTCCAACAGCTGTGCGAAGATTCGATTCAGCCATAAGCTGTGATAAGTTCTCACCAAAGCCGAAATAGCGAAACCGTATATGAAGGAAACATTTAAACGAAATCCTGTCCATACATAACTAGCGGATTGCGGAAGATCTGCCAGAGCACTACAAGTGGCTTATCGAAGGGCTCCAAATTGGGCGGAACAACTTTCAGTTCTTCAATCCAAAAATCTGGATAAAAAACCTTCACCACCGCCAAGGAGTCGCTCGAGAGGAGAAGAAATTTGAAACGTGATACAAATACATGTTTAACACGGCTCCTAATAAGTTCCAGCAACAGACCGTTGAAGGAAAAAACGATGAATGTGCGAAGCAATTGTTTTACATCTAATGCGACTGGAATTCAGGTTTCATGGTCTTGTGAGGTTACGGATGTCTTTGGCCGATTAGATTGCAATCATTGACGTTTACAGGCTTAAAGAAGGTGGAATCTAACTAAGCGACAACTACTATAAATAAATAGTAAAATAGTAAGCTTTTATCTGTTCGCTAATAAAATAGCGAATTATTTATCAACGCCGAGTTTAACAGAAACTCGACCTTGGGAAATTGCACGAATATATATATATATATATATATATATATATATATATCGATACACTAAGTACTTAGTAGAAACCTCATAGGAAGCGGCTCTGAGGAAGGCGAAGTCCGCCGAAACGTCAGCTTGGTCGTGAACAAAGAGTAATAACACCTCGCGTTTGCTCAACAAAAGTGCGAAGAAAATTGCTTGATCAATGCCGAGGTTAATAGAAAGTCGGTCGTGGCAGTTATTCCCGAATATTATCCTGTTGCCCATATCAAGGATATCTGATGAGCCAACACAGTTAATCAAGCAGGATTTCGACAGATTTTATTCCATGGACCAAATACAAAATGTATCTCGCGTTAGAGCAGTATGTCGGTAACACCATCTGTCCTTTGCCATAACCTTTGTCAACAACGAAAGTGCGTTTGTGAGCGATTAAATGACAAGAATCCAAACATCACTTTATGACCAAGGAGTGGACTCGCCCTGCACATTAGCTAACTGCCATAGTAACTTCGCTACAAAAGTAAAGGTTTTTCACCGACTCCTTACTATCCCCATGGAGACCGGGGTCAGAGAGAGAAATCTCGTGAAAGTTGTTTACGGCGGCATTGTAGTGGCTAATGAACTTGCTCAGTTAGGACAAGAAGGGAATACGCATTGATGACAAATAACTATCAAGCCCACGTTTTGATGATACATCATCATCATCTCACATCTCAAAGAGCCCAAGTGAAGCAGAGACGATGAACTAAACGAAGCGAAAGGATTGGTCTACGCATAAATTGGAAGAAAACCCACGGTGCCGAGGTGAGCTAATCGACTTTGAAAGTTCTCCGATTAGAGAAACAGAAGCCACCGACACCTCAATGGATGCGAAATTCCACGCTGACCTATTCGACTTAACACTACTCCTAGCGGCCCACTATGCAGCAAAAGCTTGGAGAAACACCTCAACCAAGTGAAATGTTCTGCGTACCATCCACATAGAGCCAGAACGATGTCTTCTGAAACTTCACCGGGACATCCCGTTGGAATATGTAGCTCAGTTCATCAAAATTTGTCTTGTTCGAGATCCAGATGACGCATCAACAGAAAAACATAGACAGACCACTATACCTTAAACAATACGCAGCCATTAACGATAATCGCGAAGTAATGACCCGAAAAGAAAATATGCTACTGCCTATAATACTTGAGATGGCTCACGGATCATGTATTCCAGTCAATAAGTAACCATCTACCACAAATTATTGAATAGTAATTTCCTTGCAAAAAAAAACAACAGATTATCAAACATACCACATATTTCTTGATGTATTCACACGCCACACCCTTATGTGATACGAAATTACTAGGCGTACCTAACGACCCTAAAATCACAGTTTTATAAGAGTGCTTTTTATTTTTTGGACATTTTCATCCAATGATCTTCAATGTCCAAACATCCACGATATTATTGGCAACTATTGGGACGCAAATTCCTTTTTTGTGTAAGAATATTGCCATGTAGAATCTAAACAGTTCATTACCACAGCTTCAAAATCAAGCTACTTATACGACGTTCTCATTCTAAATTCAGCGAGAAAACCAAAATAATTCTCCGTTCTTAAATTGATGTGACTGAATGTCCCCGGTAAGTGACACCGGCACTGCGAAATCCCACATAAATTCTAAGAAAAGGCGCTACAAGGTCAATTTCACAAAGAAAATGGTTACTTGAGCAATTGCTAAAATCCCTCTCGTTTCCATGTTAAAACATATAAAATGGATACTGTGAGTCACCAGGTGATGCTTCCGCCAAGCGAAACTGATAGGACTCAGAACGCAGTTTTAGAATACAAAAACACTGTAACCAGTTTTCTATTTACTGCCTATTTTTTTTCACGGCAGGGTACGACGTGAAATACAACTAGAACGACGCTGAGATATTTGCAAACCTTCGGACCGCAAGCATCTCCGGCGGGTATCGAACTTCGCTTATACCCTTTCTGGGCACTAACGTGTTCAACACTACACCATGCGTGACCTTCGTTTCGCCTTCCTCTCAACCGTGTTTTATAGGCGCTACAGTTTTGTTTTTGGTTGCTTTACGTTTTATAGCGCCTATAAATCACGACTGAAAAAGAGGCGAAACGAATGACACACATGGTGTGGTCGTGAACACTTTAGCCTCCGGAAAAGGGTGTTAGCGACGTTCGATCCCAACTGCACACCCTTGCGGTCCGCACATCATACCCTGCCATGAAAAAAATATAGGTAGCAAATAGAAAAGTTCGCGATTTATACTACAGCCTCAGCTTAACTGGGTTCAATGCCGATTTGTGCTCCGTAGATCAATGCCGTTGGCAATATTATTGTGTTCCTTAAATGGACGCCTTCGAGGGGAAAACGGACCATGTGTGATGCACTGGGCACGAGGTTTCGACCGTGCCATAAATCTGGCGTGTCTAGTGCCATTCCAATCGCTAAACATTTCTTGTTCAACACTATTCATGAAATAAACTAAAAACGTCGAACAAATAACTGGTTCCTCTTAATTTAATCATTCACCTGCTAACATTAGAGAAACTTCAAGCGAACATTATTCAATCATGAGAAAATAAATAAATACGAGTTAACACAGTTGGCGTGACAATCTTCTTTCTGCGGGGTCAAATCATCACGTTTACAAAAGAAAAAGAATTGGTTAGACGAAACGACGGTCAAGTTTAGGTGTAGCACATAGAAACGGAATACACAACACATGATAAGATGTTGAGACAATACACCTAAACGCCTAAGAAACAGCTTCAAAACAAAGCACTGTATATCAAACGGATGGAAAACTAGTGACCCTTCGGATACCAGTATGGGGGGTCATAGATTTTTGAAGAGACAAAAACGAGTGAACCTTTTAAATCATGGAGCTGAATAAAATTAGAACTGGAATATCTTGCTGTTCTCAATCGACGTCCATCGCTAACGAATATTCCAATACGAGTACAAAAACTCGACCAAGATATACGATACACGCTAAACGAAAGACGTAACACACCTACAGGGAATCGAGTGAAGTTATTTTCTAGGACGTCCTCATCCTCTATTCTTCAGCTGGTTGCTCAACCAATCAAGACCCTCATAAAGGCCATCACCCGATGTCGCACAAGTAGCCTACAAAAGTGCTTTATGAAGAAACTGACAAAGTATCCCGATGGTACATGCTGAATGTACTTGAAGTATATAATCTCGACAGTTTCTTCAATATACACTTGAAATCTCGAATTCCACCTGACTATCCATTTCGTAAGACAAATATGAGCTTCGGGATTACCGTAGGATTTAATGCTTACCTGGATGTACCAAGACCTGTTCCTCAGTGTATGTAATCCTAGCTTATCTGTAACTTCAGCTGCATTCATTGCATTTGGGAGATCCTGCAATATTTCTTAGTGCTTATGTATCTGAATACAAAGGTAGCTATTTAAAATATAAAGAGCTAAATGATAAAGCTGTTGGCGTTCATCTATCCCTGAAAGATTCGCCATGCATTCGACTTCATTAAGCATCATTGGAGGTGATTGAACACCTATCTGGCCTATACAATGACCTACTGATGTATCGCGCCAGTGCTGCTATCCTCCCAGACAAGTATGGTACCAGTTTACCGACCCTGGAGAGATGGAAGGTTTGGTGAGCCTTGCGCGCAGGGATCGATCCCATATGTATTGCAAAGCACCTTCGACCACTGCTCTACGTGAGCGTATATGAAACCGTATACAGTAATTTCCCACCTGTTTATTAGCAAAGACAAGTAGAACAGCATCTCTGAGTTCGTCCTCAGCCAGCATACGCATCAGTTCTTCCCGAGCCTCACCAACACGCTCACGATCATTCGAATCAACGACAAAAATAAGTCCTACAAGTACTGAAGTTCAAAGAACCGACGACGAGAAGCATCAATGGATACTCCGTTCTAAAGACGAAAACTGACTTCTTCTTCAATGTGGTGCACAGATGCGAAGGAAAAAATGAAAGGAAAGCCCACACTGACCTTGGGTGTTCTGGAAGTAGTGCCTCCACAGAGGTCTAATCTTATCCTGACCTCCAACGTCCCACACTGTAAACGATATGTTCTTGTACTCGACTGTCTCGACGTTGAAACCTAAGCGATTGTTGAAAGAGTATGGAGTGTTAAAAGGAACACAATGGACGGAAATTTCTGGAAGAACATACCAATTGTAGGAATCGTAGTAACAATTTCGCCCAACTTCAACTTGTATAGAATTGTCGTCTTACCAGCTGCATCCAATCCCACCATAAGAATTCTCATCTCCTTCTTACCAAAGAGGCCTTTGAACAGATTTCCGAAAATGTTACCCATCCTGTAATACAGTAGAAACTAAAAAGGAGTGATACATTCGTAGAATTCCAGAACAATCTGAGATAAAGCAGATGAACAACTAAGTCACAATCGAAGAGGAAGAATGACAGAAAAAGCAGCCTTATCGGAAATATTCGATAAAGTAGCTAGAATGCAAACGTCAATCCAGCTGTTTTTCAGGCCTCCGTGGACTACAAGCAATCTAGCTGACCCCAAGGCTATTTCCTAAGTATTCTTAATCTCTTAGGGCCCACTAGCATAACAGAATACCACGAAGGAATCAGATATGGGAGAATACAAAGCAAAATTGCTAGTTAAAACCGCAAGTGCGATGTCTCACCACGTCAGCACGCACACGAACGCGCCGCCGACCTGGACGGGACCGCCGCCATTGAACGTGAACATCTAAGGCCGGTGCCAAATGTGTTGTTGAGTTCGTCAGTACAAAGTACTGTTTATTTTTGGGGTTCAGTACTATTTCTCCCTCTTGCTATTTCTCTCTTGCTATATCTGTATACAAGTACTTATGGGGCACTTTTGGAGAGATGTTGGTTAAATCGTGGCTTGATCGTGTATGTCGTTGTCATTTTCATGCTGGCAGTTTTTACTCGGTGGTGTTACTTAGTGTCCTGTCAGAATAACCTCTTTCTTATTTTGGTTACAAACAAAAATCGTAACTTTGTCCAGTACAAGGGTACTTTTGCTCTGTTATTTTAGCTTTTGAGCTCCATTCACAGCTAGTGAGTGGACCGATAAGAAGAAATAAGATAGCAGTAGTGATAACTGATGAAATCATTCCATGGAAGCTGCCATGGTCAGAGAGAGGAACATTGCTGAGTAGTTCAGTTCTTCTTCAGGTTTTGTAATGTTTTCAGATCGCAAAGAGAGCAGAAGACCAAGTTGTCGACTGCGCATGGGTTTGTGCTTGTATTCGTGATGTTCTTACCGGCTGTTGGCTCATTGTCTTACCATGTTTGACTTCATTACAAGAGACCACTTGTGAACTATCTTAGTCTGTTCTGCACTGTGCTAAATCTTCAGTATGTAAAACTCGAAGTTCTGCACAGTCCATGCAGTCGCTGTCTGCCGTGGTACACTTCAAGTCATGCTCCAAGTACATATTGCTTAACACTTGGCCGCCGTGCATCGTGTTCACATGATTTTAACTTCCGAGTAGGATTTCAGTACAGTTGCTTTGTTTCAGTTTGACATGACAGAACAACCTGAACGCTTCAGGCCAGAGGCGCCTTTCAAATTCACCAAGGAGGGGTTCGATCCACTACTTTTAGGCTCGGTTGGTATACTATTAACAGCGTAAGTGTCATATCGTAAAGCGTGGAATTGTTTGGAATATGTTTTCAATCTTGTTGGTCCTGAAGTCTCCCGTACTTACATTCAGAGCATGCGCTCCTTTTGTTTACAATATAAAAGTGAAATAAGTTCATAAAACGCTTAAAATAGTTGGGATATTGTTAAGAAGCATGCTTGACAAATGGTATGTGACCGATCCTTATCTATTTCCAGCCTCTTTTTCATAATCTATCGACTTCTTCGGCTTCATTGGGATGAAATAGCTGCTCGTAAACGCACAGAAGCACTGCTAGCAATGGCAGAAGATGACCAGAGAGACGGTCTTCGAGATGCTCAGTGTTCGTTCGAATTTAGTTTGCGGGTTTTAGCGGTAATGTCTATCACAACACTTCGTGTTATAACAGAATTTGCAGTTACCGGTGGTCGACGACGCAACGTCCGTCGACGGTTACAACACCAAACCGATGACTTTGTTAATCAGATGTTGGAACAGCAAGATCCCGAATATGACGGTAAGCTGTATAGAAGGAACAGGCCATAACCTTCTAACGGTTTACCACCTCATCGTGGGTAGGAGGCGTTATATGTGTGTCGGGCTGCAATGTACAATGAAGGATTCGTCCACCTGGCAGGGTCTCCAGATCTGAGTCCGGCGTTTCCATCAGGAAGCCTAGCTAAGAGTAAACCAATACCAGGATCCGCCATTGTCCTCGTATCAAACTACTCGTATGGTGGCAAATCTTTTTCTGATCCACAAGGGCTGCGGCTGCCCGTGGTAGTCAAAACCTGGGGCAGACTTTGGTCAGCCTGACCTCGGGATTCCAGGGAACCACAGTGGCTAAACGAGGAGAATTCCGAAACAATGGAAGTTATGCTGGAGTCCGGACAGCCAGTGAAGAAGAGTCATCCAAGAATCAGGCCATAGACATTTGTTGAAATTATTGCAATTTATCGTGTTTTTGGTGAAATTTTGAATTTAGATCCTGATCCAGAAGGTCCTTCACCGATATTTGAGAGCGATGAGAAAATCGGGAAACGTAAAGCAGCTAAGCTACAAGCCAAGGCGGAAAGAAAAGCAATGCGAGAGCAGGTAGATTGTGCGCTTAGTTATCGCTTTTGTGGTGTTTTATTTCTCGCAGGAACTCATTGAACGAGAAGAACGTAAAAGAAGAGAGAAGGAGAAGGAAGAAAAACTCGAGAGAGAAAGGGAAAGGGAACTCGAAGAAGAGAAGTTGGAACAGGAGCGGTTGGCCAAGGAAAAAGAAGCACGCGAAAAGAGAGAACTCGAAGAATACCTGGCGGTTGGTCTATGATTTGATGTGATTTTTCCGGTACTATGGCTTTCCTCTGTTTTCTTAAAGAAGTTGTTCCTTATATGTGCAGATATGCTAGGATAGGAGAAGACTTTACTAACAACGTAGAGTCAACAAATCTTATCTCGCTAAAGTGAGATTTGCAATGGTGCTCAGGTATGAGCAACACCCGGAACCTCAGAACCTCAGGTGCGTCAGCGATTACCTGCTCTTGGGGCTCGTGTGATATCCACTGCACCAACTGAGCCCATTGCTCTACATTTCACTCAGGCAGTTTTTTACTCTTAACGTCCCGTCAGCATTTATCCGGCAGCGGGAATGATCTGGGTAGCACAAATCGGCATTGGAAGCAGTTAAACTGAAGTTTCCTGGGCCCGAGAATCTGTTTTGCTCGCATCTCAGCATCTTTGTGGTTACGTTTCATATAATGGCTTACCACAAAGAATAAACGGCTAATAAAAGTTAAAACTAAGTGAGAACTAAGACGTGCTTTTTGAAATTGGGACTAAGGTTGCTGAGATGCCAAGTTGGTGTCCATGGCTTTTGTTCCTATCTGCTTCATGCCAATAGATGTCTTTGGATAGGAAAACTGTTCTTCCGCTTCTTCGGCTCACCGTCAGTGTTTATGTCAACATAAATTAACATTTGTGACTTTCACTGTGGTCACGCTTTCGAATGAAATTGGTCAACGATGCGAATATTGTAATCTGCTTTCGTTATAGGCTACATCTAAAAAGAAAAGTTTCTTTTTATAGATAGTCAATATCTGAGTTGCCTATTTGTAGTGGTTTCATTAGCTGAATCAGTATCAGTGGTTAAACAAGATTTTTTCTAGTTGAAATCCTCGTTCGCCGTGGAAGAGGAGGGTTTCGATCAAATTGAAGAAGAGGAATCAAACAACCTCATGGAACAATTTGCTGAATATGTGAAAACGAGCAAGGTCCGTAGTGCATTGATGATTATTTCGGAGGCGACACCTTTCTTGGTTATGGCGCTCAATGTTTGGTTTTTGATAGATTGTTAATATGGATGAACTTGCTGCACATTTTGGACTTAAATCGGATGAAGCGATAACACGACTGCACTATTTTCTCGACAACGGCTTTCTTCAAGGCGTCATCGATGATCGTGGAAAGTTTATCTGCATCACTGATGACGAGTTAAATGCAGGTGAGTTTTGCATCTAGACAAAGTATATAGATTCTAGCAATCACTGATTCCGTCATGAATGACAATATCGATTTGGGTTGTGGCTTGCTTGTAATTCATAGAGAATTGAGTAGCTGGTTATTGGTGTTAAATTTTTTCTTAAAGGTTCTATGTTACGGTTGTGAAATCCACTTAATATCCGCGTGTCTCGCGTACTATGCCCATCGGCTAATTTCTTGTCAGAGGGGAAAATCTTTCATGGAAAGGGCGTACTACAGAGAGTAGCTCAGTAAAGCCAATTTCATCACTTCGATCCTTTTTTTTTTCAAATTTCCCGATGTTGTATTCACTTCCACTGACCTCTCCTAGAGTTAGTGTTCACAATAACAAATTTTTGTAAAGGATCTTAGTTTCGGATCACTTCCTGCAACTTCATAAAACGTGCATAGTTTGCAAGAAACACCCATGATAATTCTATTTTCAATGGGCATTTTAAAAAGTCCGAACGATATCAAACAATCAGATCACGCATTTTGTTAAGTGGTGTCTTTGTGGATTCGGTATGCAATATCGTCGTTGAACGGCTGAATAATCAGTTCGATTCAGTGCCGTCATGGTGACTGAGTAGACGATTTTGATCCACAAAGCCGCAAGCCTGTGCGACCCAACGGACAGCAATTGTCTGTAGAGAAGGCTTATGACTTATGTAGTACAGTTTCTTTAAACTCCCACCGGAAATTAGACTCTGCTAGAATTCAACGTGTCACCGGGGAAAAAAGAGATAACAGAACCTTACTTTGCAGTAGAATCTCTGTGACAACCGGGTAAACATTGTCAATGACGGATGGAAGTGAAGCAAACCGATTCAAGAAGTACTGAAGCCCACACATGTGAATAAATGACATCTAAATAACGCCCTTCTTAACGCCGAACGTCACAAGGTCCTCACGAATTGTATTAGAGCACACTGGTCAACTATGTAACGTAGAATAACATATACTTGGATGGCGCGTCTTCACCAGTTGTATGGGTCCCAGTACATTTTCCATTCTCCGGAGATTTTCTGGTTTAGCTATTGTGGTTTCCTGGAGAGGATAGTTTGACCAAAGTCTGCTCTAGGTCGTCACCACTACAGACAGTAACCGTCCTTGTGGATCAGAGGCAGGACATTGGTGAATCGTGAATTGGTTTACTCTTAACTGGGTTACCTGATAGAAACGCCGGACTCCTTCTCGGCTTGGAAACCCTGCTAACAGGATGAATTCCCCGCTGTATATCGCAGCTCGATACCCTGGAACACCATCCGGCCACAATTTGGCGGTGAACCGTTAGGAGATAGCAACATATGGTAACATATAATAAGGTGACATAATTTATCTATTACGGCTACTTCATGTCGTTCATGCGCTTATAGCTGTTTGTCACGCTTCTACACATGCTTCACTGGGTTGCTCTCTCGTTTGTATACATTGGTGTTCAGATTCCATTATAATCACATTTTTATTGGAAAATAACACCACATATAACTTGCACCCATTCTGTTTTTCAGTGGCGAAATTCATTAACCAGCGAGGTCGCATCACTATTCAGGAGCTTGCCGAATATAGCAACAGACTTATTCGCTTAGACAACTAGTCATAAAGCTGAACCATCTGTTAGAAAACCACGTAAAAGTTTCGCCATATTTTCTTAAATTTTCTATTCAAAGTCGAAATATGAATATGTCCAGATATATACAGAATTATAGAGTACGAAATATCTCACGCAGAGACCCGGCAGCTTAAGGGCGTGACGCAGTCCAATCTGAAGGGCAGATGCAGAATCTGACGGGATCCTATTTGTTTGACTAATCACATAATATCTTTAAAGCTCGGAAGCATACGAATTGTTAGTGAGACCATTTTCCAAATACACTGAACTCTAGAAAAAGTCCTACATCACCGGGCAGCTGCAATTCCGTATCTATAAGCTCCTCTTTGGTTATCACGGTTACATATCAAGTGAACGAGAGCCATCTCTTGCACCGGACGGACCTCCCGTATCTGCGTGTGCTGTCATTTCTTCTTCTTGCATTAAACGTAAACAAGTTCCCTGGCCAAATCGTGCATCCATGAGGATTTTCTGGATGTGCATCTTAGCGATAGCTTTCTGAAATTACTGGTATAAAGAATTACCCAAAGGCCGGTACCTCCCGTCAGCATCCATTAATTAAAAAAGGCAATTATATAGTGGATATAAGATTAAAATAAGATCTGTTAACAAAAGACAGTACTCTTAACAAAGCAAGGACCACGGCAAAACATCAGTATATGAAACAATAGCATATATGTGTATATGAAAATATATGAATAGCTTTTTTTTGTTCAAGTCATAACTAACAGATCACCACGTACCTCATCGTCATTTAGGATACTCAAGTTCTGGCTTATAAATTGTTGAAATTGTAGATCAGCATCGTATTGACTCTGCTGAAGGTATCCCGACCCTAGCGATGGTGAGTGATGTTGCGGAGATGTAGAGAGAGCACGTGTTTGAGATCTTAAATGATCGACCATCTGAAACAATAAAATCAGATCAAAATAACATCTGAGATAATAAGCATACCGAAAGTTGCATATGACGCGATTGGTGTGAACTTCCTCGTGGTACTGCCTGATGGCCACTGACCATCATTGTACTAAGTGGGGAGTCACCCAACAAAGGTGAGTCGGAATCTAGATGAAGTAAGATCACTTAAAAAGAATTTTTGAAGAGCTTGCAATTTAATGTCTTTGAAGTATGTTTAGGTTTATACCATGTTGTTCAATGACAACTGTGCGTTCCTCTATACCGTCATCGATAATGATGTCGTCGCCAAGCTGACCACCACTGCTTATTGGGTTGGCTCCACTTGTCATACTAAGTGGAGGAGACTGATTCGGCAAAGAAGCGCTCTGTTGTGAAGACTGAGCCGTTGATTTTGGTATTACAGCAATACGCTTTCGCGGTGGAGGATTGACACTGAACTCATAAACTAGATCGAAAATAGATATCATCGTACAGCCAGTCAGAAGCAATATCCATTCTCTTGATCTGTAAACAAACTACGACTTACCCCGAAACCATATCAGAAACATTGACAAGTCTATACATCTTCTGAGCTCCATTAGTGTAGAAAGTGGTTGGGTCAACTACCATTGTCATTGTATCTAAGGCAGTTTATAACATTGGTAAAATATACGACATTAGCTATATTTTATGAACAATATGAGTGGAATACCACCTGTTAACGGAGTTTTAGTATGATGCAGGAGAAATGAGCACAAACCTTTCTTCACGTTTCCAATCATGCCTGCACTACCAGTAGCAGTCACGGTAACCCCCTCATGACCAATTTTCTGGATAAACTGCGAGGAAGATGATGGTGGTGCGTGAACCTTTGACAGTAGTTTGGACAACGACGTGCACAATCTCACTATCATTAAAGCATAAAAGAAGAGATAGCAGAAATCCTTTGGGAAACTCGGTTCACTCATTAACATAAGAGCTATACTACCACTAAAAAATCTTGATATTACTTAGAGTAGAAAATAAGTAGCAACAAACTTGAGCCTGGCCTACGAACAAGGATGATAATGAACGTCTTTCACATTTAAATGTTCCAGTCATGATGATAACTAACTAATGACGGACATAGAACACAAAAAAAGATGTGAATCTTTAAGGAAGATAATCAATAGAGTGCATTACTCACAACATGGACACATTGGGATCGTGTATTCGAGGTAGCAACTCCGGTTATGGCTTTAGAAGTATGGCTGAAAAATCCACCACTTAAAATCCCATGGAGGTATTAGAAAATACGAAACAGAAGCAATGTTAATAAAAGACCACTTCAAACTAACACTGACGTCATGCTATTGCGCGCAGCACTTTCAGTCCCACTTGTAGGACCAGTGACTAATCGGATAGTGGTTTCTCCTCCAGTAGGACTAGACTGTCGTAGTAAGATATGATAACCTGCAAAGCGCCAAATTTCATGGAAAGCTAATCACCAAAGCTAAGGAACAACTCAGAAAAACCGCTACTCTTTTGCAAGACGTTATATTCTAGTAGGGAATGCAAACAGTGCCTAAATCTACCTCCACTATGTGATTCTGACTGTGACAATCGTCTGTGTGATGCTAGTGTCGGTGTTGGTTGTTGATAACTGAAAACTGTTATTCTAGGAGTTCCACAATTATTCGCTTCTATGGAAACCTACCCTGAGATCATTACATCGTGGTTCACCTCGTTAAAATACACATCCTGTGCGTTCGTCGGTGACAGCGACAAGTGAGATTGGGTTGACAGTGCTGTAACTTAAGGTCTCTTACGACAATAAATGTTCTGTAACCATAACTCGGACCACATACGTGCATCTTCGAAAATGTACTCGTCTATCCACTGCATAGATTCAGACAAAAGACCTCCAGATGGACACAACTGCTCAGCGGCATCCTGTAATCATAAAACATTGTTTCTGACTAGTCCAGAAACGGGTCAAAATCAAAACATACCATGTCAAGGGTTTGCAATATTGCGCTTACCTCTCCACGGTCCGTTTTTTTCTGGATATATTGGTCACGTAGGCGATCCCATTCGTCAATAAGCAAATTCAAATCTGCTGAAAACAATAAAAAACCAATTATTATACGTATTAAGCTTTCCAGTCCAATTCACTTAAATGACAGTATATAATGACACAAACTTCCAAGTAAAGCAGTAAGAAGTAACTACGACGTGGTATCAACAAAAGAACAAAACAAAACTACTCGGAACATACACTGCCAGTTCAGCTCCTCAGCGATCCTATCCCAAACTCTCATTCGAAACTTGTTGTTCTCTGGCTTATCGCGATAAAATTCGTTGAGTGGATCGTAAAGACAGGGATTCTCACGAACGGCATTAATCAAACGCAGCTGCAAAAAAAGGATACGTTCAAGTACTACTTGTACGAAAAGAACACACAGAAGAACAATGGACTGTTACATGGAAATCCTCATCCGCAACATCACGTGATTCTGACTCAGAAGCCGTTGCATTCAACACCAACTTGTCGTCGATCGATGACTCAATGGTGGGGAAAGCCTTCTCACCCTGTTCAAAGTCGTCCGTAACGACCTTCGCTAAAATGAAACAGCTAGAACGAGTAAATCTATAGGCGATACAGTTGGCAACAAAAAACGATGCAAGTAGACATAGTAAGCCATGAATGACGTAACGAGGTATGTTGACGTACCTGACCTGGTAGGGACATTCTTCAACTCGGTCAGCTGATACTCGGCGGTTCGAGTCGACGAGTTCTGGCTGGAGGCTTGTGGTGTTGCGGACTGTTGTCGTCGAGGGTGAGCACCCGCAACTTCCATACTGAAACGAAGATCCGGAATCACGGAAAACACAACGGCATCAATGGGAAACGCCGCAACGGCATCACATAAGCTGCTTCAGATCTACTGATCTACCGGCGATCGATAGCGATTTCTGAGGCGGGCGTCTTCGTCTTCTGGACAGGTTCTAGTGGAAAACTCACGACTCAGTGTCGACGGACGGACATCGCGCATGCGGCCGTACGGCTCCGCATACGGAACCGCCCTGGACAGGCCGGTGCTGCCGAGTGGCTTCGAAAAGCGCTCATTCGCGGTATTTCACGTTCATGCCGCGCAACCGCTCCAGAACCGCGACGCAGGCCTTCAGAAACCGCAACGACACGCTCGCGACACGACGACGACCGCGTCGCCGTCCCGCTCGCGCAGAAATGAGGCGACCACGGCTCGGGACGCAACCGCGATCGATACGCCTATCGTGGCGGGGCCTACTATGTCTATCATCTGTATCATCCCTTTAATATGGAGTGTGTTTTTTCACTCAGAAAATTCGCACGTCTTGTTGAGAGTAGCGATTGTACCCTTCCGAAATCGGAGGTTAAGGTCTATAGCTTTGATTAATCCTATGAGGTTCTGTAGTCGTTTTTATGATTTGCTACCCAAAGTAATCAAGATTTGAGCTATGGAAACAGAATTCATATGATTGTTCTTCTCTTATCCCACACTTTTGTTCTACCAGCCGACCGCTATGAATGCAAGGACGACTTTGTCCTTCGTGTGGTGGAATTGAACTTGCTGCACTGAATCAGTCTAGCTCGTAATTTTATTGCGCTACGGTGCTTCATTTCCAAATATTTCTTCTTCTATGGTTCCAGTTATGGCTTATTTTATAGTATACTGAGTTGATAAATAGGTAATCGTAGCACAAATAACAAACTTGAAAAGAAGGTGAGTGGTCAAGGGTTTCATCTTTTTAGTGGAACCGGACTTAATTTTTCATTATACCGCCGACAACATCACACCCTCGGAAATTATAATGACGAAGGTTACGCTTCCATCTGTCTACGCTCATCTTTAGGGAAGTGCTGACTTTAACGCCTTTATATTTACCAAATCCATGTTCAACGTGTATACATTGGGTGGATTCCATCCATATCATGGATATGGTTTCCTTGATGGATAGTCTTTGGCTGTCCTCAAGCTGTAATTTACTTACTTGGATACTTGGATGGCCCGACCTCACTGGTTGTGCGGGCCCCAGCATAATCTCCACTTTTTCGGAGGTTTGCTGGTTTCTTCGAGATCCAGGAGAACATACATCGATAGCGAAACGTAGATAGGCCGGTCAAATAATGAGAAGAACAGACGACAAACGGACGAAAAGAGCAGTAGAGTGGACTCCAAGAGAATGCAAACGTCCCCTAGGACGACCACCTACACGTTGGGCAGACATGGTAAACAAAGTTAATCAGCTGTACCCGTAGTTTCAGTTGTTTTACAGATCACGGTATGAGACTCGCACACGCTACCATGCTCGAACAAGACCACCACCATTGACTACGATTGCGAAAGAAAGGAATGAATGGCATATGTACTGGGGTCCGCACAGCTCATGAAGTCCGAGTATCCAAGTATGTATCCAAGTTTTCTGGTTTAGCCATTATGGTTCCCTAGAGTGCCGTGGCCAGCCAAACCAAAGTCTGCCCCAGGCCGTCTAACCACAGGCCGTCGCCGCCCTTTACTTTTAGTTGGTTCCTGTTGGAAACCCAGGACTCTTTCCTAGCTTGGAAGGCCCTGCCAAGGGGACGAATTTCCCCGCTGGACATTGCAGTCCGACACCCGGGCACACCTCCCAGCCGCGATGATTCGGTAAACCGTTGCGAGGTGAGAAGTAATTTGTTGGCTCAAAACATTTCGTCTTGATGAACAGGGTATGGACGAATTTTAATGGTGGAACGTTACGGTTTTGAAAATGACAATGAAGTTTAATAGGACTACCTTATTTCAATGCTTTTGGAATTGCTGAAACTGGACCCGAATGGATTTTTTTCCATGCATCTATCTAGCGATGATCACCATGGAAAACCATAGTGGAAATAAACACGGACAAGCACGTTCACCATCTTTCTTGATGAGCAAACAGGAGGCTGGTATTACAGCATTTACCCATTTAGAATAGCTGATATTTTAGTGGTTTAGCTTTCTTCAGAGCCTGGAACGAGTCAAATTGACACGCAACTTGGTCAACCAAACATTTCCATAGTCTATAAAAGATGGCTAAACCGCTGAACAACCAGCTATTCTGCATGAATAAATGCTGTAACAGCAACCTCGTGTTTGCTCATCAAGAAAGACAATGAATTATTGATCAATGCCGAGGTTAGAAGAAGGTCGGTCTTGTGATTTGCTACCCTTGTTCAATTGGAGCAATAAGGCTCTGCTCTTTGGCTACTACGCTTCTCCCCTTCGATATTTTGTGACTGTTGATATGAATATACTTTAGATTAATCGTGCTGCTCATTTGATTTGACCATAGCGAAATCTTTCTAATGTTATCGGGTCCGTGAAATGAGACTGGACCAGAGTGGCCTTACGTCATGCAGCTGGTGGGGTAGGGTGATTGCTGGTAATTCCTCGAAATGTGGGCCTGGCTCCAAATAGGGCGCATGTAGCGCAGTTGTCGGAGGCGCCTTGCAATACACACGGGATCAATCCGTGCGCCCTTGGCCCATCAAGCCCTTCATCCCTCCAGGGTCGGCAGATTGGTACCAGGCTTGTCTGAGAGGATAGCAGCGCCGGCTCGATATATCGATAGGCCACTGCGAGTCATTGTAAAGGCCAGATATGAATTCATTCACCTCCAGTGATGGTTAATGAAGGCGAATGAGTGGCTCATCGCTCAGGGATTGATCAACGCCGAGAGCTTTATCCTTTTATGGTTCAAAAATCATCATAATGGAGATTACGATGATTCGTTATCCGGAAGGAAAATCATGGAGTAGAGGTATTTTCACCGACAGCTGGTACCTACACTCGTTTTTTAACCTCGACGCGACGAAGCTGGTTTTCGATAACCGGCAGCGATTTCTCCGTCATTAGTGCATTTCAGAAGTTGGGACTTTCATCCCGATGAAGTAACCTCACTCGGCAGCGCTCTGTTATAAAGGGCCGTTGTTGATACTGATTGTTCACTGATAATCGTTCGTTTTTCTCCCGACAATCCATCATTCAGGAGTCGCTATCATTATCATCTATCAAAGAGCATAACGAAATTTCAAAAACCGACTTTCCTTTAACCTCGGTGTGACTAATCAACATATATTTTTAGACCTAAGACGACTCGATGCGGTCACGAAGGCCCATAGCGGAAAAAGGGCTAACTCTGGTTAGTCGACTCGAATCCTGTATTGAAGAACGTGAAAGCCCTGAAACGTTAGCCAGATAAACACATTGGCTTATCGATGAAAAAAATAACCACATCAGTATACATGGAGAACAGCATTATCCCCAATTGGGGACCACTGTAGTATTTGAAAGTGTACTAGCAATTAAAAGTACATCAAATTTCTCTCCAGTTACGTCATAAAGCGTAAAACGTTCGGTTTCGATCAATCTTTGAGAGATGCGCCATGCAATTGACTTCGTCGAGCTTCGTAGAGGTGGTTGCTGAAATATGTAGTGCTGCTCGCGTGCCTACAAGTCCCTACCGACTATTCGGAGGAACGGAAGGCTTGTTGTGCTTGGAGGGCGTGCTTGAGCCAGCGAACCGACATGCAGTGTGTATTGCAGGGCACTTCCCAACCGCTGCGCTATGCGAATTGCAATAGCGTTATATAAATTATAAAGGTATTTCGTGCACAACGTAGATATGAACGTTGAGCTCTTAGGCCACTAAAGCCTATAAGGGCGATTTATCGAAATAATCGAATTTCCTTGAAAATCCACAGCGATTTGCAAGCCTTCACCACAAGCAACGTCAACGGACTGCTTGCTAAGGGCAAACAAAAGCAACTCGAGAGGTACCCGCATGTTTCCCATCCGTTTTCATTCGCACATTAGAGTTGCTGCACCAAGAAAATCTAGCTTCAACGTTGTTGGGGGCATAGCAATACCTGAGAGTGCGCGTTCGCTATTAGAATTGGACCCAAGTTTTGCACCATCACCACCCATTTCTAAAACGACCCTGCGTAGGATATCATGCAACCTTTATGAGCTTCAAGATCGGCGCCGCTATCAGGCCAAACAAGAAACATCAAATAGAGGTGGAAGCCAAGAGGCGGCGACATTACCACTATCTCCTTTCCCTAGAACGTTTTTTAGACAGCAGGACCCCAACGACGAAATTGGCACAAAATTCCGCATGTTTTCGGGCGGCGTTTTCAACACTCTTAATCACTATCGCGATAGCAGATTTATCTCTAACCTTACAGCCGCACAAAAGTGTGGCATACAAGAAATTAGAGATTTAATAAATTCAAAGACCATTAGGCTATCAGTTAATGTTAAGGGAGGAGAGTTCGTAGTTATTCCTCGCCAGCTGGATATTGAGAAACAGAGCATCTTAGTGATGTTACCCTCTATCGCCCATCCTCTGAGAAGGAATACAAAAGTCAATACGGAAAACTAAACAATCAGTGGGTCAAAGTGGCAAAGGCGGCAGGCTTAAAATCGTCGGTTATTTCGCACTGTAAAGTTAATAGATCAACATGCCCCATCTTATACTTACTTATTAAAACACATAAGTTGGTATCACCTGATGATCTTGCGTCAACTAGTCCATCATCATTTAAGGTTGAACAGCTGTGTAGACGGGCCAATGGATAGGATAACCCGGTTTCTAAGCCTAATACTAACCCGGTGCTTAAACATATTCCAGCTCACCTCACGAACACCCAAATGTTCCTAGAACGTCTACGTAACGCGTGCTTAAGCTGCTCAATTTTCAGAAGGTCTGGGAAATATTTCGCGCAAATAAGGGGGTTGGCAATGGGAAAGCAACTGGCACCAAGCCTTGGTATTGTGTTTATGTCTAAAGCAGAAGCTCCGTTCTCGGTCTCCGGCCGCTACTCTACTGCAGGTACATAGATGACTATTTTGTCGTCTTCACTACGCAGGAGGAGATGGACAAATGCTTCGAACTATTGAACGAGCAGTTTGAGTGCATTAAGTTCACCCGGCATAAACCGAGAAAAAACTGGCTTCCATCTTTAAACGTTCAAATAATCAAGTAGCGGTTACATGACAAAGCGGTGCCGAAAGCCAAGTAACAAGAACATCCTGGTTCATTCTCTTTCTTCCCACCTTTCACACACAAAGTGGGTGCTTATGGGAAACATGCTTCGAACAGCCACCTCTGTGTGCACAAGTAGGGAATAAAAGGAAGAATTGTGCAACTTGTCTCTTGAAATAGCCATCTCCAATGGCTACGAATTAGTAACTCCACGAGATAAGCTTAGAAGGAGAGCGACGCCCCAAAACGAAGGGTTTGGCCAAAAGAAAATCCCGTTTATCTTGCCCTTCATTAGCGATGAAATAAGTATAGCGATATAGCGATACTTCAGAAAGGCAGAAAAGGCAGGAATCGGTAGCGATAAATGAAATACTACCGAATACTCTTCGTCGCTAGTTAGTTCGCAATCGCCTATATGGCCGCCTATGTGAAACATAGAATTGCGTAATTTACTCATATGGCAGGGACAGTGAGTCCATGAGTTCAGGTACGATATACCTGATTTCTTGCAGTACTTGCGGAGACGAATATATCGGCGAAACGGGCAGACTTTTATGTATCCGCATAAAAGAACACCTAGATGGCAAACGAAAATCAAAACAAGGCACGCCACTAGGCACGCATAGGATACAAAAGCATAACGAAGACTGATGTAAAAGTCGCTATCATCGCGCGGTAGACTAAAACACCAACTCGCAAATTTCTCGAGGCTTTTTGGATAAATTCCAAAAATCCGAGAATGAATAGAACGGAAGAATACCCTGAAATAACGCGTAGTCTGGCCCTGTATCTCAGAACTCATTTTTGAAGTGGGATGGTGCAGTAATCAACCATATGCGACTCTAGGCGGCTGTTCTTCCTTGGTGGAAAACGGATAAATCGTGTAAATACTGTTCAGATTTTCATTTTTCTGTTTGCGTTGTTGAAGCGTTTGACTTAGTGAATTACATATTAGTGTACCCTTCTAGGCTCTGAACAAGGCGATACTGCCGAAACAGCTATCGTTGCGTTATATATGTTATATTTGTGAGGAATTAAACGTGTGTTGAATAACAACCTCGCGACTGCTGTGAAAAAGTGAACAACAGATTTATAATCCAATGCTAATGTTGTTAATAGAAGGTCGATCTTGGGAAGAGTTCCTCAGTGTTCATATGAGGGCCATGGTAAATACAACGCTTTTAGACCATTTCGAACTGCAGCATTAGTCGCTTCTTTCAGAACTGCATTAGAAGGAGAAATCTCTCTGCTATTGGCGCTGTTGGGACGGCTCGTTGATATAGGAATACCAAGTAGTTAAGACAATTCGGTTGGAATTAGCTGCTCGCCTTTCTGTACGCCACAGTGGACCTCTTGTAAGTAGCAGTCACTATGCCGAACACCTAAAAGTTGGGTAATTAAACCGTTTGTCATAATTATACAACAGTTATGGCACAACAATACAACTGTACAATTAATGCAACAATGATACAGGTAATGAACAGGCGCAGCCTGATCACTGGTGTTCAGGTTGCTTATGGGTGAAGAGATTGGCATTCACTTCAAAATCATCGCCGTTGTGCTTTTGTGCCCTATGCGTACCTAGAGGAGTGTTTAAACGGATTTTAGCTTTCCCATCTAGATGTTCTTTTATGCGGACACAAAGTGGTCTACCCGTTTCCCCGATATATTCCTCGCCGCATGCATTACATGAGATCAAGTATATTATACCTAAACTCATGCAATCCCCGTCTCTCCCGTTAGGACAGATCATACAGTTTTCTGAGCTGCACAAACGATCATAGAGACGATTTCGAACTAATTGGTGGCGTAGGGTATTGGGTGGGATGTCAATAATCGTTAGGCTAGAAAGGTTAGGTAAAGTAGTATCAAGGGGGAACTACCACCAATACCCTTTCCCCGAACTTTCTTTAAACAAGAGCTACCAAATAGCGATATTGCCCTTACATTTCGGTTATTTTCGGACGAAATTCTCCGCATACTTAATCACTACCAAAAACGAAAAAGAAGCTCCAACCTCACAAACCAAAAAAATGTGGTATGCGCCAGCTTAGAGAGCTTTTGAATTCAAAATCTATTAGAATTTCTATTAGCGATAAAGGCGGAGAATTTGTAGTTTTTCCTAGTCAGTTGGATATTAGGATAACAGAGAAGCACCTCAGTGATGTTTCTCTCTATCGAACATCCTCTGAAAAGGAATACAGAAACCAATACCGAAAATTGAATCAAGAATGGGTCAGCACGGCAAAGGCCGCGGGTTTAGAGCCTTCAGTTATTTCTCGACTTAAGAACGAACACCCGATTTGCCCTGTCCTTTACTTGCTTATTAAAACACATAAGCTTACTTCAACTGATGATATTACGTCAACGAACCCATCATCATATAAAGTTAGACCTATCATCAGTTGTATAGGCGGGCCAACGGATAGAATAACGTGGTTCCTAAACCTTATCCTAACCCAGCTGCTAAAATTCATCCCAACCCATCTACCTAAAAAAAAAAAACTTCTAGATCACCTAAGGCGCGCGCAACCAAACAGCACGCATATAATGGAGTCATTCGATGTTAGTCCACTTTATACCAACGTGTCCAATGACTCCGCAATGCAAGCCATTCTCGAGCTGCTCGTAGAGCACGAAAAGAAAATAAAAATGCACGGCTTGTCGATTGCGCAACTAATGACTCTCTTAGAACAGTGTCTTAGTTGTTCAATCTTTAGGTGGTCTGGAAAATATTTTGCACAAATTAGAGGGTTGGCGATGGGGAAGCGTTTAGCACCAAGCCTTGCCATCGCTTTCATGTCTAAGGTGGAAGCTCCAGTTCTCGATCACCGACCCTTACTCTACTGTCGATACATAGACGACTGCTTCATCGTCTGTTCCACACAAGAACGGATGGATGAGTGCCTTGAATTATTAAACCGACAGCCAGAGTATATAAAATTTACACGAGAAAAACCAACCGAGAACTGGCTTCCATTCTTAAACATCCAAATAAAGCTCTCAGTAAGTGGCTATTTAACAAAATGGTATCGCAAGCCAAGTTGTAAAAACATTCTGGTTCACTGCCTCTCCTCTCATCCTTCACACATAAAAAAAGCACTTATCAAAAATATGTATCGTACGGCTAAAAATGTGTGTACAGGAGAAGAGGAAAGGAAGGAATCGCGAAGCCTGGCACGAAAAATTGCCATTTCAAATGGCTACGAAATAGAAGCCACTCGAGTTAGAGAAAAACGTTGGACACAGACAAACACTTTGTTTCGAATGATGCGCGGCATGCAGCACATTCGGTCCGTCTCAGAGGGACGTCACCGTACTTCGTCTTGAATTGTGTGCCGCATGCAGCACTTCAGTCCGCCTCACAAGGGCCTCATAGGCTCGCCACCTCACTTTACCTCGAATGATGCGCGGCATGTAGCAGCTTCAGTCCACTTCATTGGCATGCCACCTCACTTTGTCTCGAATGATGCGCGGCATGTTGCACTTTCAATCCATCTCGGAGGGACGTCACCTCACTTCGCCTCAAATTGTGTGCGGCATGCAGCCCTTTCCATCAGCCTGACAAGGGCCTCATAAGCTCGAAACCGCACCTCGTCTCTAAAGATGTGCAGCATGCAGCAGTTTCGCTCCACTTCATTGGCATGCCACCTCAATTTACCTCGAATGATGCACCGCATGCACCAGCATCAGTCCACTTCATTGGCATGCCACCGCACTTCGTCCCGAACGATCTGCGGCATGCAGCACTTTCAGTTTTCCTCGCAGGCGCGTCAGAGGCACGCCAACGCACTTCACCTCGAGTGATGCGCGGTATGCAGTACCTTCAGTTCGCCTCAGAGGCGCTCCAGAGCCATGCTACCGCATTTCACCTCGAATATTGGGTAACGACAAACAAAAGTAATGGGTCTTGGTGGCTCGAAATTGAATTGACCTATCCTGTTTCAGCATACATAAGAGACGATTTGTCCTAAGAGAACTACTTGGTTCATGATGGCGTTACTGCCTTGTTTTCCTTTTAAATAACAACTAAAAGGAAATAATATTTTATTCAAATAGCAGGAAAGAGTTGGAAAGGAGAAAGCACCGGCAATACAAAGAATTCGAAATAGATATAGTAAGCAACGAAGAAGTGTCTCACCATAACGATGAGCTGAAATGAGCATTAAAGGAATATTACAAACCGGAATTCATCAACAAAACACAAAGAATGCCAATACAGTGACCCATGTAAAAAGTTAAGAAATTAGATGATCCTAGTTTACAGATAAATTAGTCGAACTGCACATAACGTAACGTAACAGGGAGGATGCGTCGTTTTTTGGGTAACAACCATACATCTACAGAAAAACAGTACAATACAACAGTAGCTGACGTTTCGGCAGCATCGCCCTCTTCAGAGCTTGGAATGGCATACTAATACACAATTTACTAGGCCAAACGCTTCAATAACACTTATGAAAAGACGAAAAACTCTATGGCAATTACATGACCAACAGCTTCTCGAGAAACTCACCGCTTTTTTACGTAACTTCCTGTGAGGAAGATTAGAGTAAATTGCATATCAGTATACCCTTTCAGGCTCTGAAGAAAGCGACACTGCCGAAACGTCAGCTACTACTGTATTGTATTGTGTTTTTCTATGGAACTAAATGTACGCTGTATAACAACCTCGCGATTGTTGAACAAGAAAACGACGCATTCATATTCGTGTCGAGATTAATAGAAAGTCGATCTTGGGAACTGTAATAGGGAGAATATCAGATGACGAAAATAATTGAACAGTGGAATGGATAGAAAACGGTAAGCAGATATACGTAGAGCACTTTAGTTTCTGTCCAATTGACTTCGGCGTTACCAAAATACCGTGAAGATTTCACAGAAGTTTGTTGAGGTGATGAGGGAAATAAAATATACGAAAAGATCCCTCATTTTCATTTCAGAGCAAGAAAAACTCGAAAAGCTTAGACATTCTGGCGATCGGCTTACTGCACGTTGTCATCTTCTCTTCAGTATTACCATCGCGTTCCTCCACAATATGGCCTGATATTTCTGGTAATGTAAGTTCATCTGAACTCACTTTCTTCTTCGACGTGGTTCTATTTGGTATGACAACTCCATTAACCTAGGAAGATGGAAATCACTGACAAAAAATCGCAGACCTATCGAAAACTGATAAAGTGAAAAAATCATAAAAATTCTATCCCATTGCTAGCTGCAAAAAAGCGGTAGGGTACCTACCTACTGATTGGTTTCAGTTGAGCGTCGTTTTTATACGTTTTTCATCATTTATTACACCCGATATCAGACCGAAAACAAACTGTCTTCTTTTTTGAACTCCGACAACAACAACAGATATACAAATGTACAAATGTAATATGAAATGCTCAAAGTATCTATTCAAAATCCATCTACTCCATGAACTTTATCTATACCCCATTGCGTTGTGGGGAGGTATACGATCTGCACATCGTCATACCTTTTTCTCCGACTTCCTTTTTGAACTTTTTGAACTTGAACCAGGCACTGCACACTATTTCAACAACACTGTGTCGTTTATTCAGTTACATTAGAAGTGCTCAACTCTACTAACCGTCGTTGGTTATCAACAACACGGAAGTTTCGAATGAAGTTCTGAGTTTCGAAAATCTTCTTTGATTCCAGTTGTGGAGCTGAAATGCGTTCTAGCTTATGATAAAGAACCGAATAAGTTTCACATTTTCGCAAAAACACTGCACAGATGTTAAGGAGCTGCTCACCGGTATACCTAGATTTGCACTGGCGGAACTTCCGTAGAATGTTCGCGATCATATGCTGAAGGGAAAAAGGAGAGTGCCATGGAATAAGAAGATAACTGACAGAAAATATTGCCAACCATTTTTTCAAAATTAACCAATCCGTTGTAGTAAGTTTTGTTGCCTTCATGAATAAACGTTAAATCCTTCAAGAGAAGCGGTACGAACGGTATTAATGGCGGCAACATCTGAATTATATTGAAGTGATTTAAATTTAAAGACGAAAACGTTCCAGGTGAACAATATTCGTGTATATTAAGGGAATGCAGCTTAGAACAATGAAATACCTCTATTCAGGATCCATAATGATTTCTAACCAAGACAATCAGTCCTCATATCCCTCACACGGTGACGAAGCGATAGATGACCCGATTAAGCAAAATTTGAGCTAATTGCTATTTCTTTCTAGCGCCCCATTTCCGAAAACTATCGTTGTGAGCAAACTTATCGGGGAATTTGTGAATGCTGCATATACAGACCACTCTCTACCTCGTACAGAATATCGTGTTTCTTATGCTGTCGTTACCTACTCCGTGCATCTCTTGCTAAATACTACCGACATTGCTGATTTCTTCTTAAGAACGGAAGTGTAGTGGTTAGAGATGTCGTGCGATAACAGACTGTATGGTCGCCGGTTGGACACCGCCACTACCAAATGCCCCATACCTTCGGAGTCGGTAAGTTAGTAACAAACTTTTCAGGGAAATGTCCCCTCCTATATATAAGGGTCAACGACTCTCTGTGATGAAAATCTGGAAATTCTTTACTGTTCTAAAAAAAACAAGCAGACAGCATTCAACGACATTCGTGGAAATAGAGCTCTAAAGTGGCAGCCCTAACGCAAATTCGAGCATGACGGTACATGTAAGACAACAGAGGAAGCATTGGGATCTGCACAATATGTGAAAGTAGGATCACATAAATAAAAGTACTAAGCCACAAGGAGGATTAACCTAAGATACCCTTACGGAAAAGACATTAACAACATTTTAATTCTCAACCCTGCCATTGCTTTTTCTATGCTAAAGAGGCACACACTTAAAGTAAATGCAAACAATCATAAGAGAGCATTAAGGAATTCAAGGGTTCTTCGTAAATTAACTACTCGTAGAAATGTCGATTCCTAGATAACGATACTTTTCAAAAAGAGACCATTAATTGTGAATAATAAAGAACTACACAACAGCTGACTGCACTACTTTTTTCGTTCCTTTTCTACTCATTTCTGCAGCATTTCTAAAATGAAAATACCTTAGCAACAAGAGCACGATACGGTCGGTGATTTCGAGATGGATCTAGTAGTGATTCGAATTCGGCGAACTGCCGGCGAAGTTTGGCTGGCAGGCGCTGGAACGAGGGTCAACATCCGGTAAATAATCACAATAAACGGAAAGAAAATCCATTTCCTCTTAATAGATGTGACATTGTTGATGAGTTTGACAGGACTGCTATTGCATTCCTCGTGTTAGACGTGAGGATGAACTAGTGCTCCTCATCTTCTTAACTACAAACAGAAATTTTATGGCACTACGGCAATACCTTTTTGACAAGTTGGAAAGGAAACAGAAGAACTAATGGAGTCGAAGGAGGACGGAATTTCCGAAAATGATCAAAAACTTCCACGAGGCCGCTTTTAGTAGAAAAATGTGGTACTTCCATATTTCGCAGGTCGTTTTTCTAGCCGAGTCTACGTGAAGCTCGATAAGACATGAAAAATAGACAAAGGTGGTGCACTTGGTGAGTAGAACGTTATGAAATGAACTTTTTCAGACGATAAAATCCCTAAATAAAGAGATTTTCCACATTCTTCAAACTGCTTTTATGTAAGACCGTAACCGCGGATTCTCAGAAAGCTAAAACCCACATTCCATAAATGAGTAAGGCGACTGACGGCGATGTTGCTCAGACCCAACGTTATGGCAAACAGCGTCATCAAATCTCTGTTCTCCTTTGCGCTCAAATATTCGACCATTTCTCTTTGATGAGATAAAACAAATTGAAATCTAGCACTAACTACATGGCAATTTTAATGAATTTCCGAAGAGTGTTGACTCGTTTCTGAGGCTGAGCAAGCAGTACTTCTGTCGTCGCCCAGTACTGAACCTCGTTAAATCTGAAATAGAAAATACTCCAATGTACTTTGCTACATCTGCAGCTTATTTTTGCCATTGAAATTGACCTCCTAACGGTCTACCATCTCATTGTGGCTGGGAAGTGTTCCTGGGTGTCGGACTGCGATGTACAGCGGGGATATGCGTCCCCACAGCAGGGTCTTCTAAGCTGAGAAGGAGTTTCCATCAGGAAGCCACGCTAAGAGCAGGCAAATACCAGGATCCACCATCGTCATGGTATTAAAGTCGCATGGTGGTAAATCTCCCTCTCATTCACAACAGCTGCGACTGCCTGTGATGGTAAAGACCTGGGGCAGACTATGGACAGGCTGACCTCGGGATTCCAGGAACCACAATAGCTTAACCACTAAATCTTCAAAAAATGGTTATTACGCTAGGGTCCGCACAACCAGTGAGGACGGGCCGTTCAAGTACCAAGTATGAAGTATTGAAATTGAAAGAATTTTAGAAACAAGTACCTCCTCATAAGCAGGTCAAGATTCGAAGGTATTCGCCCTGGAAACTGATCCCGTCCAATTACTTGTGTCACCAGTTCAATTTCGTCTGTCGCCTAAAAATACCTTATGAAGTACTAAAATGACTAAATCACATCTTTCAACATGGATGTTGTCCACAAGACAATGATTTTTCAAGTGAATTCCAATTTCTTCGATTTTAAAGGGAATAGAAATCCTCTAACGTGAAGAAATTTAAGCCTGTTTTAAAAATTGCCGTTATACCACAACGTAAAAACGACGTGTTACCTCAAACAGCTGGGTATGAAGCAGATGAAGCTGCTCAGCTAGTTCATGGCTTCCGACAAACTCCATCATCGATGCATGCACAGATTCGACTGGCCCGTTTTGATCGACCTGAGGAACCTGAAGAACGGTGAACAATTTCGACGCTTCAGGATTCAGGATGATATAAAAAGCGCTCATTTCATGAAAGGATGATTCGCAGAAAGATGCAATTATAGAAACTTGTGCGAAAAGCGTATGTTTCGCTGACCTTCGTCATAGTATCGTTTGTACCACTCAATAAACAGCAACTAAATGAAGCTTCAGAGGCGCAAAGTACTAAGGTGTTCGGCGTTGATCAAACACAGAAGCACCTGTATTGAATTCTATTCGTAGCATTGTGGAAGTGAATGGACGAACATTATGCCTCGGGAATGGCTTGTGGCGGCCTATCAATGTATGAAACTAATGTCCTATTTCACTAGACAAGTTCGTTAACAATTTTCACACTCCGAAGGGATGGAGGAATTGGTTTTTCAAAGAAGACAGATCAAACCAACGAGCACGCGTGCACTGTAGGGGAAGTTTAAGCGCTGTGCAAATCGAGCCTTCATCGTTGTTTATAGAGTGTGTTTATAATTCCTTATTTTACTGTTCCATTAGTGGTTTTATGCCTATTACAAAGTAGTGTAAAAACGCTCAGGAGAAAATTAGTGTGGAAGATTCCTTTGGTGTTTTGTCAAAGAACAAGATTTACTAGTTGGTGTTCTCATTAGCTATGATGAAATTTTAGTTCAACATGTATATTAGGCAATAAATACAGCCGTAAAACCAGGCAGTAAATTCTCTTCCAAATAACCCCTCAACACAACAGTAAGTTCATTCTCTTACGTGCTCACTCAAACTGAGGAAGTTCAGAATCTGCCTAGATAGGATAAAAGTAAACCTATTCTGCTGATTTATAGCAATTATTTGTAATTGTCTAAATAAATTAATGCCCTTGAAATGTCTTTTTGTGGTCTTGTTGGAAGACAATCAGAAAGTTCCACTCAAATAACTGTATACCAAATAAATGGAAACTGTTCTAGAGCTTACATACTTCTTAAAGATGGACCATTCAAGGCGAGCTACTTGAAGAGTTATCCAAGTTCCACACGTTCACTTCACCGCATAGTTTGATACAAAGATGTGGAGAACGAAAGAAAGACTTAGGTGAAGCGAAACATACCAGCGAATCGATCTCGTCCTTGCTGGCGACGTACAGATTACTGTTCAACGACAGCATTGTAGGAATGCTCACATATCCATCGTAGAACACTACCTTTTCTGAATATACCCAATTTAAAAAGATTTTCTGGTTATTACTAAGCATTTTATTTCATTGTCTAGATATTAAGACGCTGCTGAACACGATCTTGTTCACTTCATTGCTTCCTTATGAAGAAATTAGAAATCTCTCTAACCAGTGGACATCACTGGTTGATCTCCAAACAACGCCTTACAGTGTTCCATATTATAAGCTTGCACATTCGATGAACAGGTAGATTTCCAGTGTCGGCTATACTCTGACTTTTTGGATGCGATGCAGTAAATTTTCCATTGCAGTCAATGATGTTCCAGGAGTTCTTAAAAGTTTACTCAAATCGCCTGTACCTCGGCTAGAACGAATCCTTTTTGAAACACTATTTCTGAGTTATTTTGGTGATCGAGAGCATCACGTTTAAGCTTCCTCCATTTTTTGAATACATCAATCGTCGAGAAGTCTTCAGACTATGTGGGTAATTCTACAAGCTATACCAACGAAAGTTATTTCGTGAACCCTAAGCTAACTGTGTATAAAGTGTTGTATGAACGATAATATTCCAAATGAGCTCTATGGTAACATTTACCCCGTTGGAAAAAAATTCTACTAAACGCCAGGCACCATAAAATCAACTGCCCACAACATACATTGTTGAAGAAGAAATCTGGTGAATGCCCTTAATCGAAAACTACTGCTAAGAGGACTCTAGATCATGTGAATTTCGTAGATTCTACGGCAAATCAACCTCTTTGCTACAGTTAAGCTTTAAGAAAAAAATTAGACAACTAACTTAACAAGTAAAAGTAATAATAGTAGTAATAATAACAAGTAGTAACAATAAAAGTATAAAAGGATAGAGCTGTCGGCGTTGATCAATCTCTGAGGGATGCAACATGCATTCGAATTCATTAAACATCGTTTGGGGGTGATTGAATGCATATCTGGCCTTTACAATAACTCGCGGTGGCCCACCGATGTATTCAGCCAGTGCTGCTATCCTCCCACAGAAGTCTGGCACCAATTTGCCCACCCCGGAGGAATGGAAGGTTGGGTGAAACACGGGCGCCGTAATGGATCCTATGTGTATGCCGCATGGCGCCTCCGACCATTGCGCCACACGCCTTCTTCTGAAGGAATCAACAGGATATGTTAACCCCCCTTTGGTTAACGGATATCTACGATAGCCAGTGAGATCTACTGTGTTGACTAGTTACCAATCAATACTCTTATCACACTACACTTATTATTATCAACTATCACCATTTCATTTTATTCTTTGTAATAGTTCAATATGGTTGCACTGTATTTATTCACTACGTTGGTATCTCAATAGCAACAGTGTAACAGCAGGCGCAAAAATTATGCACTCTGCTATTTCAAGGAGTGGAAATAATGACCTTTCACTTTTTTTCAAATTTTTAAAAATTCTGCATCTAGTGCTTTTCAGCTCTTTTATACTTCTTCGCAATCACTTTCTATACTCAGTGGAAAAGGCGTTTAATGCTTGAATTAACGGCTAAAAGCACGCAAATTCCAGCGCACCTCCACTGCTTTTCACTTCGACGAGTGCCAGTTCGTCATTGGTCGAACTGCGCAGCCGTCTGCGAACAAGTTCACAGATTTCCGCGGCCGTCTTGTCCATCAGAATTGGCAGTGCAAAAGACGTCGTGTCGGACAGATGTATGATCTGATTACCTGGAATGATGGGAAGGCGGTAACAAATGTCGTGATGGTAAAGTGAGTTGCTACCAACTCAACATAGAGGGAACAGTTTACGAACAGCGTTTCACAGGGAAGTCAGCATAACACAGGAAAAACGGTTATGGAGGGTTAAACCGATTTGTAACATTGGAATAATTTTATGAGAAACACATCTTCACACCTGAATCCTTCAAACGACTGCTTTGCTGTGATTATAAATGTCTACTTAAGAAAAAACCGACCTTGAGTTAAAGGTCATCAACTAAGGATAACTGGTTTTTACTGATTCATTAAGTGCTAGTAGATGTAGTGTGGATTTTTACTTTGCCTCTCTACTTTTTAGTATTGGATCACGAACACTGTGGGAGCTCTACACTCTTTTCTTGTCAAAAATCGAGTCCGAGGTTATTTCGCGAACTCACATATGTCGCTGGGTAATATAGGGTTTGGAGCAGGTGCCATTGCGGTCAGAACTCCGCACTCCAGGACGACGACAGGATGGCGAGCGAGGGTTCGGCGAGCTTTTTCCCTGAGGTCGCGGAGTGCTGTGATTCTCGCCAGTATCGGCGCCATGCCAGGCAGCGTACGGCAGTCCTCCAGCACATGACAATACAATTCCTGAATCAACTATCATTTTCTTAAGAGCGAAGACAAGTCACAAATGTAGAAATATAAAAAGCGATCCTACTTTTTCTTCTCTTCCCCTCCTCCATCCCTCTCTTCTCTATAATGCTCTCATTTTCCATCTCTCTATGTCCATCTCAGCCTCCTCTGTCTCTTAGCTGTTCCTGCTATCCCTTCTATTTTTCCGTTTTACAGTTTCGTCCATTTAAAATGTATTTCATTCCTGTTCACATCAACGACTGCTCTTCTTATGATCTAGGCTATCCTTAAAGGTCAACTACCCTACGTTAGACATTACACCCCATTTCATTCGACAAAATGAAGGCTTGTGGAATCTGGAACAACAGTGTATATTACGAGTTATGTAAACCCATTTTAAAAATCGACATTGTGCTAGAAATCACCTCAACGAACGCGTTCGCGGCCGGATCCATAAAGTAGTGTATCCCCAACGTGTGTACCCACAACCAGAGGAACGACACCACTCGTTTGCGTGCCGTTAGCTGACGCTCAAGAACGTCGAGAGCCACTAGAGGATCCGCATGCTGCTGAAACAGAACGCCAGAACGATGATAAGGTTCAGAGAAAAAATTTTCGCTCCGACATCAACACATCCAGAATTCTTCCTTCACCTGTCTCAACTGACATCTTAAAAGCCTCAGTTTAATCAACTCCATTTGAGAGTATGAGCAAAACCACAATGAACTATTTAGGTAGAAAAAAACATGCTAACTGTGGTCTTACTTCGGCAGGTCTCGAATAGTAGTGTTTGAGATAGTTACAAAGGGTATTGGTTGGAAGGTAGATGATGTGAGTGAGTACAAGGTCCTCCAGAAACACGTCCAGCTCTGCGCCATCCTCCTGGGCGTCCACGCGTGTCTCCAACACGTACTCAAGTATCTTCTCGGCCAGACCAGCCATAACCGAATAACTAAATGCTGATTGTTTCAGTGTAGAACTTTTTGCTCACTGCCTAGCATTTTTTCATAACAGGGTATTACGTGAAATACAACCATAGTGATGCTGTCTTTGGGAACCTCCCGAAAATGATAATCGTAAGTTTGAAGATGGCTTGGTGTTCCGAGTTTTGCAAATGTCACACCATTACTGTGGTTGTATTTCAGGCTACTTGGTTCCAAAGGAATGCTCACCTTCATTTGTTTTATCTGAACATCGAAAAGGAAAAATAATCGCACAATACAAATTATTTTAGGCATTATGGATACTCTTTATCTTTTAGAGGCAGTACTGTATATTCCCATAAATATATTCGGTTTTCTGCTTCATTTTATCTAGAAGTGAAAATATCGCCTCTCACAAAGGAATAAAAACGCTTCTCTCACCAGCACTGACTTTTGCTGTTCACCATCTGGGAGTTTTCAATGGCGGCTCCTCGTGGCAAGTTGATCTTTTCGAGCACCAGAACATCCTGTCCGTGTTCCTTTAATCGAACTGTGTTTGCTTCTACATCTCGAAGAATCCTTAACAAATATCTGAGATATACGAGCTTCTACTGCTTTTTTGTCACTTCACTTCTCAAGGACATTTCTACGACACCTTGCAATTGAACTGGGTACGAAAATGTTTCGAAAGATGCACACCTTTTACGTCGATTTTTTAAAAAGAAACAAACAAACTCTTGAGAAATGCACCTTATTTCATTGAAAGGCTAACATGAAGTTGTTACCACATTTTTATTCGACTAACTTTTCGACATCTTCGCTTTTATCAGAGCCGATGATCCGAGTCGACGATCCACAGTCGTTCGTCTTCTCGATGTGGTGTCTTCGTCGTCCGCTTCACTGAAGAACATCCTATTCAGTACAACGACGAAGATGCCACATTGAGAACACGAACGATTGTGGACCATCGACTTAGAACATCGGTTCTGATGGAGAGAAAGACGTCGAAACGTTAGCCGGGTAACAACCTCATGTTAGTTTATCCATGAAATAAGGTACATGAATCATTTATATCGAGACTAATGAAAGTCGATTCACAATAACCACTGAGGCTAAAAGTTCAAACACTTTTGAGATATGAAGTGCTATAAAACGTAAAAGCACCTGTTGAAGTCGTGTTTGTCGACAGTGAGGAACTGTGCGTGGTCTTCCCGAAGGACGATGGTGGCCGCTCGTGGACTATCGTTCACCAATGCCAATTTTCCGAAGTCATCCCCTTCTTGCAGAGTGCACACGACACCCTAAAATCCATAAATCCGCTATCAGATGGATTTTGGACGTGAACAGAATGAGAGATAACTATTAATCACAAATTTTTCTTAAAAATCACTCCGTGTTAATAGTAATATGCAGCATGCCGCGTACAACATCCGTGGTAGAGAAACTACTAATCCACCACGAAAGGCATCACAAAAGAAAAATGATTGGGGCAGTAGAAAGAATTGGAAGGATGCGTTGGAGTCAATGCATACGGTCATGGATGTTCTAAATGGGTGTTGAAAAGCGAAATCTGAAGTCGGTCGTAGGTATAGGATCAATGTTCGAACACACCATCGACAGAGTAACGCAACCTTCAACAGGTCAGAGTACGATCGGATTCAGCTGTTAGCACCAAGAAGCATTTTATATGATTCAAATCAAACCCACTGTCATTACGGAATTGTGACTAAAATATGGTGAACTTCTCGAAGTGATTGATTTATACTTAAGATTTTAATCAATCCATCAACTGACACCAGTAAATTAGAAGAGCTTCAGACTAAAATTAATTACAGCTAACAAGTTCGTGATTTTAAATCTCAGTAGATAATCACATCTACCGCCTTGTTAGATAGTATAGAATCACCATAAAGGAAAAAAGCTGAAGAAAAGGAGACAAAAAAGCGCAAGAAAAGGCTAGCCCACCTTTCCATGGATGCTTACATCAACGCTTCCACGTAAAATAATGTACCAATTCTTTCCAGGCTCTCCCTGATGAAATAAAACTGTTCCTGTAAAAGGGCCACTATCTATTTACAGTTCTAACTTATTATTTACTGCCTACTCTTTTTAACGGCAGGGCATATATTGCGAAATATAACCTCAATGATGCTGAGATATTTGCAATATTCCCGACCGCAGGCATCTGCGGTGGGGAACGAACGCGCTATTGCCCTTTCCAGGGAGTAACGCGTTTACCACTACACCATGCGGGTCCTTCGTTTCGCCCGTCTCTCACCTAGTTCTATCGATCTTTTTCTATCAGCAATCACCCGTCAGCGTGATTGATCTGGGGAGCCCAAATCGGCAATCCATTTATCTATTTAATTTTTAATTTACTTATTTATTAACCTACTATTTATTTAGTCCACCAGAATTCAGTCTATTCAAGATAAAGCATCTATGAAAAACAATTCATCACTTCTATTTTGAAGCGCCGAATTTTCTAAGAATCATTTCGCTTTAAACTATTGCGGTTGAAAAGAACTAGACATGTTGTAAAACTGTCACAAAACCGAGGAAAATGACTAGATGGGAAAAAGTAAACAGTTATGAGACAGAAATTTCAGCTTTCTTGCAAGAAAAAATTTAACAAACCTACCTATACATCACGACAAATATCATTCTGTGAATCTCTGTGAAGCTGACTAATACTTCCTTCATAGTTCTTGTAGATAGCAATATCAAACTCAAATGAAAGCCGACAATTCCGAAACCAGACCACTCACCTGCATTGCTATGATGCTCATAGCCGATTACGGTAGCAAGCTCACGTTTCACCATAGTGCTGAGATGCGAGAGTGCTTTTACATGCAGCAATTCTTCATAGACTAATTCAAGTTCCTCTGGTGTACGATCGTGAGGACTGTAAGTGCAAAATGTTATAGGGATAAAACCAGGAAATGATATCTGATCTGAATATTACGGCTTTTTCAGGATCATGCGGAATAACGCATCCGGTCCGACGGTGCTGAGGAAGAAGATGGCACTAGCAAGATCCTCTCGACTGGGCACCTCCTTCATACACGATTCCATCAGTGGCATTCTTCCTATGAAGGAGTATCATGAAAAAATATTTATGGAGAATGATTTAGACGTGCCTACGAAGAGAATTCATCAACCATTGTGTCCGACATGGAAGGAAACTTTTGCACTATTAAGGAAGAATAATCGTCGCTTCCATAAGCATTTATTTTGCTAACAAATTTTAAACATCCAGTAGATCCTATCGTAGGTATGAACTTGCGGACTTTTGTTCTTTCAGTAAAAGAGATACAATTGATATTTTTTCCTAGTAATGTTATCCATCACCGTTTAGGTGAAAAAGGTAAGTTGTTGTAAGTTTCTCTGATATTGGAACGAATTGTGACGGCTGAGTTTGTTTTATCATCGTTCATTCGTTTTTTACAAAAGATTTCAATGTTGTCTCAATTGTCTAGGATCAGAAGAAACAGCATCTATGAAATTCATTCTCGTAGAGCGACCTTTCTCTTCATAAGTTGCTTCTTATGCTTCTCGACCGTGGTTCCTTTTCTCTTTTACTACTTGGTATTCATCAAAGAAGGGCAGATAGCACAGTGGTAGTGATGTCCGTCATCACGAGCAAGATGATAGTTCGATTCCGTTCCGGCCTCTCATCCTTCTGGGGTCAGGAAATCGGTACCGGATTTCTCTGGGAAAAATCACTCTCTGCTATCCAATTGGGAAAGCTCCAGTCCGGCTATCCCAGGACTCCACGGAGAATCGCTCGACTGGCATTCTACGACATTCAAGATGAAATGAAAATCCTCAAACATGAGCCGAAATCACACGCAAAAGAAGATCGCGAACAATGGGTACGATGAAACGAACTGTACGTGATAAGTGCTGGGATCCACACAGTAGACGTGACGACGGAACAAATAAAATTAAAAAAATATCATCAAAGTGGTTTTTTTGAAGAAGAAAATCGAAATAAACACCTGGTGAACCATTTGTTAAACGCCATGTTTGTTCAACTCTATCGTTGTCAACCCATCGATAACACACCGACTTGTCGACGAACTGTAGTTCATTCGTCACTAAACCGATCGATACTTATGGCTTCTGCACAAAAATCTCAAACCACTGCTGTCGTACAGGTCAAGTTATTCGTTTATCGCTTTCACCTTTTTACTGTCTTCGTCTAACCTTCAAAAAATCATGCTATATTTCCATAAAAATGAAAAATTAAAATACAGCAAATAAACCAGTACCATGGCAAATGATATTTTGTTCCAGAAGAATCTGCCACATACCACTGATCTAAAAATAAGTGTAAAAAGAACTAATTTTTCAATATGTTCCTTATTCAAAACTAGACACGTTGACGACGAAAATATTCCAGGCATCTTTTGAGCGGCACAGATAAGTGAGCTTGTGAGCAAAAGCTTAGGGTTCTTCTCGTAATGGATAGAAAGTGGAGAACATGGATGGATTGCTATGGATTTTAAACTGTTCTCTCAACTCGATGGACGAAAAAAGGTGTTTGTATAGAGAAAAGTGGTACGTCGACAGAAGCGGACCTGAAAACGTGACAGAGATGGAGAATGAGCACCCGTTGAAACCGACAGCTCCAACAACCAATCCACCATGTCGCTACCTATCATGCAATCTGCATACGGCTGAAAGATCGAACTTTTCATCTAGACAAATTACGACGGAAGCGTATATAAATTCCATAGAAACATTTCACGTCGTCTAAAGATCTAAAACTATCCAAAAATTAAGGAATGGCGCTGGTTTTATTCCCAAATTGCTGATAATTTTTCTATAACTAGAAAAACTGAGAAGTTGAAATCGCGATTGGCTTACAGGAGAGATTTTACTCTATCTACTTAAAAATGAGTGTGCCTTTTTTTTAAAAATAAAAATGAGTCTTCAAAAATGTTCCTTGGTTTTTAAAATTGCTTAAACTAAAGCTTTCGAAAGAAATGAAAAATAAGTTTAAATTTTTGAGACTTCAAACCAAGTGTCGACAGCGATAAACATCAACAACGGATTTGGGGATATCATCGTCTTCTAATGAAGGAAACATCTCTTGTTCACATGTTTTAACCTAAAAATGGGAACTTCGATGGAAAAAAGTGCCCAAAATATGGTGAGCTCCACAAGGTTCAATTTGAACTGAGATATCTCAATTCAAAGTTGACAGCGGTCAGTATTTTCGCACCATTTGAGCGGAAATAAACTCATGCAGAAAATATGAATGAGTGCGAATATCTGAACATCGGAGAAAACTGAAGGAAAACTACTAAAAGAACAAGATAGTTCCACGAAATATGGCAGATATCGTTTGAAAAAAGACGGTGATCACAACGATTACACATGAATAGCGAATTTCTTCCCATGCAAATTATTTTACGAGCTGCCACATATCTTTCGTATGTACTTAAAGCTCCATTGGATATTCCAGAACTAAAAACCGAACATACATTCATCTCAGTCCCAGCAGGGGTTCTACGTTCTTCCGGGATAAGTGAATGAGTAGAAGGCACGTATGCGAAGACTACTTGACTGCTGGTTCGCGTAACTCATTCATACAAACCAAACCCGGATTACTCCGCCTTAACGAATTTAGAAAGTGTTAAGAGTGTAGTCCCGTATCTGACTAAAAGATAAAGCCTTCGGCCCTCATCAATTCCTATGCAATATGCCATGTTTACGACAGCACCAAAAAGAGGCTGAATGCAAAATTTTTTCAATACAACGACATCCGATAGTCTTGTACGAAGTTAGTGTTTTTACACTCTAAACAAGTCTGGCATCATTTTGCCAATCCTGGAGAGATGGAGGGCTGTTTATCGGATAGAGCCATTGATTATAAGCGCACTGTTTGGCACACCTAGACGCTGCGCCGCTATGTCCCAGATAGCAACAGAAACGATGCAATTAGTAGGCTAACAAGATCGCCAAATTTCTTGTATTGTTCTTTAAACTTTTTACTACCTTAAAAAGAGGCGAAGAACTTCGAACCACGTTTTGCTAACAACCTTCTTTCCTTCCTACTTCTACTACGCAAAAGAAGCCGACCGTTTTATTGACGATCCGTTCCCGAATGAGATGCGGAGCCTGCATGAGCATCGAATGTCTCAGTTGAGCACCAACTTCTCGAATTCGAGCTTCGAATGACTAAAAGCAATATGGTTGCGGTACAGACACGTTCCTTTATATATGGGTACTCCATAGTCGCTGAAATGTCGTTAAATCCCCCACAGTCATAGGCCAGTGATTACACAAAAGCAAAAAAGACGTAAACAAAAGAAGTTTTTAAAAGAATAGAAGCCTGCTTTTTCAATAATGACCTAAAAGTGACGTCTCAGACGTCGAAAATAAATAGCGATTTCATTGTTCTTCTTTGGTTTTGGAATTTAGAACAAAATAACAGTTTAAAAAAATATCCCTAGAAAAGAAAATGAGATAAATCGATTATATATTTCAAACGTTAGAGTGGGAGAGACAAAATCCACGATAACATCCGAAAAACTAGGATGTGGCGTATTTTATGTGCAATTTAACAGAAGTAAAACGTCTTGCACTCACAATGGAGTTGTTGAACTCGATGATGTTACCCCGTTCGTCAGAAGATTGTTTAGGGAACTGCTCCAACTCTGCTTGCATTGCCGTCACATCGAACGACGACGACTCTGAACAAGACAAACGCAGTGGTTGACATCTGAGCTGAAGTGTGAACAATCACATCGGATTCATGATGAATCTATGATTGGGCTTCTTCTTGATGTATGTTACTTCACAACGAAAGTTAAAAAGCAGTAACTTAATACAGTTCACAAATGGCTGTTATTTCACCCTTTCGACGTTGAATCAACACTACGAAAACATAAGCAGCTATAAGCTATATATGCGGGTTTACGACCATGAGTACGCGGCGATATTCTATCATTATTGCGAGCAGAGTTCTTGATTAAGAACTGTTGAAAAGGTTATACATCCCTATATTGCTACAGCAAAGATCTAAATAAAGTACCGTCATTTGCTGAAGAACCAGCACGATCACGAATGCATTAAACAGCGGAAGTTTGTCATTGATGCTGTAGAGGAGGAAAAACGAATCAAATGGTGTAAGGGAGGCGAATCAGATTCGTTAGATTGACAGAAAGGAGTTGGAAGAACGAAAGGATCGAGAAAGTCCCAAGGGTACAGAATATTGACCTATATCATGCAAAATAAAATCAATTCTCACTTTTGTTGATCACAACTTTGTACAATCCTAAGCTCTTATCATTATACCTCCCTCATCTAATTTCGAGGTTCTTAAGACTTCATTCCGATTCGCCGATTATCCAGCTTAGTGACAAAAGCGGATCTTCATGATCGTATTATATCTGTCAGAATCAACCAAAACGAACAGTAAACGGGAACCACTAAAATCGAAAGCAGAGAACGGACAACGATGATTGAGGTCGGCACCTGACTGAAATGTTATGCCGGTGTGCAATTCGCGTAAACTATCGCTTTAGTACGCAACCACCAATAATAATCTAGTCATGAATTATCATGACGGAACCTATCCGCGTCCTTTCAGCAGTTCCCATACATCTGCTATCGATCATCGGGAATAGAAAGGCAATATCCATGTTGCTACAGATTGTGACGATTAAAAGAACTGGACGTCATTTCGAATAGACGAATAGAATAGAAAGGTTTAAAAATCACCCAGACTAACCTGTGCTAGGATGTTTCATTATCAATACAATATAAAAAGTGGAGTATAGTAGGAAGACCAGGCTGGTAATCTCCTGTGATCTCTTTCTACACACTGCCATGCGTAATTTCATGCAAGCCGTTCTCTTTGGCTTCCATAGATTTCACCGTTAGAAATAGAAAAAACATGTTGCTTCGAGGCCGTTCCATTTCAGATAGCTAAATCCAAAGGCAATAAATAAACAAATAAAGAGACAAGCAAATATATGCGTTGAAATGTATCGCCAGGAAAAGAGTTGTTTTAATTTTGTGTTCCGCACTGGTAACATCGTTGTTATTTCATGACAGCTTAAAAGATCAAGGATAAAGCGCCTTCCTGAATCCCACAGGAGTGCGTCAAACATTCGACTCTATTCGAAGAAGTGAGCGGCGGCCTCGTGATGTACTGGCTGTCTTTTTTTCGAAAACCGATTTTCCTTTAACCTCGCTATCAGTATGTATTCCTTCATTGATAAACTAGGTTAAAGGAAAGTCGGTGTGAAATATTTTGATGGTTTGTGTTCGCTAATAATGATTTCGACTACCGCAAGATGTAATATCCGAAAAGAAACAAACGGATATCAACGGACAAACAGTATTCAGCAACCGTTCGATATATAAGAGCACAGCCGAGTGAGGTTCTCAATTCGAACTGTATTTCACTGGATTCGACTCCATGCAATCATGAACACCCATAACGAAAGAAGGAAGAACTGCCGACAATCGACTCAGATCATCCGCTCTGAGAAAGTGAACACGCCGAAATATTAGCCAAATAAAACTTTTTATCAAGCTATCAGTGAAAGAATACATGTCAATAATTGTTTTTCATTCCCTCAAAAAAGTATTGTAGAACTTCGTCGAATCCGGAATATGTATTGCACTGCACCCCCAACCAGTGCTTCACATGAGCCGACTGCGCCTCAGTTCACGTAATAAAACCAATTCTCCTATCTAGTGACTATTTATTCCGAAGGTCTCCAAGCAACCTACTGTAGAAGTACTGCCTTTTTCATGGGTTCAGTAGTGGGCACGTGAGAGATCTTTGTGAAGACCTATTTGCCCGGACACTGAGTGAAATTTCACAACTCGACAAGTACCTGCAGTGTCCACAAATAGTGGAGAAGTTGGTACTCTCATTGAGAAGAAAAACAATTCATTAGAACTTGAAGAAGAGTCAACAGTCTTGCAGCACCTCTAAGGTGGAAACTTTCGAAACACTCGGCGATGTACTGCTCACAGTGATTGCCGAAAACTCTTAACCACTTCAGTTGAACATGGTAGATAATTACTAATATTTACCCATGACAGGACAATATAAGCTACAGGAAAAAAGCTAATTCATTGCTTATTACCCAAGCGGGTTAAATGCTTCACTGAAGAAGAAAAACAGAAACCACAATTTGTTAGAGAGTTAGATTAGGAATAAAAGCAAAGACCATGGATCAGAAAGATTCCTGCTTAGGCAAAGTTGACATATACCAAACAAAACTATACCGGATATGGTTCTGCTCTTTCGATCACAAAAAGAGTTTTTAGTGTAATTCGTCTTTGTGAGGGCAAACAGTGTCCAAAGGGTGCTGAGTATTTACAGCAAGATTCGACGCCACACCCACTAGAGTTGCAATCTGTGTAGGATGGGATTCGAGTAGGCATAAGATACGAAGTTTCGCAGCTGAATGATGATTTAATAGGAACACCTATCAAAGGACGCATAAGTGTTTCCGCTTTCGCGCTACTGAACAAGGAAGTCCAAAAAAATCAGAACTTTAATTCTGTATGAAGCTGTGCTTCATGCATGCAAGTGGCACTGCTCTTTAGCTTTCAGGTATATAAACATACATATATATGTATACATATACATATGTATACATATACATGTATATCCATATATACATATATAAAAGCATACACAAATGTAAATATACGCATTATAGAACTACGCGTTGGAGCATTGCATAGAAAGAATATAAGTCCTTATGCGATTTATTTTGGCTAACGTGAACGTTACCGTGGTACTAAACGTGTAAGACTGAACAAATGTGTCATATTGGTGAGCAACAGCTATTAAAAGGATAAAGCTCTTGGCGTTGATCAACATATTTGATGCTTGACATTTGAATGGCCCGTCCTCACTGGTTGTGCGCGCCCCAGCACAATCTCCATATTTCGGAAATTTGCTGGTTAAGCCATTATGGTTCCCTGGAGTCCTGAGGTCAGCCTGGCCAAAGTCTGCTTCAGGTTTTCACCACCACAGGCAGTCGCAGCCCTTGTGGATCAGAGGGAGATTTACCACCATGCGACTTTGATACCAGGACGGTGGTGAATCCTGTTATTGGTTTACCCCTAGCTAGGCTTCCTGATGGAAACGCCGGACTCCTTCTCAGCTTGGGAGACTTTGCCAAGGGATGAATCTCCAGCTGTACATCGCAGTCCGACTCCCAGGAACACCTCCCATCCACGATGAGGCGGTAAACCGTTGGGAGGTTGATCAATGTATATATATATATATATATATATATATATATATATATAGAAAATCAGTATATATATATAACACATATCCATTTGGGATGCGCCTTGCATTCTACTTCATCAAGGAACGTTTTGAGGTAACTCAATGCATATCTGGCCTTTACAATGACTGGCGATGGTCCACCGATGTATCGAGCCAGTCCTGCTATCCTTTCCTACAAGTTTAGTATCAATTTGCAGACCCCGGAGAGACGGAAGGCTTGTTGGGCCAGAGACGCAGGAATTGATCCCAAATGCATTGCAGGGCGCCTCCAACCACTGCGCCGCACGAGTCCTTAGCAACACCGATGGATCCTTCAATTTCTAGATATCAAATGGAAATCGTTGGTACTCAATCACTGCTGAACAGGACGTTTCGTCACATACTAACAATAAGGAGCTGTACAAAGATAGAAAGGATTTTTTAACATGAACGTATCACAGACGTAGCTGAGACGCAAAAGCTTCACAGTAAAACGTCGGAAGCAGAAGCTCGACAAACACAGCTAATGACTTCCCCATAAATTGCACGAGTCCGACTGATGAAACGAAAATCTTTTCAAGGAAAACACCTAGATAGATTCCTGATCTTTTATGACAACCAAACAATGCGGAAGATCTCATAACATATGGCCTCATTGGTTCTTTAGTAAACACTGGGCACACAATTATTCAAATAATTCTACAGAAGCTTGGATTATTTTGCTTTTCAATTACGAAAATCCTATATTATGCGTTTTCTGGGAAACGCAAAGATTGTCCTGATGAGATGAGCTGAGCCCAAAAATGATGGAATGAAGCTTGCAGCTCAGAACTGGGCATCTTGAAGGATAAAAGCACAACCACAGGTATCAAGCAATCTGTTTCACCATCACAACGTCCGCTACGTCTAATGATTTCACAACTGATTCCATTTTTTTAAATAAACATAAACTAATGTAACTGGAAAAAATATTAGCTGGTAAAGGTCGAACATTCCCACAGCATCGTTACTTTAAGTGCTTCGTAAAAACAAGATCAAAAGTTATTACCGTGTTCTTCTGATAAAAGATCCTGCATGACGATGATGAACGGTTGGAGATGATCTGCGTGCTTCTGAAGAAGACATTTTGATTTCTTCACCAAATTTAATAATCATGTTATAAATGGATATCAACTTGACAGACGAGGAATATAAATAGCTCTAAGCTCAATCCATACATTAAGACCAGATATACTTTTAATGCTGTCAATATTTGACGCGAGAAAGGTCGAAGAAAGCTCTGAAGTCGAACAAATGTGACCAGAGGGAAATCTATGCCTCAGTGCCTTTTTAGTTTGGGTTCAATTCACAGAATTTTTTTTGTTCATCTATCACGCTTTTCACTTTTCGTGTAATAGAAAGAGAATTTGTCTAATGGCATACGGATGAATGAATCGACAACGATCGAGTGATTAATTTTTCCGAATATCGACCACCTTGCATAGAAAAACCGTACAGCTTTTGTATCCAGTTATCGTATTGACGGACCAAGCGCTATGCAGCTGGTTAATCACGCATAAAACCCTCTTTTTTTACTTTGATTTTTTGCAATTATCCCTCAATTTCTAATATTATATTCTGAGCTGTTTGAAAAAACAAAGCTATTCCTTGAATTGCTCCTATTTCCTATAGAACGTGTCCAAGAAGCTTCGTTAACATAAAAATTCATCGGATAGCGACTGAATAGCTCGTACGAAAAGTTCATGCGAAAGCGATACAGAAATATAGATAAGGCTTGCAAGGCCAGGATAAATGTCGTTAAATGTAAACATAGCTTGGGAAAAATACGGTAGCGTAGAAAACAGCAGCTATTCGGAAAACTTGGCCGAGAGAAAGGCAAAGCTAGGTCCTCGGTAATGCTGTGGGCAACGCGTGAGCCCCGAAAACGGTATATCGCGGGTTCGAAGCTTACCTGGAGTTCCAAGTTTTGCAAATCTCTCAGCACCATTGGATTCGGAGAATAGCTACTATATCACGAAAAAATAAGAACTAGAGGAAGATCTCCAATCTCCATAGGTTTCATAATGGGTCATTTTGAGAGAAAACATGAACTCACGTTGTAAAGGGAGACGAAGTGGCGCTGGGAGATGCGGACGAACTCGGCGTGACGTGCAACGATGGCAGAGCAGCAGTGGCGCTCGATGTCCAGTTCGCCGAACAGCGAGCCGGCCGACAGCGAACACAGCGACAGCGACTCGTACGACTGCAGTACACACACCGATCACGATATCGAACACGGAAGACGAATGAGGGTAGCTCTGAGGTCACTCTGAGGTTACTCTGAGAGACACGCTGTGCGGAAGTGACACTGAGTGAGGGATCTTGTTTTCGAGTAACGTCAAAATAGTGCTCAAATGAATGCAGACTTGCTCAGAAGCCTCTTGCTGAAAGAGAGCTAGCATGATGTGATACACATGAAGCCAACATCCACAAGACTCACAAGATTATAAGCATTTAGAAGGACTAAATTACCAGTATTTCTCCATAAAATCACGCTTACGTGGTTTGAAACAAGGCTACATTTTTGCAAGTAGTCAAAATAGACTCTAAAATATAGGGTTGTTCACTGGCTTCACCAAAAACTCGGAGGAATGAGCGTTACCGTATATATGACGACACTTCTTGCCTATGCTGGTCCTCGTTTTCAACATTACCACTGCTAAACCTTACATCGATTCAGAAATGTAAAAATTTCAGATTTTCACTAAAACCTGTTAATTTCCATCAATTTCGTTACCAAAAGGACGACTTTCATTTTTTTGGCTTAAATATGCGCAACCATTTGTCTACAGAGTCCTAGCATTGCTTTTAGTGGACGCTGTTGCTGAGGTACCACCACAAAGACTAAGAAGGGTGGCTCAACTTCACGGTGGAACACATTTGTTTAAACGTTTACAAGTGCATTCTAGATGCCGGCTGTCATTTATTCGCCAACTTCAAGTGGCATGAAAAACAAAATGCTTAGAAAAATATCTACCTATCTCTTTCTATTTCGATTTCACCAACTAAACTTTGTAACGCTTGAGAACGTAAAGCTTATGGGAGTGAAGTCAACGTAAAGCAGCTATTAAAAAACCACCCATAACTACTGGAAGCAGAAAAGCAGCAACTAGTTTACTGTACATAGAAAAATCTTGGCATAAAATAGTTCACATCCGTATCACATTTCACCTCGACGACCGTCGATTGACTCGAGCGGGCGGCAGTAAATCTTCCATAGACCAGTGGATTCTGTTCGCTCAAGAGACTCGTTGAGCATCACACCTTTCTTCTAGGTTTTTGCTGAAGAACTCCAACCAACGGGTCGATGGTCTTCCTGCAGTACGTTTGACATCCTGAGGAATCCAGTCATTAACGTCTCTTCTCTATTGGTTGTCATTCACACGCAGTACGTGGCCGGTCCGTCTTATTTTCGACTGTTTGGCGTATAGAACCGCATCTTTGACTTTTGATCGTTGACGCAGATCAGAGCTTCGGATTCCTTCTCTCATTTTAGCAGCACAGTATAGTCCTAGCATCGTCCATTCGGCTGCGAGTTCTATAACGGTGAATGGTCTTTCCTCCTACTTATATACCGAACGTCATAAGTTAAGGAATTAAGGAGGAATTATGGAGTAAGTCTAAGAGTCTAAGAAGTCTAAAAAAGGAAGAGTCTTGGAGACAAAAAAGAGAGCGGAACAGAATTTGATGTTCTTTGTTCTCCTCACCACATGCTCTCGAAAGCTCGGCAAGCCTGTCGCTGCTCCCTCCTGCTCAACTATGGAGGTAAACTGTTCATTATGTCGATTTCTCGACCTAGTCAGACGTAGCTTGAGCATTCGGAGATATTCCTTTGAGTTTCCTCGCGCAGGAATCAAGAACACAAGCGCGCAAAACTCTCGAGGCGTTCTGGATTAATTCCAGAAATCCGAAAATGAACCGCAGGGAAGAATACCTCATTATCGCGCGTAATATAAGTATAGTAGTATAGTAAGTAGTATATAAGTAGTATAAGTAGTATATAAACCTGTTATTCTGATGGGAGGGGCGCATTACGATTCCATGTGAATTCTGTGCGGTTGGTCTTCACACGATATACTCACTGGAAGACTCATAGAAAGCGGTGAGTGTGCAGAGCTGTGTTCAATGTGATTGAAATTTTGGTTTAGCGTTTTCTCTGTTTGGTTATGAAGGTGTTTGGCCGAACAGGTTGCTGTCAACTCGACCTTTCCAGGCTCTGACGAAGGCGAAATCCGCCGAAACGTTACCTTTTACGTGAGTGGGAAAGTGGAATAGCACCTCGTGTTTGCTAAACAGAAGTGGAAAGAATTCCTTCGAGCGTAAATGGGGTACATGTAATCAATCTGATCCTCATAAACATTGTTTTTATGAGGTTTAGTCAAACAACAATTTTTTCACAGGCTTTTCAAAGTCGTCAAGCATTCGTTGCGCCTGGCTAATATTTGCTATTACAGGAACGATGTCATCTGCAGAGAGAGGGTAGTGTAATTGCCTTCCATCGAATTTGACGACCATGTTGCCTCATTCCAATGTTCGGATGCCGTTATCGAGGGTGGAGATAATTTTAGCGAGGTGCTATCGCCTAGTCTAATCCTTCTTTTGATATCGATGTTAATGTCGTCGTTGAATGGTGATATTTTCGTTCTGAAGTTTTTATATGGCTTACAAATAATCTTTACATAGAGTAGGGACTCCCTGGCTGTCCAGGGCTTCCATGACTGCTTCTATCTCAACTAAGTCAAAAGCTTTCTTTAAATCGATGTAGTGAGATAAAGAGGTCTCTTGCACTCTCGAGATATATCGATGAGTCCTATTATCGTCTTGATGTGGTTCATCGCAGTGAATCCTTTTCGAAACCCTGTTTGCTCACATGGCTGTCCTTCGTTCAGTGTTCTCTCAATCTCATTTAGGACGACTCGAGTGAAAAGTTTGTAGACGACAGACAGTAATCCGATTAAGCGATTGTTGCTGATATGGTGGAGTCCACTATTTTTAAGCAATAACATTCTTGCTGGTCTTCCAATGAGTAGGAACAATGTGGGCCAGTGTGTTCAAGAGAGTTGGTGGAAAGTTCTCAAGGTGTCAGATATTATCACGTTCGATTCTTCACCGTTGAAAGAGTACGCAGTACATCGAAAAGGATAACCCACACGACGACATATCCATCCTCATTTATTTTGTATGAGGGCATCGAAGTGCAACCACCTTGGTTTTGTAATTGGCGAAGCTTCGGTGGATTTCGCGAATGCTTTTCCCAGCCCCTACAGATTCGACTACAGCTGCTGCTCTTTTCTGTCTGAGACCTTTTTCGCTTTTCTGTAATGTTTTTCAAGTTCTGATGTCAGTGCAGACTTTCTTGTGGCTCACGTAATTCCATGTTGACTTGGCTTATCAGCTCCCATGTTTCTGGAGACAGACGTCTTTTGGTTACTTTAGAACTCTCAGCTTTCATAGTGCTAACGTGAAGATGTCGAATGAGGTGGTCGTATTCTTCGTCGATCTCATCAACAACGACATATTTCTAAAGGCTGAACAGTGATCCGCATAAATTCCACTTTATGGTGGTTTTGGGATTTCATTTTTTGAATATAGTGGCTTTCTACCCTTTGTGTGTGAAATAGAATTCTATGTTTTAGGACAACAACCGGACAGTCCCTCACCCTGCTCGCTCCGTTCTATTCTGTTCATACCAATGTGACGTTCTTCAGACGTTCTCGTGGATCCAATCTTATCGTTAAAGTCTCCAAGGGATGACCTTAAAAGTGTATAATATTCCCTGCAGAACTTCTCCAAGCCCATATAGAACGTATTGACATCACCTTTGTCATAGTTTGATGTCGGCGCGTAGACGACGAAGACTGTCAAAGCCGTATTGATCCACATGTCTTCAATCGTAAACGTCCGATTCGGGTTGTTATTACGAATCGATACGCATAGCCAAACTCGTTTTGACGGGAACGCCGACGCCACCGACTCCTCAACTGTCGCGTATGCCGAGGAATAATTCTTCTCCAGTGTTATAGACGGCGTTAAATGGGTAGCACCTCCCGTCTCAGTCAGTCCGATGACGCCGTACCTTAACTTTCCTGCCTGCATGATCAAGTCTTCTATCGAGGAGTCAGATGCAAGTGTACACGCATTGTAGATATACATCGTCGCTTTGTTCCTTTAAGATTAAGGCGTCCTAGGATGGTCCTGATATTTCAGCAGCCTTTCCGTACTCGTTCTACCCAACGCTACCGTAATGGAGGACCTTTCAGAGCCGGGAGAATGAGACCCGTTTTTTTTACTGTTTAGCGTATGATATCCACGTACAGCTTGCTAAGCTCAGAATGTGGAGCCTAGGTATACCCACCGGGTAGTTTGCCAGTCTCTCCAAGAGTAGACATAAAATTTGTAGCAAGCGACTTCCTACCTCTTTCCGTATACTTCATAGTCACTTGATTACAGGCCTTTGGTCGAATTGACTAGTGGAATACAATCCGCATAAACGAGAACATACCCACGCGGACGTGTGCACAAATATGTCCACGTAAATACAAGACGTATTTGTCAAGTCGGCACAGCAGAAACAGGGAGTCCATCCTCTGGACCCGAGTCTTAGAGATAGCTCTTGGTCAGCGATTAAACCACTATCCACCATTTAGTCGCGTCACCTACTAATCGGTTGAAGATCCTTCTAAAGGGTAGTCCATATCATATCACAATGTTGTGATGAATCCATATTTAGGAAAAGAAAACAATTTAGGAAATCGACTTTTACTTAACCTCAGCAGAAATATTTAATAGTCTACATGAGGCAATTCTATGTTCTCTGCTTGTTACCTTTTCATTGCATGTTTGAGAATGAACTTCAACCACAATAAAGAAGTTCTGCTACGATTTCGTGTAAGCTTTTGAACACAATAAAAAGTATAGGTTGGTTTGTTTATTGCCAAATACTATCCTATACAAGGAAGAAGTTGTTGCAGTAATTTTATTAAACATAAGTTTATGCAAAGTAAAAGACTGAAGAAGTAATGAGGATATAACGGAATGAGTAATATTGGTCTGATGAAAATTACATCGTAAAAAGGTCGTTTAGCATTAATGAAGATGTCCAGCACCACGATAGAAAACTTTTATATACGGAAGAAAATGAAAATTATTTCATAACTTACAGGGTAGTGACCGGGTAGAAAGAGATGTACATCGCCGGACAGCAACAGATACCAAAAAGATGTTCGATCGCCTTTGTTGAAAACTGTAATTTCGAGAATCACCTGCGAAAACTTTAACAAGATTCCAAGAAACGAGCTTCGAACAATAACAACTGCAACAGAAAGAAAGAAGAAATTCAGTCTATCGTTCATTACGAACGCAAAGAACACTCCATAGTACGTACATGGAAAACCGGCGAACTGCAGCTACCATGCCCACAAATCACTAAAGTTCATTAAAAACTCCTTGGCTCTCTGGTTCATTCCATGACATTATCTTTCAAGATGGACAGGAATCCGATATTTTCATTCTTATGTACAGCTAATTTACACTTATAACAGCAATCGCCGCCATCACACTATTAGCAAAACCATTAGGCGACTCTTTGTTACAAGCGCCAACGATGATGATACGATGATTCGTAAGATGACCACCTTATCAAACTCGAGTGGTGAAATCTCACTGCGCTGGGAAAAACCTTTCCATCAAACGAAGTACTATCCAAATGGACACTGGGTTCCATTTATGGGAAGGTGTCATGTAAATATCTAATAACCCAATAAATAAAGGAAATCAATACCCATGTTTTTGGTGCTTTCGTAAGAACTACGTGAGGAAAGTGAAAAGAACCCGAGCGCTTGGATTAAGCAAAATTTGAATGATCGCCTTAGATAAGCAGTCGTTTATGGCATCTTACGCTTTCCAAGTGCATGAATAACCTTCCATTCCTTTCCTTGTTCTTTTTTCTTGTGGTCATTAGTAAAGTCACTCACTTATCGAGCTCTCTAATCTATCTTATCAACGAATTGCTAACAATACCTTGTTCGACTATTGAGCAAACACGAGTTGGGTAAAAAGGTTTATTTTTCCCTAATTTTTTTTGATTTATAGTTGAAGAAGATACTGATTATTTTCGGCGGAGGTCTAATGAAAGTCAGTTTGAAAAGTACCGATTCGTCAAGTGCAAGCTATTGAATTACCAATCGCTGCAGTAAGCAATGCCGCCAAAAATGCAGACCATATTGGATGGCAGCAGTAGATCCAATGGACGTCCCCTGTAAGACGGCATCGTCGACTGAGATTATTCATTCGAGCCGTGCTCCACTTCAGTGGATTCGATTCAATCCGACAACGAACACCGACATCGAGAGGACCACCACCCGCGGATCACCAGTCGGACCAATCCGATTCTGAAGAAGACGAAGAGAATTTGCTAACATTAGAAAGGAATCCTCGTCTTCAAATATTCATCAACAAAACACTGTACCGAAGAAGAATAGTAAGGCAGTTCTGACGGTGATCGGCGAGCGAAGACGAACTGTACACGTCTGCCATCAACTTGATGTTGAGGATTTGAAGAAATAACAAAGGTGCCCATTATGGACTGTTAACCATAAATCGAGTATGAAGTGCTGAGATACCTGCAAAACTCCGGACCACGGGTGTACGCAGTGAGGATCGTTCCCCACTGCATACACCCGTGGTCCGGAGTTTTGCAGGTATCTCAGCACTTCATACGAGTTATATTTCACAATATACCCTGCCATTAAGAAGAAAAAGGCAGTAAATAAAAGAGTTAAGATCATAAATCGAGTCTTATTTCGAAACCAACTTTCCCTGAACCTCGGTATCACTAATCAATATGTATTCTTTCTTTGATGAGCTTACACGAGGTTGATAATGATATTTATTTTCGGCTAACGTTTCGACGTCTTCGCCTTCCTCAAAGCCGATGATCCGAGTCGATGGTCCATGACAAGTTGTTATCACCGGACATTATCATTATATCGATCATCAGCATCGTGTATAAAAGGGCATCACTGAGTGAGGATGCCCCATTCGAGATGGTTCACTGAGGAAGACCTCACTCGGCACGAAGGCGAAGCTGCCACGTCGAGACGAATAACAAGCATGGACCATCGACTCGGATCATCGGCTCTGAGGAAGACGAAGACGTCGAAACGTTAGCCGAAAATAAATATCATTATCAACCTCGTGTAAGCTCATCAAAGAAAGAATACAAATCGAGTCTTAGTTGTTATTGTAGTAAGAACGGACAGTATCTTTCCCATGACATTCGACAGACAAAGGGAGAGCATCATTATGAAGGAAGAAGTTCCAACGAATCGCGTTTCATCCGTCATGAACCTATACGCCCCGATAGGTAGAGAGACAACTTCCAGCGTTTGTAAATGAAACTGTACTTCTTTGGCTTCGATTTATAGCTAACAAATTTACCTTTACCTCGATGGACCATTTAGCCAGAGATAGAATACCGGATGTGTGTTCTATCCACAGAATAACTTCTACTGCCGATTTTATGAATACTGCTTCTTTCTAAGAGTTGCCCCAGCTTACACAAGTGTTAACGAACAGTTTTCGTATTAAAAATACAAATAGTGTATCAAGAATAACCACAACAATGCTGAGAGCCAGTTAAGCTGAGGATGCAGTCGAAATCACAATGTTAACCGTTTTATTTACTACCTAGTACAATTTTTCATGGCAGGGTATTATGTGTGATACAACCACAATGATGCTGAGATATTTGCGAAACTACGGAGCGCAGGTGTCTGTGGCGGGAACGAGTTTTGAGTTCAAAAACCGAAGTTTGGCAAATATCTTAGCATCATTGTGATTGTATCACACATAATACCCTGCCATGAAAAAATGTAATAGGCAATTAATAAAAAGGTTAACAAGGCACCAATTATATTAAGCACAAGGATATAGCTGTTGGCGTTTATAAATCCCTGAGGGATGCGCCATGCATTCGACTTCATTAAGAATCCTTTTGTGGTGAGTGAATGCATATCTGGCCTTCACAATGACTTACGATGGCCTAGCGATGTATCGAGACAGTGATGTTATTCTTCTAGACAAGTCTGGCAATTTTCCAACCCCGGAGGGACGGAAGGCTTGGTGCACCGTGGGAGCAGAGATCGATTCCACGTGTGTTGCAGGACACATCCGAGCACTCCGCATGCGCGTATTAAATACTTCCACTAAAACTCAATTCAAATTGAAATGATCAGTTTCCCACACCTTCTTTGAATTTATGAGCTTTTTATGAGTTTATACTGCTTTTGATGGTTTTACATGGTTTCTGCTGATCATTTTAATAACCCGCTCGAATTTCGATTAATTTCAATCCAAGACGATGGCGGTCCGACTGGGAAACAGTTTTATTTTCTTTATTTTGAAATAACTGCTGTTTACAACAGCTGTCCAAAGGAAACCGGGTGATGCCGAAGAATTCAAGGTACAAGATAAAAAGAGTGATTCTAACGTAGAGAAAAACTATCTGCTTTACGCATTGAGCCAATGTGACCTCATATTTGATGCGAACCTGGGAGATCGAATATTACCAATATTTACTTAAATATCAAAAGACTTTGTCCTCGTAGTAAATTAATTTAATAATTAATCTGAGGCTCTTAGCAGAACACACACTTGAATTGTAATTTGTCGTTTGAGGAAAATTTTTCTGCTCCGGAATATTATCAAATTGGTGCCGGCGCATTTCTAGGTCGCCATCACTTTCCACCTAGTGGCTACGCCGTTACCGGGACGGTAGTTACTCCTCCGGACACTGGTTTTATATCTGTTGGACTTCCGGCGCCCATCGCTCTCAACATGCAGAATGCCAAAGCTTCATAACAACCACACATGGTGCACGATACCTTCAAACAGGGCGAGCAGTTTTAGTACACAGAAATTACCATCGACGAACAATCACTGAAGCCTTTCTATGTAAAAGTGAAGTGCCAAATGAGTGTACTTCTCTCGAGCTGTGCTTCAATTCAGTCGATACGAGTGGGTGGGACTACGATCGAATTACTATGGCTCTGAAGAAGATTAGTGCACGGAAACATTAGCCTCTTGATAAAAAAAAGACAACTAAAGAACACCTCCAAAATGCGATGAGGAGCAAAAAAAACTTGGGATTCATGCCACCATGAAGATTTCCATCGATTACATTCAGGAATAGTCAGAAGATATTGAAGGACCTTCACTAAACTGTAGCAAACTCTTAAAGGCAAAAATGAATTTTCTCCGAAGACTTGGAAGACATAAAAAAAACTACTCCGTTTTTCTTTCAACATTAATGCTGTGGACGAAGCTTAAGAACAAGTCGTCGACCTGGTTCAGGCAAGTGTTTCATCATCAAACAGTTTCATTATCAGATGAGTAGAAAATTGTTCGGGATATTTGGCATTAATATGGGTATGCAAAAGAACAAGAAGAGAAACAAAAGAGAGGAGAATTTTGCAAAAGAAGAGAGAACAAATCGCATACTTCCAAAAACATCGCGACGTTGGCTGAGCGAGTACAGATCTCGAACAGGACTGTTGGTTGGTCGATAAAAAGGATAAAAGGATAAAACTCCCGGATCTGATCGAACCCTGAGGAATGCGCCATGCATTTGACTTCATTAAGAATCGTTTTGAGGTGAGTGAATGCAGATGTGGCCTTCATAATGACTCGCGGTGGCCTACCGGTCTGTTCAGATAGTGCTGCTATCCTCCCAAACTAGTTTATAAGCACTTTGCCGACCCGGGAGGCAAGGAAGGCTTGGTGGTCCATAGGTGCGGGGATCGATTCCACGTGTGTGTTGCAGGGCGTCTCTGACCATTGCGCCACACGTGCCCAAAAATTTTGAAATTTGCGTGTTATCCTTGTACAGGGGCCGTGCTAATCTTCTCTGTGTTGTTCCAGTTTTAGTACATGTTCAGGAATGAAGGGTTGGTCGATAGAGTAAAGTAACTTAAAAGGGAATGATCTTCGTTGGAACTGTTTTTTTCATTATATGTCGATTTGTGTGAAAAATCAACACCAAAAATGGAAGTTCAGTATTGAATGTGCCGCAAAGAAAATTCTCACAAAACTAGAAAATGAGTTTAGAGAGATCTCATTCACCGGAAAAAGAGAATCGACTCTGGGAATAGGAGATCAGCACCACAGGTCATTTGCTTACGGTTTAAATTATATGCATGCATTACGACATCTTCGAACAAAAAGCTTCTCAACACACTATTTAACCGTAAAACTGACAAAGCGGAGAAATCAAAGCGAAGCAACGCTATAGGGAACAAAAGCTGGTCCAGCAGTAGTTCAGTAGATTTTTTTTCAGATCGATAGGAGAAAAAATTGCGTTTTTTCTCAGTGTAAATAGTTGCTTTCAGAACAGTTCTTCAAAATTAATGTTCCAAATATATTTAGCAAGACATGCTGCGTGTTCAAGTATCGAAGCGCCGTTCCAATGCAGTAATGATGATCAAGTATTTATGGAAATTTATCGAATTCCGGCCACAGGCCATTGCTAGCCACCCCAATTGACATTCAGATTGGTGTTTTAGTTGATTCCTGGAAGCGTGCGATGCCTAAATAACTTTATTCAAACCTTAACAAAGCACGATTCGACAAATTTATTACTACCATTAAAAAATGCTGCACAACCAGGACTGAGACAACCAGGTTCAATTTACTGAAGAATCTTACTGAAGAAAAAACTCAACAGGCGAACCGTCAAATGAAAGGTGACAACTAACGTAAATGAGCATTTGATGCTGAAAATGGATTTGGCTTGTTACATGGTCCTCGAAGGTCTTCATCCCTGGTTGACTGGTAGTAAGATTCACCACGTTCTCAAAGAACCTTTATCCTCTTGGAACAATGCGAGTCGTAAGACCTCAAACGCGAATACGGTGCCGGTTCGATCCCACACCTGACGCAACAAGCTTCTTTTCCCTCTGGGGTCGTGGAATTGGTACCGTACAGGTCTGGGTTAAGTTCACTCCTTGCAATTCAAAAGTGGGAACGCTCTAGCCCGGCTATTTCAGGACTCCAAGGAGAATCGAGTCCACCTGCATTCAACGACATCCATGATGAAAGAAAAATCCTCAAGCAGGAGCCGAAGTCACAGATAAGAAGTTGGAAGAACCTTGCTGACGATGGATGCGACAAAACGATTCGAATGTGAGAAGTGCTGGGATCCGTAGAATAAACCTGAAGATCGTGTAAAGAAAAAAGACCTCAAACCAGAAACTCTGGAAATTTTAGAGGAGATACACAGTGATATTTTACAATAAACTTTCCATCTATGTCACGAAGAAGTTAGAATCCATTAATCAAAGAGAACACGGTCAGAGTAGACCGTCCTTGCTAAAATCTCCTGCTATTTAGCGAGTTTCGGCGGCATAGATGATAAAAATTCTCTTCGAAAGAGATGGACACATACGACGATGACTTGAGAATTTACCTGAGTTAAGAAATCATGGCAACAAGCAGCCTAACGGACAGTATTTAGTTCGGACCGAAAAAACAACGATGAGTTACTTAACGACCTGCGTTATTCAGTTACTCAACACATAAAGTTTAGAGTTGCGCACGTCGATAGCAATTCGAAAAATCAACAAACCACCAAAGTCAGTGAAGTCCTTCGCTTTTGTTGAAGACTTCCTGTTCTCAAGGAAAAACCCCTGACTACCAAACCATAGAAATCTTGCTAAAGAAATCGTCTCCACCTAGGGGTTCTAGTGCAAATTGAAACCACTAGAGGTAAAAAAACCTATAACATCCAAGGATACTTCTGCGTAATGCTTTAACAGATATTTTCCAACGATTTTTTTTCACAAATTTCAACGCCGTTTATAAAAATGTAGTGAAAATGTTGTATCGGCAGATATATTATAATTCAAAGATTACTACTATATGGCTGTTAGGTGCTGGTTCTCTCCAAGCACCTACAGTTTTCATTGGCTGCTACCTTTGAATGGACGGATAAAAACGTACGCAGGAATGAATGGGTCATTCCATTTGAAGGGAACACTGATTTGTGGAAGGAGTTAGGGAAGGTGAACAACACAGAATGGTGAGAATTGAGGAAAAAAACGGTTAGAATTGTTGCTACACATTCCTACATGAAGTTGCAAAAACAACAATGTGGTATGACCCAATCGTAACAAAGTAGTGCATTTTTGCGTGCATCATGAGAATGAGCACATCAAACAAAAATCGCAGACTTAAGGAAATCACTTACGGACAACACCCTGACCGACCCTGTCGGGTGTGCAGTCAGAGTTGGAGAACAGAGCGAACAACAGCGACTCGGACAGCGCACGCAACTGACCGATTCGACGCACGCGCGACACCAACGCGTCCATCGCGTGCCGCGCGCCTGCAACTAATCGACGATTGACTCAAATATTTACTTAATGCAAAAATATCTGTGCGGTGTCCTCTTAAAAAAGTAAAAAGAACTTTAAATAGAAAATGGGATTTTTAGCAGAAAAAGACAGCAACGTTAAGCGTACTCATGGTAAATCGAAATAACAGATTCATAGTCGAACGCAAAAAGTGGTGCCAGAGAGCGGCGCATGTTGACTGAGCACGAGTCGTCAGGTAAGAGGGACTTTTAGGTGTGAAATAAGACTTAGGACGAAAATCTCGCACCAATAAGTCCCGCACCTCTTAATGGCAGCTTCGCTGAAATCATAGATAACAAACAGAAGACGTGACTTTGAACAGCTAAGGAATTTTGGTGCCTCAAAACCAAGGCATTTGCTAAAGAACCGAATACGAACTTCACGAAGCACGAACTGATTTTAGCGCGTAAACTAGATGAATGGCAGGATACGATATGTCCAAAAGTGGAAACACAACACAAGAGAGAGATCACGAATTTTCAGATTTCTCTTGGGCGACCGCTTAGCGTTGCGTTACAAAAGCGGGTAGGAGGTAAATGAACAAGATCATATAAAGGAATATAAAATAGATTCGGTTACAACTCGCTGTTTTCCGGTTTTCGTTCTGGATAACTTATGGAAGGTATCCTTTGCCTAAATTGACAATCGATTGGTCTAGGTCGGAAATGGTAAAGCTTGGATTTACCCAGTCTTCTTCACCAGTAAATAAATACGATTTTTATTTTCAAGCCATTTTTATCCTATTGATAATTCTACTGTCACGATGCTAACTTTTTATTTGCTGCCTACCATAATTTTTCACGGCAGCGTATGAAGCGAAATACAACCACGATGATAATGAGATATTTGCAAAACAGCAGACCACAGATGTCTGCGGTGTCAACGAACGCGCTATTACCTTTTCTGGGGTCTAATGCGTTCACCACAACACCATGCAGGTCCTTCGTTTCACCTGTTTATCAGCTAGTTCTATCGATCAGTGCCATCAGCAGTCAACCTTTAACGGAATTGATTTGGAGATACCAAATTGCTGATGGCACTGACCGATAGAATTAGCTAAGAGACATGCGGGATAAAGGAGCCGCATGGTGTGGTGGTGAACGCGTTAGCCCCCGAAAGAATAATAGCGCGTTCGTTGCCCACCACAGATACCTGCGGTCCGGAGTTTTGCAAATATCTCAGCATCATTGTGGATGTAATCCCACTGTCTCCACTAGGAATTCGAATAATTTACTGTTGTATTCACGCAAGAAGTAAAGAATTTCCAAAAATTTGATGACCAAGCAGGTATTCCGAAAATCAACAATAACTTTCGATAACAGAGAGCATCACTGTGTCCTACTCGTAGAAAATCCGTTTCATTAGCCAGTTGGCTGCTCGAAGAAAGAGAAAATGATTTATATGCTTCAAATAACTGCAATTTTACCGCGAAAGAAGAAAAAACTTGTAACTGGGTGATAAAGCGATGAAAACCTTAACGGTGAAGGCGGAAGCTGCACTGTTTGAAGATGCTGTGAAATAGAGACTGAGTCTCCATCCCTGCTGGGTCAAGAAATTGGTGCCAGAATGGTATCAGAAAAGTATAATCCCATCAATGAAAGCCGGTCGGTTAGCTCCAGTGATGAAGACGCTGGAACGGTGCAACAGAGCTATCGCATAGTTCTTAGGAGTACACTGAAAGACATTCACAAAGAAGAGAAAATCCTCAAGTAGGACCTAATGCCACACGTAAAAATGAAGACCTTCATGGATGATGGATTGACGGAAACGAATCGAGTGAAATAAGTTGAAAAGTCCACTGATTTTGGGGAGAAAGGAGAAGACAGCAATGGGTAGCTCTCGAGAGTTCACCGTCGCATAGTTTTACTCTTAACTGAGCCTTAAGAGGAAGCGCTGATCCCGTTCTTAAGAGATCCCTTTCTACATGGCAGCTCGACTGCTTCCACAATTACAATAAAGTGGCAAACCATTGCGTGAGAAGAAAATGCATGAATAAATTTTTAAAAAATTAAAGGAATAAAAAAAGAACACATTATGTATGAAAACAATGTGGTCCATTCTCTGCTTTAAAAGCGAAAAGATTACACGAGAGAAATCGCGTACTGTTGACGTCACATTGACAATCTCCAGCTTTCTGAGCTTGTTGATCAAGAGGATTTTGCCCAGCAATGACAACTAAAGAGAATAGAAGAAAGGATGCAACCAGCTGGGTGTAAAAAGATTTTCTCGGAAATTAGGAGCTGAATACACAGCATGTTCCCATTGTGGAAATTCACGGAACCGGAAGGGCTTTTCGGTCTCGCTAGCTAACAACAGTTTATAGTTAATATTTGGATGGTCAGCATTCTCGAACAAATGTATGCGCTTCAGTATAACGGCTAAGATTTCTCGTCCCTCCACTGCTTACTTGGATGCCGTTCCAACCAAGCAGTAACCACGTCTTCTAAAAAGTAATCTAACAGGGCACTTGTTAGTACCTCCTAGCCATCTATAGCAGAACTCGGTGAAGTGAGTGTAATCACCAAGAACACCAAGAACAATAAACAAAGCTATTCACATAATAAAAGTGCAATGTATCTCTTGTCCCTCGAGTATGCGGAGTCAACTGTACCATTGAGGAACAAAGTGACACCAAAACACAGCAGATTCAGCTCGAGTCAGTGAGTGATTAAGCGGCTTATCTTGACTATAGTGCTAGAAAAGTTGAAGGAAATAAATGGCACATAAGTTTTATGGGGTTTAAAGGGGTTCCGTTGAGCGAACAATGTTGAACCCTAACTGTTGTATATAATGCTGAGATATTTGCAAAACTCCGGACCGCAGGTGTATGCGGTGGGGAACGCGCTATCACCGTGGAGTAGCGCACTTCACCACCACACCATCCGGGTCCTTGCTGATGGCAAAAGATCAATAGAACTAGCTGAGAGACAGGTAAAACGAAGGTTCTCGAGTTGAGAATTTACAGTATTATAGAACAGGCTTCCTTCTACCTCTTTAGGTGTATAAATAGAAGTTCTTTTGCAAACATCCTTTCAATTTAAAAACCACTTAAAAACTAAATTCGTAAAAATTGAAGGCAAAATCTACGTTTTTCAAGTTTTTGCGCAAACGTGGTAGCCACAATCACCAAGGCACAGTGAGAACACCATCTTGTTCCGTTCTATGAAATTCCTATTTTTCGATCGTTTTTTTTTCGAAATACAGGCGCTGAAAAAAAGCGAAAAAAACGTTTGTTTTCGCTCGTCGAAAAAAACCGATCTTAAGAGCGATTTAGTAGGAAAACTGGCTTTGCATCTTATCGGCGAGGATCTATAGATTCTAATGGTATTTACTTCAATTAGTAAAGTCCACTATGAGCTAAAGTACAATTATTTGTATTTGAAGAGCGCAATTATTTTCGTCACGTGCGATTATACACAATGCACATCGTCCACTATGGGTCTATGATATTACAGTAAGCCGATGTGAACAAAATAATATCAATATCCCAAAACCAACTTTCTTCTTCACAGCTCGGCATTGATCAGTAATGCACTGTTTTCTTGATGTGCAAACACGTTGTTAACATTATGGTTTGTTCAGCACATTGCTAGCCGACGATTCGGTAGTTTCACTGCTTTCAGAGCCGCTTTGGGTGACTTGGGTTACAAATGACATTTCTCATCAATGTAAGACCCTGTACGACCAGTCTCCAATAATAACCAAAGTTCCTATAAAGAACAAAATGTCTCTGAAGAAGGGGAAACGTCAGCCAATGTTGTACTGAGTAAATATCAGTATCATAAACGCTAATGTATTTTAAAAAATTTCCACATATATAAAGCGATTGAGATATTTCGGTAAATCTCTAAATAAAAAGAAATAAACCATCATTAACGCCGTGTACCAGATAAAAAAGGAGACCAGAGTATCAAAAAGATGTCGAAAACAAAGGCGAAATATGGAAAAGTGAATTATAACCACAATGTTGCTGAGATATTAAAGTGTTGCCAACAGCACCTACAAATTAAAAACACGGCTGAGAGAAAGGCGAAAGGAAGGGCCTGCATGGTGTGGTGGTGAACTCGCTAGCCCTCGGAAAGGATAATAACGGGCTCGTTCACACCGCAGACACCTGCGGTCGGGAGTTTTGCAAAAATCTCAACATCGTTGTGATTATTTGTGTGGTGCACATAATATCCTGCTTTAAAAAAGAATGGCCAGCAATAAAAATTGGTTACAATGTCGGAAAGCTTCAAAAAAATGTCTTCAAAGAAAGCGTCTGGTGTTACTCCTAAATGAAAGAAGAATTCATTCTTTGATGGATTCAGTTTTCAACCACAAATTAACGTTGGGAAAATGTCTTGTAAAAAGGGAAAAAAGCATCGCCTGCTGATGAACTACCCCAAGGTGATCAGGAACGATCTGGCATGAATCCTTTAATGAGGATTTGCTCTGCAAAATAACATCGAGCAGCTCACGACGAACAAGACACTTCATCTTCTTGGTAGAACGACATACAAGTCCAGACAAGCTCATCCAGTCAGGCTAAACTTCGGGACGCCTTTGTGTGAATGGGAACTCGTCCTCTATAACGACTCCGACCAGGTCACGATGAACAAGTCACGTCTTGTTTTTTGGCAGACACCAAGCGGAGCGGAAATTTTGCCTATGGGCCCTTGGAGGACGACACAAAAGCCCCAGCAACCACAGCAGGTCAGGGCGAGCCAACAGCCACTTATTGCCGTTAATTGAACTACACTAACTAGCACAAAGGAGTCCGAATGACTTATGTTTGAATAGCGACACTTGAAGCGAATAGGAACTTTCTAGAAATGGAAAAACGAAGAGACAAAAGTACTTTTGAATCGGTACACATCAGCATGGAGACTGCTTCCGGACTGAAATACAACACTACTTTTTACTAAATTTGTTTCTCGTTTCTTTCTGGTTTAGACGTTCCAGTTTCTCATATTGTTGTTTTCAGTTCCCATCCACTTCGTTTCGCATAAATTACGTTATCAACTTCAAAAGATAAGCGAACACCTTCGCAGCATAAATGTCATCGGCGGTTTAATTGCCGTATTTAGCACACTTCTGAGTTAGAGAGACATTAATTAACCGGAGCGCTATTATATTCACACGTACATTTATATCGAAAGCTGAGCTTAATTTCATTCATCATGTTGACGAGAAGGAAATCATAAGATTGTTGAAGTAGCGCTTCCTCCCTGTTGCAAGTGGTTTGAATCGGTAACTCGATCGGTTGACGATGTGAGGGTGGAGATCGTCAGCGGAATTTGCAGCTGCTGTATAGTCAATGAAGAGCAGCTATTCGCATGCATAGCTGATGAGACGCATCTTTCAGCTTGTATTAGCATATAAAAGAGGCGTGTTATTCTGCCGGACCCCACGACCACCAACTGTGGTGCTGCTCACAAAGTAGTTCGTCTGCAGCAATTGACGAGAGTCATCTCTTCATCTGTCGCACATCTACCATCGCTCTACTATGTAGTTCCTAACAGTATTTAAATAGTTCTGTAGTTCCTAACAGTATTTAAATAGTCTGTGCTAAGTAGAACCCAGCCCAGTTACCAGTGGAATTTAATGTACTAGTTTGGCAACATTGCTCACTGAAGCGTAATTTTACTGAAGGAGTTTTGCTTCTCATAACTAGGTTTCATTCAAACCAGCGACGAATAAAGATAGAGGTTTGCTGTCAGTCGCAGTTCTGAATGAAACTGCAGCACTCCTTTATGACATGGATGACGATCGACACCACAGTTCAATAGTCAAGCCGTAAAACACGATGAAGCGCCCACGTATTGGGAGGATGGTGACACTGTCACATAATTAAAAAACAAAACGATGCGCGTTTTTCCTCCGTTTAGGTGCTCGATGAACGCAATGAATTTCTGCTCTTTGAGGCACTGATGAACGTGCAGGTTCATTAACTGCCTACAACTTCTCTGTAGTTATGGACCTGAGCACTAGCAAAGCGTACAGAAAAATTTTTCGCTTACTGAATCTCCGTCAAATAATACTTGTTAAAATCCAGAATCCTATCAAGTCATTAACGCACGTATTTACTAATCCTTGTGGGTGAAGGAAGGTTGGAGGGAGGTGGGAGGTTTATCGTCTCGAGAGTAGGTTTTCCACGCACAGCAGCGATTATTAGTACGGTTTACTCTTAAATGAGAGATTGCTGAAAATTTTATATGGTAGAGTTAATCTGCTGATGGAGTAGCTCTACCAAATAATGATCGCAACTCGACAATCAAGAATACCTCCCAAGACAAATTATTTGGAGGAATTCGCAACAAAACGAGTTCGAAAATCAACAATAAAACGGTAGAAATGATTTGAGATTTTCGAAAACTAGACTAGAAATGGTTAAATGATCCCAATTAGCAGTGACCTCAGGAAAAGCCGGTGAGTTGCCAGAGCAACTCGACGCCATACTCAATTAGAACTAAACAATAAGCTTCTCCACCCCCATTTCCACTCCGCAGCTCTTGAAATTCATCACTCCACAGCTCTAAAGCAGTTAAGCATATTTTCCCAATACGACTTTAGTAATACTACTGTAAAACTTAAAAAAGAATGCAAAATATATTTATTTAGCTGCTTTAGAGCTGTGGATTGATGAATTCCACGACCCGTGAAATGGGAGTGGGATGGAGAAGCCAGTTGTTCACTACTAATTGAGCATGGCGTCAAATTGCTACGGCAACTCACCAACTTTGGTAAAAGGATTAAATAAATTGCATGGAAAAGGAACGGTGAATAAAGAGGATGAATCTGTCCTCTAAGTCCCAGCTCTCAGCATCGCTCCTCCTCTTTCGTGCTCTCCAAAATTGTAATCAATTTCTCTTCAAAATTACTTTAGTGGCCTTTCCCGCTTATAATTACTGGACGTGAGCCAATATACGCAGACTTCATTTAATTTCTACTACCTCTAGTAACCAAAATGTGGAAAAAAGATAGTGAGACATGGAAGCAAAGATAACAGGACGAATGATAGCTTAAAATTGGAGCAGCTTGGTTGACTGACGGCGCAGAGCCAAGGTCGTTTGTTATTGGGTCCTCACGAGTGAAGAAAGCCATGGAAAAACAGTAGCTGGAAGGAGCCTTCTAGTTACTTCCAGCTGCTCTAGGTGTCCATAGCAGCTGTCTACCACTTTCATCGTACGGCTGCTTCTAAATCAGAATATGGTTTCTTTAAAGAAAAAATTTAAAGCAGCTCTAAATTTTAGACCAAATAGAATTCTTGGATAGAAATGAACGAATAGAATATCCGACACCTCGCATAATGTTAGATTATTCAAATATGCGATAAAACAGAAACAAATTTATTGACGGGATGTAACTCATCCTCCAAGTACAATGATTGATGAATGTGCCAAAAATTTCATGGAAATAAATTCCTTATGAACTCATTGAATCCATAGAATCGGTTAATGGCAAGTCTTCGTAACCCCTGGTTCCCAAATCGAAATCAAGCGCTCAGAAGAACTGCTAATGTTTCTGTTTCTCTAAATAAGCTTACACGTACCGAATGGCTTGCATAGATGGAGATTTCATCATGCATGTAAAATCGGCCACAGTGGTCTCTTATCAAGTGAATCGGAAGCGTATGATAGAGGATGCTAGGTCTCCTATCTCCATTTCAGCAGAAACCAGCTAACATTTCCAGATTTCACGGAGAACCTGACAAGCTACCCATGGATAACCATTGGCTCGATGTAGCCAATTTGAGGAAGCCATTAAATGCCTATTATTAATGACGGAAAGTCTAGAGCTCTTTACAAATCTGACAATATCATGCTATCTCCACGTACACGCTCGAAACTTTGGCAGCTTCGCTAAGGACCGATAGTGCAGCAGAAACTGGTAAAAGATGAGACTCATAGCATAACAATATAGAAATACATTTACCTGTCCTAATTCTGAATGCTGAATAGTAAATGAATTCGTTCATCGTTGCTTTGAACAGGAATGGAGGAAGAGGGGAGGAGAACAGTCACTGTTGATCGATATGTTCGCTAAATGTACTACATGAGCTCCTACTCAGTAGTGTACTGACATTTCAATCACCGTGGATGCAGCACGACATATTGGAAATGCTGAAACCCATGCCACACTGTTGACCATCATCAAACATAGACGGCTGGACGGCGATACGAATCACTCGAACAAGCACTCAGTTCTAATGGAAGTTTCCAAGGTCAAAGATAATCATTGACATAGGATTGTTATCGACTACTGAAAATAAATCTTAAGCTTACTTAGGACAACGAGTCAAAATGAACAACGATCAAATCAAAGAGCTAATGAGAAGACAGAGGCGACAAAAGGTTCGCGTTTTAAACGGAGCTATGTGAAAACCTGCAAGAATCGAGACTTTGCATTCTCCGGTTTCTCCATCAGCTAAATCTCGTTCGCTGCTAAAACGTAGGAACGTAGCTCGATCTGGTCTAAAGCTGTGTGCATAACTCACAGTGTTTTGGAAAAGTGATATTGTAGGAAATGCACTCGCATACCAACCGCTCGGGCCAACTGTTGAGTATGTGACGGCCCTATGATCAAAACAAACACGTCTCTTAAACGAAACAGGCAGCAGAGAAATAAAGAAACGTGTGGAATGCTAAATGAGTAAGGCAGCATTCAGAAACCTCAGTCACCGACACAAAAGGAAAAGGTAATTATTGATCAAGGTAACATATTGAATCCCATAACCATGGCGAGGGCATGTCTAGTGCTCTGGCTAGAAGCGCATTGCGATATCTACCTAGCCATTGGCTCGACCTTTGCGCTTGGGTAGAACCAAGCACTCCATTTCACCGGAGTCAGCAAATTGGTACCAGACTTGTTTGGGAAGATAAAGGACTTATACAGGACTTTCGATTTCATCTTTAAATAAGTTTTGAGGCACTTGTCATTTTCGAACTCACTTTCAATTCCCTACAGACAAGGGCCAAATAGTAGAGGAAAATGTGGAATCAGCACGGATACGTGAAGGCAATAAAATAAAATAATACAATAAAAAACACCTGAGGAAAATTCTTTTGGAGAACGGCGTAGTTGCCATCACATCATACTAATGGTAATTTTTTGTCGTAATTCATCTTAGAAAATGAATTTTAATGAACCTATGATGAACCTCATGAATCATTATGCACTATGTCTACAAGCAAGTCAGAGTAAGTGAGAAAAATTCAACTGCAAGATCGGAGAGTCGATGAACGTTGAATGAACTCATCCGTCAGCTTATAAACGTGAAGGTCAGCAGTGGAGCCTTCAAACGAAAGTTCCTTAAAAGAAATACCATGTCTTAATGCGCAGTTCACACGCGTACACAGGTGGTATGTCGGTATGTCGGAGTAGAATGGAAACACGACGTCAACGCACATCTCGCCCTAACTACGATTGGTTTTTCATATCGTCGCTTCCTTCCCTTTACACCTCCTTTACAACATTTGTGAGAAATGAAAAGCAAAGGTTGAAATTTCCAGCACGAATCTGAGTTCAATAAAGATAAAGGTTGAAAGGAGTAGAACGCTTGACGTTGATCAACCCCTTATATAATTCGACTCCAAACATTGTAGAAGTGATAGAATCCATATTTGGCCTATACAACGACGTGTGGTGGCCTACCGACGTATCAAATTGGTGTTTGTTATCCATCTAGACAACTCCGGTACCTTGGTCGACCTTGGAAAGATGGAAGGTTTTGTTCGTCCGGAGTGCGGGTTAGAACAGACGACCATTGTTGTGTGCATTGCAACGCAGCTCTAACTACAGCTATAATGGTAAACATTGACGTGAATATTGTGGTTGTGATATTGAAATAGGTATAATGTCCACTGAGAAACAATGAACGAAATAAAAACCCATTTCAACAATAGCGGCACCACTGTTTGTCTCCTTTCACAATAAAACTTTTTCTTTCAAAGAATACCGTGTTATCGCAAACATAGTTGTGTTTGAAAGTAATATCATATGAACTACAATGTTTAATGTGATATGACCCTCTGTGGGAAACGTTCGTCGTACGGATGACCAGCTCGAAATAATGGTCGTAGAAAAATAAGAAAGCGCGATTCCAATGCCCCATTCGTCTCGATAAAATGTAAGCCAAGATTTACCCTCAGATGACCATCGCTCTGGCATAGCTAAGTGAGCAGAATAAATGGTCCCACTTACACCAGCATTAGTCGACAAGTAGCTGAGCGTTGCCACCTGACTCCTCGTCGTCTACATGGGTGGACAGCATTAAATTCGACTCAATTCATCTTTCTCGTCATAAGTCATAGGTATGAAAGACTACTTTACAAGAATAGAATTCTTTTGAACGCAATAATTTCCACAGAATTGGAATTCTAGAGATCTAATTATGTGGTAAGCCGTTAGAAAAACCACAACTTCGAACACAACGCACCATTATTCAGGAGGAAATCGTAAGCATTAGCTGAGTTAATAGTTGGATGCATCAGCTAGCAATCCAGAAAAATGAACAGAAGGAAGGTAATCAAAACGGAAATGATGTATTATAGATCTACGGCGCAGATATTCCGAAAAAGAACAAAAGCCTTCGTAGACAAGCATTTCTTAAAAGCCGGAAACCACAATAAATACGGTAAGGAAGGCAACGTACCGTAGGCTTGGTGCCATGTTGGAGACTGAATGTTTTCGACGAGTATTTCAAAGGCTCATTGAAATCTGCAAACAAAAGAGCTCACAGTCGAGTGAGTAATATGAATATGAACAGAAAACACGTGAAGAACATTCTCGAAATGGTCCAGAACATATTGAATTCCAAATGATTGACGTTGGAGAAAAGCACAAAGAATGATAACACAGCTGAGTATGTAAAATCCCAAAAAAATATCAGAAACGTCTTTCAGTAGGCAGAAAATCAAAAATGAATTATGAAATGAATCAGCAAAACGGCGTAAACTTGTCCATCGCAGGAAAAAAACGTCTGTAAAGCAAAGTTAAAATCATGACCTCAACAAAAAAGAATTGTTGTAACAACAAGAGACTTATGATAGTTCATTGAGGCCAACGCACTACTAAAAACGATGGCAAATATCCACTTGGGAAAGACATGGTTCTACCATATCCTTACCTTAAGACAGTGCTCATGGCAAAATATTATTAGTACTTTTGCGATATCCAGCAATAAAAAATTCAAAAACGAGCACTTCTTCGAGTAAACAAATTATGAAACAAAAGCTACCACTTCTCTTCGTGACAACAAAGACGTTAGTGGAGCTGATCAACAGAAGAGCCAACGTGAAATTCTCGGAGTTGCCTACGGATTAATCAGCACCATTTCGCTGATTGATAACTCGCTGCTTTCATTGTCACTTATTGGACTTCATCGCCACAAAGTTTTGTTTCTTAAATGCAGCTAAACACTGAAAGTTGCAGACCAAGATGGCAAATATGTGTTTAGATCTAACATCTCATCAAAATGCATGAGGAAAACAACACTTCTGCAAGATGTACTGGAATTTCCCATCTCGTTGCAAGAAATGAGAGGTGAATAGACTGGACAGTGGCCACACTAGAACTCAAGAGATGTTCCTTGAAGCAACAAACCACAGTGCGACGACATTGGCTAGAGGACGTTGGTTACAACCGACTGTTAGCTCGTTCTCCACCTGAACTCGCCTATAAGTGTAATAGTTGACAGACAGGCGAAACGAAGGATCCGCATGGTGCGGTGGTGAAGGCGTTAGCCCACGGAAAGGGTAGTAGCGCGTTCGTTCCACACAGCATGCACCTGCGGTCTGGAGTTTTGCAAATATCCCAGCATCATTGTGGTTACAAGTGTAATGTATAGGATAAGCAACGGGAAGCGCAGTGGCTAAAGGTACCACGCAGGTGTTGCAGGGTGACTGGTTCAATCGTGGCAAGTATCCAGAAAGCTTCCCGCTTACCTTCTCGAGGGCTGGCAATTTGTTACCAAAGTTTTTCAGTTTTTCGGTAAAGGTTCCTGCCGATTCACAAAACCCGGAGACTCTGAGGTGAAGACGTGGGAACGCTCTAGAATAACTATCCCAAGCTTCTGGGACGACGAAACCTCATCAGCGTTCATGAAGAAGGTAAAATCTTTAAGCGTGAGCTAAATCCACATGCAAATTCGAAGACTTAGATGATGACGGCGAATCCGAGACGACGAACAGAATGTATAAAGTGCTAGAACCCCCACAAAATGTGATGTCAGATCAAATAAATAAATGACAAGACGTACCAAGCGACGAAGTGATACTTAAATTAAAATGCCTCGCTCTACCACCAGAGAAAATTAAACTAGCAAAAGTCTTTCACAGCCGATGTAAACCGTATCTTTGACATTTGCAACTTCTTTCCACTTGTTTTAAACATCTACAATAACATAACAGTTCAATCGTCGTTAAATTCTTATGGTAGTTTTTTTGGTCAGCTCCATAACATTTACAGTAAAGATCTTCAAATAACGTTTCAATACGTTTCTCGTTCTCAATAAAGATTTGTGAAGTAGAAGTTTTTCTGCAAATATTGTTCCCATCACTTTTTAGGTTTGTCTGTCTAACCTCGTCCTCCCATGGATTTAAGTGTAAAAGCGAGGTGATGATTGTTTAACTGTGCTCTATAGAGGTAATGATCTCTAGAAAAGCTCTCACTCGAGAGTGCCATAGAATCGGAAAGGCTTCGTAGGTCTAGAAATAGTAATCTATTTGTTGAGAAGTGGGTGTGATTGTTTGTGAGTGAGTGCGTGAGTGATGAAGAGATTAGAAGAAAGCGAGTCGACATCGATTGCCGCCGCATCAAATGAGGCTTTTCAACGAGCTCGGCAGCACAACTCTGACACTTAGCAGAGCACATACTGAGGCGGAGTTAGCCAGTAAGGCCGGCGATTGAACTCTGAGACTGAATAGTACCTCAGTTCGGCCGATGAGGTCGGAACAACTAGTTGATGGCGATTATGTTGTACAAAATATTGGAACATCCCGAAAAAAATACAGAAAAACAAAAACTATTCACTTCTTGCAGATCTGCCATCTCTAAGCACATGCCACGTTTTAGCAATATTTTGCTAGAATCTTCAGCTTAATGAACTAGTAGTAATAAATGGAAGACAAACCGCTGAATCTACGTGTCACATAAAAAGCTGTTAGTTCAACTTACTTGTTCAAGCTCAACCTACTTGAAAAGATTTCGATGTATAGACGGTAAATGAGAAAGTAAATAAACTTTCTTTGGATGTCCCCGATCCAAAAATTCCTGCGGTACTAAAATAAGTTGAAAAGAAACTTTAAGGCAATAAAAAATAAAGCAGTGATCTCTTTGCTTTCTCATGACGCCCTCAATGGTTGAAGAGGATCGGTTCGTAACATTGCGATGGTTCAGTAAACAAGTCTCATGCTCGTTTCCGAATCGCTGATGACTATTTGCCAACAGAAGGTCTACCAAGGACAGGTACTTCCAAGACAAGCACTATTCGTTGCAATGAACTCTCATAAAGCTTCAGTCAGCGGTTTCCGATGTCCGCGCCACAAGGGACGAGTTGTTCGACGCAGCTGTAGAATTACATCTTTATGGTTCTCTCAAACCTTAAAAAACACGTATTATATTTCAGTCTATATAGTTATAAAACAATAAAATCAGATGATGAGAGCAAGATGAACGATTCCTTTTTAACTATAGCCGAGCTTGTCGCACACCAACTTAGAATGCGGAAGATATAAGCTTAAAGAAAAATCCAAACAGAAATCGCCCTATGGAGCATTGGACTGAAATTTCAGCAGTTCTATCAAATAGCAAAAAATTAGTTCACTTGAACACCAAATTCACTCTATATTCCGACAAAAACTTGACACAATGGCGTGGGCCACTACGATGAGCAGGTGGATTTTAAGGGCTAGGTGGAATAGAAATTGGTATAGTAAGCCCAGATGAGTCCACTGGAACATAAAGAATAAAACTCTAGACGTTGATCAATCCCTGAGAGATGCGCCATGCATTCGACTTCATTAAGCATCGTTAAAGGTGAATGAATGCATATCTGTCCTTTACAATGGCTCGTGGTGGCCTACTGATGTATCGAGCCAGTGCTGTTATTCTCCCATACAAATCTGATACAAATTTCCCCACCCCGCTGGGATGGGCGGCTTGGTGAGATTGTGATGAGGGATCGATCTCATCTATATTACAGGGACCACTTCTCTACACGTACCCACATCGGGACATAGACATTTAAGAATGAAACAGCATACGATTTTTTTTTATCACACCATTCTTTGATAGTAACTCAAAGCTATGAAAACATCAAAAACGGTAGAGGAAATGGATTTAAAAGAGATTTGAAGGAATTGTTCACAGAATGGAACTCCTACCCACCTAACGCTCTAACGAGTCATCTTGGATGGCTCTGGGCGTACCGAATAGTTGCGGTCCGCAGTGGTCCGCTGTTCATCGTTTCACGTTGGATGCTGAACAAAAGCGAAAAGTGTAGAATACAAGCATAACCGATGCTCACATACTTGCAAAACTTTAAAAGAAAACCAAAAAATATTTATTCCGAAATTATATTTAATATTATTCTGTTCTATTAATATAATTCTTACATTCTATTGTTTCATGTATATAATTCCATACATTCTATTATGTTCTAAAGTAAACATCTATTCTTAAAAGTTAAAGAGGAAGATGCTTGAAGATTTCCATAAAGAAGAAGAGACTACAAATGGACGAGAAAGGCCTGTTCGTGAACTCGTTGAGGGAAAACGCCCCATAGAAAAATAATTGCGATCTTTCCATGTGCGGAATTCGCCGTTGAGTGTTAAGATACATTCTTAAACGCGTGTAGCTATGTTTTGTACCACTTTAATATAAACATATCAGTCTACGCTGAGGTGCTACGATGAGCAGAGGAAAAGCCAATTCAGTCGGTTTTTTCTTATTCGTGTTCAACAAAAAGCGTGTTGTGGCGCAGTGGTCGGAGGTGCCGTGTAACACGCATGGGATCGATTCTCGCGTCACTGGCCCACCAAATCTTCCATACTTCTGGGGTCGGTAAATTGGTACCAAACTTGTCTAGGAGGATAGCAGTACTGGCTCGACGCATCGATAGGGCACCACGAGTCGTTGTGAAGGCCAGATATGCATTCAATCACCTCAAAACCATGCTTAATGAGGTTGAATGCACGGCGCATCCCTCAGGGATTGACCAACACCGAGAGTTTTATCCTTTTTTTTTTCTTATTCGAGTTCAAAACAGACTATAAACCAATAGAAAAAATCGCAATATCAGCTACATATTTGGCTAAGGAATTGCTGATGGACTTTTAGTGTGGTGCGATGATGGTTTTGCAAGAGGTTTTCCCAAGGAGACGAGGGCTGTGGAGACGTCGAACGTGGTAGCTGGCCATCAGAAATTGATAACGACCAACTGAACTACACGACAAGAACACGACATCGACCACTCTACGAACTTCCGCCGACAAATCTTCTTCAAGGCAAATAAAAAATGTGAAAAACTCGGTAAATGAATGCCTCATAAGGAAGCATAAAACCAAAAAACACTGCGCTTTACTTTTTTAAGCAAAAGAAAACCACCAATTTCTCGATCGCGTTCGGCATTCGCTGAAAAATGGATGGACGATATAAGACAAACGACTGCAAGTAATTCTTCGTATTTTTGTTGAGCAAACGCGAGGTGTTATTATTCTTTATTCACGATTAAGCTGACGTTTCGGCGGATTTCGCCTTCCTCAGAGCCTGGAAAAGTCAAGTTGATAGCAATCTACCCGGCCAAACACCTTCATAACCAAACAGAGAAAACGCTAAACCAAGATTTCAATCACATTGAACACAGTTCCGCACACTCACTGCTTTCTATGAGGTTTCCACTCAGTATGTCACGTAGAGACCAACCGCACAGAAATCACATGGAAGTATAATGTGCCCCACCTGTCAGAATAGCAGTCTTATATACTGCCCTATATCACGCGTGATAATGAGGCATTCTTCCCTGCGGTTCATTTTCGGATTTCTGGAATTAATCCAGACTGCCTCGAGAGTTTTTCGCGCCTGTGTTCTTGATTCGTGTGCGAGGATCGTGACACATACTTCAAAGTCGTCCCCGTTATGTCTCTGGGTGATAAACTATACCCGAGCTCATGCAATCACCGTCTCTACCACTGGGGCAAATTATGCAATTTTGAGTTGCACATAGACGGTCATATAGGCGGTTACGAATTAGCTAGCGCTTAAGATTACTCGGTGGTATTTCAACTACGCTTACCGAATTCTCTAAGCCCGCCCTTCTCAAGCAGCGTTTTATAGCTGTACTTATATCATTTGAGATGAAGGGTAGGATAAACGGGACCCTTCTATCGCTAGAGTTGTCGTTTGGAGGCCTACGATTTTCTCTACACCTATCCTGAGCTACAGTACAGCTATAATTAGTTTGGTCGTGAGAGTTACAAACGACTGCGTTCAGCACAGCGGTTGGTTGGACAGAAAAAAGCTCGTAAGTACTTTATAAAGGCTAACTTCCATCAGAAGAAGGTTATGATTGCCGCTTTTTGGCTTATGTATGGAACTATCCATTACAACATTTTAACGATCACAGCGAAAAACTGTTACGAAATCGATAAATTTCTACAAAAATTTCACCCTATGAATCAAAACATGATCAAAAGAAAAAGCACATTCCTCTTGCTTAACAGTGCTTGACAACACATTTCACAATTAACGCTGTAAAAGTTGAAAGTGTTAGGCTAGTAAGCCTTCCTTTTTCATTACACTTAGCGGACTGAGGACCTAGCGCTGACCAACTGCTACTGCTTAAAGCGTCTCGACTACTAGTAGATGAGAAAAATTTTCAACGATCAAACCGATGTTAAAGCTGTTGTTGAAGAATTCGCTATTTCCAGACTTCCAGAATTTTATTTCACCAGAATTAATACGCCTGCATTTTATTGGCAAAAACGTTTAACCTCTAATCAAACGATCCTCGTTTTTATTAATAAAATTGCGTTGGAGCCTAGTTAAACTGCTTTCCACCGTTTGAAGCCACAGATACTTTTACTTCCAGGAAGGCAAAGGAACAACTATGTAGGTGAACTTTGCTCGTGAAATTAAGAGACAGGAGAAAACGAAATAGAAAGTTGACTCAAACTTGACAAGGAAATGAGCCATCGTAGCCATACCCGAAGCAAGAGAATAAGACGTTCTCTAGTCATAGGCCGCAGTGTTTCTTCTTCCGAAAAATATTTCCATCGCTGAGGTAATATCTACCAGTCGTTTTTTGTGTACATTTTATGCGAAACGAAGCGAGTGCTTCTCACCGCCAGCCGTTCTTCTGCTTTTTCAGCTTCAAGCCAATTTTGTAGTTGATGTCGTTGGCGTAGATGAGCGAGCTGTAGCTGACAAGACGAGAAAACGGGACGAATATGTGGTGATTCTGACAGATTGAACGAACCGAAAACAAAAACGTCTACGATGAAATGAAACAAAGACCGAGAGGTAGCTGAATGAAAGCGGTGGAGGGATTTCATCAGAAACTTGATCACACAAACACCTCCGGTAAAATGAACATTGAATTCATTTCTATCACCCCAGTGATTCAAGGAGCCTTAATGAAGCAGGTGGAACGCATTGTTAGTGATGTCGATTATCACATGAATAGTGCTTCTTTGACCCCATGCTGAGTTCACCAAGCTTTTCGTCTCTACGGGGTCGGGAAATAGGTACCAAATGGCCACGTTTTTCCAGGGTTAGAGGGAAAATCAACTCGAGCAGCATTCAACGATATTCATGATGAAAGGAAAAGCAAGCAGCAGCCGAAATCACACGTAAAAGAAGACCTTCGTGGAGGATGGATGGAGACGAATCGAAAGCAAGAAGTGCTGGGATCTGCACAGTAGATGAGAAAGATGTGTCAAGTAAAAATTAAAAAAAACCATTAGACGGTAATTACCGATGAGAGTTCAGAGTGAAAGCCTAACATTTTAAATTATTGCATGAAAAATAAACATTTCTAAAAGCTACTTTCACAATACCTCACAACCGTGTGCCTCAATAAATTGATCGGGTTTCTAAGGATGAAAATAAAGCCAAACTTGTTGAGCAAGACTTCATTTTTCGTTAGGAAGTGGCGACGAATTGTGCAGTTTTAGCAAAAGAAAGGAATTGTTAGCAGCTTTCAGTAGAGATGTGGAGTGTGAGAAAACGTCTGCGATTTGTCCTGATTATTGGTTGTACGTAAGAACTTCTCAATTTTTGAGTGACAGAAAAGCGAAATGAAGGAGCCGCATGATGTGGTGGTGAACGCGTTAGCCGCCACAAAGGCTAATAGCAGGCTTGATCCCCACCGCATACATCTGCAGTTCAGAATTTCGTAGATCTCAGCACCACTGTGGTTATATTTCCAAGTTTTGTCTTCATGTCGAAGCAATTTCTTACTGAGAATTCACCGAAAGCCAACAAAATAATGGAGTTTTATTAAGAAGCTATCGCTGTTGTCGAGCTTTTATGTCTTTGTCATATCATTTCACCGATTACAGCCGTTCTTCAAAGTACAGTCATTGCAAACCGCACAGACTCCATGAGAATAGAAGTAAGTCAAGAAACACAGTGAGGATTCTTAGTTCTCATGACTTTCACAGTAACAACTGGTTTTTGGAATAAATTTAAGCCAACTTCGCACAAGTCTCAGTAGTCAAGTGAAAAATGAAAGCCCTCCGAGACAAATAACGAAAAAAGGATAAAAATTATCAGGAGTGGAAAATGAAGAAGTGAAGGAAGCTCATTTGAAAAATGAAAATACGAGTAGTTTCCGAAAAAAAACTATGGTGATGGCTCTCCTAAACCTTTCCGCTCTCAGCGTTTTCATTTAGAACGATGTGTTGTTACCTAAACACGTAAGTGCCATCAGCGAAATCATCGCCGATATGGTCGTACACCTGTAAAGTTGACAAGGACAAGATCAACAAGTACTGCAGCGCAAGCAGAGTCAAATCACTAAACTGGCATGTTGGAGAATAGCAAAATCATTAACGTACTCATCACTGCTAAGGCGTTATTTGCACGAAACCGCTCAGACGGAACAGTTCATATAAGCGCCACGATCCTCGGAATATTTTGTTAACAAGTATTCCTTAATCTGAGTAATCTGCTGAATAGCATCTGAGCAGAGTGAGGAACAAATGAAATGAACAGATCGCCCAACTTACTCGCTATTCTGTCGAAAGAGAATTTGCAAATTCATATGTGTAGACGTCAAGTAATCGAAATCGGTTAAAACAGTGGCAACGAATCATTTGTGCCAATCTGTCAAACAATTTTGAGATTTTCTTTCTATTTCACAAAGCCCTATATCGTCGAATCGTTTTCTCTTACCATCGTTCATGAAATCACTCAGATATGTGGTCCCCGCTTCTGCTTTAGAATTTTCGGTTTTTTTTTCCATGAATATCGTTGAAGGCTAGTCAAGTTGACTCCCCTTCAATTGCTGGAAGAGCCGTGCTAGCGCGTTCCCATATTTCGTCATAGGAAATCATCTTTTTGTAGATTGGAATAACTCAGATGGGTACAGGCAAGTCTGACTTCTCCGTTTCAGGGACACGGGGGAGACAATGAGCTTGGGGAAGGTCGAACATCGGCCTTGCTCGTACCAAATGGGCACCACTATCACTGCGCTACCCACTCCTTTTATCGAGAAATAGTTAAACGTATACTGGCTCCTTTTATCGAGAAATAGTTAAACGTAAAGTATCACGGGCAATAAAAATTGCTGAGAATTTGAGTGCAAATTAGAACAATAACTTCTCAAGTTAGGAAACCTAATGAACAAATTCATTCTAGAGGTTTGCCGTCTCACGATGATGAAAGAATGTTGGTTGGCGACGGACTTCGACAGCAGCAATCTTAAAGGGCAGCTAAAACCACAAGTTGACATAATTCTCTCCAATTCCCAACAGCCAGCGAGTAGTTGTGACGATGGCGTGAAAACACTCCGACATCACTTTAGAGAAAAACAATTCCTCAAAGCAACAAAGTATTTCTGTGAAATGGAAATTCTTTTAGGAAATGGAGAGATTGAGAAGACGAACGTCCCAGGAGCCCGAACAGTAAACACAACGCTACCTCTTGATCAAACTTTTTAAAGAACAAAAACAGTTCCATAATTTGGAAAAGTAAGTAGCAGGATGTGTTTGACCGGATGCTCCAGTGCGACGCTCAATTTTTTTCGCGCACACGTTGCTGTAGCCGTCGATGAAGGCGAAAAACGGGTTGCTCAGCTCGGCGAGAAAACGCACCGATAATCGCATTAGAGAAGCGGATGGCAGGATAGTGAGCGAATGAGGAAGAAGCCAACATGGGTCGAAACGAATTTGGTCCGATGGTGGGAAGGTGGGAAGATGCACCTCTGCTCCTGAAAGCGCACATTTCCCAGCGACGTTGCGGTACCCATATACTCTGACCAACTGAGTATCTACCAGACGAGAATTGAACAAGTACGGTCTGCTTCTATGAAATCGATATTAAAGTGAAAGCTCTTAAATTTATGAACATGCCGGATGAGGAGGAGAGGACAGACAGACGATTTCAGCAGACGAGAGGCTCACGGAAGATTACGGAAACAGAAACGCTCGAATGAATGCGTCAATATTTCAATTTGGAATTGCAGATTCTAGAACGAATCACAAATTAAACGTATAGCAAAACCATCCAGATAGAAACAAAAAAGTTAAAAGCAGACATTTGAGGATTACTTAGTTCTATTCACTGGTAGGGAACCGATGATTCTCCGTTTTGTGAAAGAAAAAGAAGACAACTTAAGCAGTGAAAGCAGTGAAAATGAATAGTTGAATTGATATGTCTTTGATTTACATTAATTAGAAATATGTCCAAGAGCTATGGCAGAAAAATATTCTAGGACTAAAGAATACTACTTTTGTGGTCTATCTTAGCCAGTAAAAAAGTAATTCTGCCGCTAAGCCGTGTAGAACAAAAAAAATGTCATTCTAAGTAGCAGTTTGTTGTCTGATACATCAAAGACCAACTAAGAAATGGAAACAGGAGATTGAAGGAAGGAAAGGAAGGAAGGAAACAGAGATTTGCAAAATATGGAAATAAAGGATTGAGATGACCAAAATGATGTTGGGAGATTTGCAAAACTTGGACCTCAGGCCAGATGTGGTGGGGGGAAGGGAATTTGCTCTAGGATCTGAGTATTGCTCATATCTCAGCATCGCTGTGGTTGTATTTCACATAATACGCTGCCGTGAAATAAATGATATACAGTAAATAAAAAATGATAACCAGTAAATAAAAAGTTAAACATTAAGGGTCTGAATTCGCTTCACCATACTTTTGTCCACAACTCGCCTCCTCTTCCATCACCATGTACTTTTGCGAAGGAATGAAGGTTGCTGCTAAGTGTAGAAATGACTTATGAAAACCATAGACATGAAGATCTTCCAAATCTCTACAAACAGAAGTGATTAGTATTCGACATTTATGACTTCTCTTCACCTCTTCGGATTTCGAAGATAGGTATATGCCGAGTCGCTTTTTTTCAAACCAGGAAAACCTTCTGTCTCTGTTGGAAAAGGAAAAAGCACTGTGCGCTCGGTGCGCTCTTGGTCTTTGGATTCGAGAAAGGTGTTAGGGTCACGACGTGCCTGTGATGCAATACTTGATTTAATCAAAGCACTCCAAACTGTATCGAGCATAATTAGAATCCCTATCTTTAGAAACCTTGACTGCACCTCCATCACCAGCGCCAAGGAGGTGCCCGATGAAGGAAAATGCTTCGGGATGGGTAATACCTGTAATACACCTCACAATGGTAAGCAACTACACGTTGAAGACACTGAGGATCTCTGCAGAAAGCAACTAGCTGAGCCAATGAATAAGCAATTTAGAGAACTGACGTCGATTCTCCAATCTCCAGTCTACTGCTATTAGCTCGATAGAGCGAACGAATGATTTACAACATCAGCACAACTTTCATGTGAGATAAAAACGGCAATAAATACGCACTTTTTGTTCCCAAAGTGGAGACATACTTTCGAAAGGACAGGATCCAGAACAGTACAGGACGTCTGACCTTGTTCAGTATAACCAACAATTGAAGCTGAAGGGATATTGACATAATGAATATGTACCATATATGCATTACTTTCACTCGAGATTGTCTGTGAAATGTCAGCAATCAAAAACACAGAGGGAGGAATGGTTCCATTTCTCACAGATCAATTGTAACAGCTTGCAAACCCTTAACTTTGAAGAAAAAGCAAAGATTTGCTAATGATGAAAAGCTGCACATCAGAACAAGAATTGGCTAAAACACGTAGTAAATCCACTAAATAGAGCCGCTAACCAAAAAAAGATGAGTGAGTAACAAATTAACAGAAAGTCAGACATGGGTGGGATACAGTGGATTAAGACCAGCAGAGGGGACGAAACTAAGTAAAAAAAATGGTTATAATCGAAAGCAACCAAAGTTGTACGAAAAACGCCATCGAGCCTTTAATGGCAATCCATCAGAACTGAATACTCTAGAAGAGAAAACGATCGAGAATTCAAAGACGCGTTCGAAAACCCTATCGTTTCACGACGATAACGATGTTTCTGCGCCCAAACCGCGACCAATATGCAAAATAATAACGCTGAATCTCCATTATTCTCTGGTTGATGGATGCAGTAAAGTATTGCCGAAATGCAGAGAATTCGATTCCTACGACATAGGAGACGGAGACACAGACAAGGCCACCCCCTCACGGCTTCTGTCGGGAGTAGATCGATGCATCGCCCACTTCACCAGCGGCCAGGATTCGCTGGAGCCGTGGCGGCGAACATGATGGGTCTGTGCTTGTCCAGAGCCGTAAGACAACACAGCGATAATTCGGATAACAAGTCCATTCGGATGGTGGTGACTGTTTTCCACACTGATGGATTATTTTTTTATTATAACATGGCCCAACATCACATGTACCACCTGTGCGGATCCCAGAACTTGGATTCGATTGATTTCCTCGCATCCATCATCCATAAAGGTCTCTGAACTCTGCTTGTCCTGTGAGTTCGGCCTCTGCTTGAGGAATTTCGTGTTCGCCGCGAATGACGTTGAATGCTCATCAAGTCGGTTCTCCCTCGAATCCTGATAAAGACCGTGCTAAGCCGTTTGTAAGTGTACTAGGAGTGATCAAGTCTCAGAGAAGTCTGGCACCAATTTCTTGACCCCAGGAGGATGGAGAGGCTTGGTGGTCCCGGGCGGATCGAAGTAGTGCCTAGTTGCTTGGGCCGTCAGCATAATGAACACGACCACTACCACTGCGCCACTGCCTCACTAAGAAGAAACGAAATAGTAAAGTGTCCGTCGTTAATCAATATGAAACGTTCAGTGACAAAAAACAATTCAACTACAGCGGCGTAAAATTCATAAAGGAAGAAGAAAAAGCAAAAGGAAAATCCGTTGACGCTTGCGTGTTTCGGTATCGAATGCTTCGTTTCAAATTATTTTCTACAATGAATGTAGGAACCCTTCTACTGAGTTATTTTCATATCATAAAATGCATATAGAGTGCGCAAAAGGGGAAATCACCTGTGAGAACAAAAGATGCAGAAACCAAGTCGAAATTATTGAGGAAGAAAATAAAGTGTCAAATAATCTGCGCCACCTTTAAATGAATAGAATTCTGACGAGCATGCAACTGAAAACGGTTCGTAAGAAACATGTAGGGACAGGGAATTTTCTCACAAATCTAACACTAAATCTAACACCAAACAATTCCCAGCCGGATAATAGCTCTAGCACCAAGTGGGTGAACGACGGAAAGCAGATCGTAATTTGAAACGACCACATGTCTGCTCTAAGACGCAGGTTGACCCCAAGCGACGGCTCCTCCTATGTAGAACTAACTACAACCATTTATGCCTTTCAGCAACAGCGGACACATTTATGCACATCTGCATAAGTGTACCTGAATGTATGAACATTGCATTTTGTATGCCTTTTCTGGTCAAAACTTACAATCACTCAACTGAAAATCAAAACTGAAAAATGAACAGAAAGCGGTTCGTAGTGACCTCAAAACACAAGCTCTGTGTCTATTCCGAAAAGAACGAGTAAAGTTTTCTTGCTATGTCCAGATGACGTCGCCGAGCCTAGCGTGTTCCCTAGAGTATTTCTCACCAACAGCAACAGGAAAACAACGGGGTACGCTTTGATGACCCCCAAATAACACCAGATCTATGGTCATCTTGGGCTGCCTAAAACTAGAAGAGCCTTGATGGGATTCCTACTTGTAATGCAAGCACGCTAGCATCTGAATCTTCCATAATAACGTTTTTATCAAAACTACCTTAGAGAGAAGACAGTGTGCATTAAACGTATATGATGCTGCAAAGGAGCTCCAGAATATCTCATAGGAGATCGGGCAGCAGCTTTGGTACACAAGGCTGTTAATGGATACCAACTCTTTCCAACAAGGAACGATCGGAATCAGACGTCTATCTTTGAAAACCTCTAGAAAAACGCTTCTCTTTCTTATCCATGCTCTAGCATCAAACTGTGAAGAAAACGAGGTCAATGCATTATAGACGTACTCAGAGACGTTCGACAAAAAAGTTAATATCTTTTGCAACATGAACACTGGTTACTGCTGCGCTAGGATTGGTCGAAGAAAACATCTTTAAAACTTCTCACTAGTTTCCATCGTTTGGAGTTCTATAAATGATCGGCCGACCGAGTTTATCATGATGACGAAAACCACAAATATAGCTGACAAATCCTGAAATCTTCTCCACATTTCTTTGTTTTCTCCATAAGGGCACATGGAGTTCTTACCATACTATTCATTTCTCCTTAAAAGCTGACTTCTGCGGTTTTCACCTTCTTCGTAGTTTGGAAAGGTCAAGTTAAGTGCGATCTAATCAGTCAAAAATGTTCATAGCGGCAACGAAAAAGCCAGGATACCCAATTTTCAGTTGTGTTGAAGTAAAATAGCTTCTTCACGAGCTCACCGCTCTCCACGAGTTTCTACTGAGACTTCCGCGCGGTCACTAACCACACTGAACTCACAACATCGATGGGTGAAATATCAGTCGTCTCGTCTTAAAATATCAGTCTGAGATATTGCGCGGTATTTCATGTGGTAATAAGGCATGCCTCCCTATGCTTCATTTTTGGGTTCCTAGAATTTATACAGAATGTTTCGAGGGTTTTACGCAGCTAAGTTTTAAATTCCTGTACGAAGAATTTCCCGCCAACGGTGAAGGGAATCTTCCACTAGAGACTACCACGACGAAGGTGACTATATTATGGTACTAAACAAAACGAAGGTTTTTCCTAACTTTTTACACTGGGCCGAAGCATCGTCTCTTTTGTATAGAATTCCATTCTTCGCGAATAAAAGATAGATCGGCAACATTGAAGAAACGAATTCCCAAAACCAACATGAATTGGGATTTATTCAGCTCGTAAACCGAATCTTGAGGAAACGCTGTTATGGACAACATCGATGGAAAATGGGACCGGACTACTGAAGTCACTAGGGCATCACTTTCTCCAGAAAGACTTCGGCCTAATTTGCCAAAGTGAACTAGCGTGAACTATTTATCTACCGAAGAACCTGCAAAAGTTCGAAAGAAGCTATTAAAGAGGATCATAAAAACAAAATACAAGTAGAAGACCAAAGAGCCACTGGTCCGAGTAAAGTATATGGAAAAAATTCGATAATCAATAGACTACTATAGTCTGCTTTGGTCTCTTCGATAGCTACGCCAACTTGCCTTCACATCATGTTGCGGAAAATGGATATGTCGCACTATTGGTTCTGTTTCCGAGGTTCATAATGCTATCTCGTTGATGAAGTACTGAACAACACACGCTCTCGACAGAATGGACACATTCGTGCCAACGCCTAATTTTTGGCCGCTCTTGTGGTGAATCATATACGATGCACAATTGCTGCAATGCTCTCGTGCAAATGACCTTCCTTTGTTGCTGCCCTTTTCACTCCATAATCCGATTTTTTGTCTTCTTTGTTGGTAATTGATGTGCTTTTATATCCTATGTATGTATCTTCTATCTTCTTCAATATATCTCTCCATGCTTATGGAACGTATCCCACCATCTGGGCACACTATTATCTACAATTGACAACGTTCTATGGGATATTTAAGATACACTTCGTTCATGTAGTGTATGTATAGATACACGAATTGACTCGAATACAGGCTTTTACATATCTCTGTGCTGAGGCCAGAGCTTTTTCTCGACGAAGCAGGTCACAAAATCTGTGCTGGATAAGCCGCCGAATTAGTAAAATACATCAGAAAAACTATAAGCGCAAAACAAGCAGTCGAAAATAAAATGTATCACATGTGCACCCCGACCATCTCGGAACCCGTGCATTATATGTGACGCACCTAGGCAACCATCTAGACACAATACCACCACTCCTCATCAACACGATACTAAGGCTTTTCACAGAACTTGTCACAATAATACAAGGATACCCATTAAATTCATCATTAATAAAAGAAAATAACTTTAAACCTGCAATGATACCAGCTGTCTAAACCAACGCATTATTCACTACGGTTGGTAAAACATTTGCCAAGCGACACTCAAACTAGCAAGTGGGATTCAGCGAAAGGAGTTCAGCACAATAGAATATGTTCAAACAGTAACAAAACGCATTGAACAACCAAGGGAGCACATGTGCCTAATTTACTTCACTTAAAAGCTTACAAATTTATCCACTTACAAAAGCCATTCCACTCAACTGAGACAGAAAAAGTCACCAATACTCTGGACAGCCAAGGCTCATGAGTTGTATAACAACTTCACAACCAGAAACTTCCGGCGTGGGTCTTCGTAGTCGCATCGAATCTCCTGGAGTGCACTACCGCTCAAGTACTCATTCGAGACTGCTCTGTTTTGCACTACGGTTTTTGATTGATTTCATTGTTAACTGACTAACATAGAAGACCTATATCGCAAAGACAAACAGGAGGTAGAAAGTTAGCGGAATAAAAATTTTATACCAACCTCATAGAGATCAAACAATCTAAAGGAATAGCCTGATTATTCGCGAAAGGCTAAATGAGAGTTGGTTTAGAAGATTCTCACCATTTTATCTATAAGGACATTTACAGTTACGTAAAGAAAGGGGCTCAACAAGGAGAGAGCAGCGCGTTGAACACCCACTATCGGGGACCTCATGCGAAGAGTTAAATGGGCCAATGCGGAGGTAAAAATCGGTGATCGGAAACCACAACATCTCCGTTTTGCAGAGATAATACAGAGGTCCTTATAACAACAAGCACTAGCTAGGTGGTAAGAATGTTGATCAACTTCGACAACGCTCGTGTAAGCAGTAGTATTGGAATGAATCTCATGAAGACGATGTTCATGAAAAACAGACTTGTTTTCGATTTGCTATTAAAAGGCGACGAAACGAATTTCTACGAATTCCACGGCTGTGCGTATCTGGGTTGACATGTTGACATGCCATCGTAAAGAACAATTCGGCGCTACAACAGTCAAGAAGAAACTAGCAGATTAAAGACCTCTTGGAGCTTCCAGAATGTTGCAAAGTGGATAAACAGCCCCCCACCCTCATGACCATCCCTTGGACTCTACGATTCCTTCTGCTCTAAGGTATCACCTGTCGTCACGTTGACCGTCGAGTAAATCAAGTGGGCGCCAGTAAGTATTTCGCTTCTCCCTGGTGCAAAATTAGCCCAGTGGGTCCCGCTCGACCTAGAAACTGGTTGAGCATTATTTCCCTCTAGCGTTTCAGATCGATGGTCTACCTGGTATGTTTGTCATCCAGAACTCAGTCGCTAACGGCCCTTGTCCGTCGTTTTCATTCAAACGAATTACGTCCCGCGCCCACCCTCTATTTGAAAATTTCGAGCACATTGCGACGTCTTTGATTTTTCACCATTGATACAGGTGGGAGCTTCGGATCCACTTCCTCACTTGTCTGATACAGCGTACTCTAGCGTCGTTCTTTCGACTGCGCGTTATTTATATGACATTTCATTCTGCCTATGTAGCGAACAGTTTCTGACATATTAAAGCAGGAGGAATCGTGGAGTCGACAGGTGGGCAGGAGTAGGCTGTTCATTGTTTTCCTCACTAAATCCTCGATGCCCTTGAAAGTTCCACAAGTAGCCCGCTTCCTGCTGCTCAACTCTGGAGCTGAAGTTCATGATGTTAATATCCTGACTTAAACAGACCTAGTTGGAGCATTGGGAGATAATCATTCCGTTGAGCGTAAATGGAGCACAGAAAACCACCAGGGCGAAAATGGTGTAATTTCCGACGATCGATTTTCACTTCCATGTTCTCCTATTCCAATGTTCGCATGATGTTCTCGAAGGTGGCCGTAAATAATTTTAGAGAGATGATTTCACCTTGACCAACCCCTTCTTTTGACGTCGATGTTAGTATCGTTATAGAAAGGCAATATTTTTGTTTTGAAATACTTATATAGCTCACGAATAAACCCTGCTCACTCATATGTTTGTCCCTCTTCGTCGAGTATTCCATCATAACTGTTTCAGATGACTCTAGTGAAGGGTTTCTAGATGACGGATACCAGGTCAGATTCGGCGTTATTTGCCGATACCATGGAAGCCACCCTTCTTGAATAGATGAAGCAGTCTTGTTTGAAGAGCCGACAAGTGTTCACCCCCTATTGTGCTCAGACCAGGTATTGCTCAATTCTTTATCGACGAAATAACATGTCGGATTTCGGAGGGAAGGATCGGTGGAACAAAACATCCATCTTCCTTAAAGATTGCTGTCAACTTGACCTTTCCAGGCTCTGAAGAAGGCGAAATCCGCCCAAGCGACAGCTTGTTCGTAAATAGAGAATAAAATAACATCTCGCGTTTGCTTAACAAGAATACAAAGAATTTCTTGATCAATGCCGAGGTTAATAGAAAGTCGGTCGTGGGATTTTTTACGAGATGTACCAGCACGATACTTCCGACTTGTAGAAGAAGAGCTGTCACTAAGACAAAAGATCGTCGACAGTCAATAGACTTTCTGCGCCGATGTTTAAAACACCGATTCGTCCCGAACTTCATCAAACGAAGATGACTAAGCGATGTATGCGGACTACCAGAGAACGTTCACCGAGTAGTGGACATCGAATTGCGAATACTACGCACCTTTCTACGAAACCGACAAAACCAGATGTTCGCCAAGTGGAAAAAGTGCGAGACGAAGGAAAACTTCTGTGCTCAATATTTGGAGCACCGCCTCTGGAGGAGGATAGTGAGCGGGTCAGTGTTGATTTGCAACTCTATTAGGTCTAATGCTAAAGTAACTTTGCAGAAAAAATTCGAAGACCTTTTGAGTAAATCGCATAACACAGCTTCAAGAGCGCACAGAAATATCGCTAACGAACATCGAACAAGTCACAGTAGGATAGGTAAGGTGCAAGAAAATTGAAGGCTAACCGTGCTAGAAAGCATGACTCTCCCTGACGGTGCGCGCTCGTTATTAGAATTGGAATCGAGTTTCTCACCATCTGAACCCATTTCTAAGATAACCTTGAGTAGGGTCGCATGTGGTTTACATGAACTTCAAGACAGACTCCGCAAAAAAGCTAGAGATGAAGCGCTAAATAGGTGCGAACAACATCAAGTGGGGGCCCTACCAATAGCACCATTTCCCCCAACGTTCTTTAGACAGCAAGAGCCCAATAATGAAGTTGATGTTAAATTTCGGATGTTTGCGAATGAAACTCTCAAAGTCCTTAATCACTATCGCGCGAAAAGGTACGGCTCCAACCTCATTGAAGTGCAAAAACGTGGTATGCGAGAGGTACGAGAGCTGATAAGGTTGAAAAACATAAGACTATCCGTTAGCGATAAAGGTGGAGAGTTTGCCGTAATACCCCACCAGTTAGATGTTGAGATAACGAAAAAGCATCTTGAAGATGCTTCCCTTTATCGTCCGTCGTCTGAGAAGGAATTTAAAAGTCAATACCGAAAACTAAACCACGAGTGGGCCAAAATGGCAAGAGCTGCTGGTTTAAAACCATCAGTTATCTACTATAATGCTGAGATATTTGCAAAACTCCGGACCGCAGGTGTATGCGGTGGGGAATATCTCAGCATTATAGTAGTTATATTTCGCAAAAATACCTTGCTGTTAAAAACAACAGGCAGTAAATAAAAGGGTTAACATTAGTTATCTCTCAACTAAAAGTTGACCTACTAACATGTCCCGTTTTGTACTTGCTTATAAGAATGATAAGTTAGTTTTTACAGTACCTGCCACGACCGACTTTCTATTAACCTCGGCATTGATCAAGTAATTTTCTTCGTATTTTTGTTGAGCAATGTACATTATACTTCCATGTAATTTCTGTGCGGTTGGTCTCTGCGTGACATACTTAGTGGAAACCTCATAGGAAGCGGCTCTGAGGAAGGCGAAATCCGCCGAAACGTCAGCTTAATCGTGAACAAAGAATAATAACACCTCGCGTTTGCTCAACAAAAATACGAAGAAAATTAGTTTTTACATCTTTCTATAATACATATTGATTAGTGACACCGAGGTTCAAGGAAAATCGGTTTCGAAATATTACTACGCTTTGTGCTAGCTGGTAATAACACCGACTTCTGCAGGTTTGATTGTCCGGGAAAAACAAGTTATTATCACACTATCACCGGACAATCACAGCTATCCGCCATCAGCAACCTACATAAAAGGGCATCACTGAGTGAGGATGCCTCATTCGAGGAGATGGCTCGCTGAGGAAGACCTGACTCGACACGAAGGCGAAGCCGCCATATCGAGACGAACGACAAGTGTGGACCGTCGGCTCGGATCATCGGCTCCGATGAAGACGAAGACGTCCAAGCGTTATCCAAAAATAAATATCGTTGTCAACCTCGTGTAAGCTCATCAAAAAAATACATATTGATAAGTGATTTTCTTCGTATTTTTGTTGAGCAAACGCGAGGTGTTATTATTCTTTGTTCACGATTAAGCTGACGTTTCGGCGAATTTCGCCTTCCTCAGAGCCTGGAAAGGTCAAGTTGATAGCAACTCACTCGGCCAGACGCCTACATAACCAAACAAAGAAACTCCAAACCAAGATTTCAATCACTTTGAACACAGCTTTGCACACTCACCGCTTTCTATGAGGTTTCCACTAAGTATGTCACGTAGAGACCAACCGCACAGAAATCACGTGGAAGTATAATGTGCCCCTCACATCAGAAAAGCAGTTTTATATACTGCCCTACATCACGCGTGATAATGAGGCATTCTTCCCTGCGGTTCATTTTCGGATTTCTGGAATTAATCCAGAGTGCCTCGAGAGTTTTTCGCGCCTGTGTTCTTGATTCGCGTGCGAGGATCGTGACACATACTTCGAAGTCGTCCCCGTTATGTCTCTGGGTCCTATGCGTGCCTAGCGGGGNTGTTGAGCAAACGCGAGGTGTTATTATTCTTTGTTCACGATTAAGCTGACGTTTCGGCGAATTTCGCCTTCCTCAGAGCCTGGAAAGGTCAAGTTGATAGCAACTCACTCGGCCAGACGCCTACATAACCAAACAAAGAAACTCCAAACCAAGATTTCAATCACTTTGAACACAGCTTTGCACACTCACCGCTTTCTATGAGGTTTCCACTAAGTATGTCACGTAGAGACCAACCGCACAGAAATCACGTGGAAGTATAATGTGCCCCTCACATCAGAAAAGCAGTTTTATATACTGCCCTACATCACGCGTGATAATGAGGCATTCTTCCCTGCGGTTCATTTTCGGATTTCTGGAATTAATCCAGAGTGCCTCGAGAGTTTTTCGCGCCTGTGTTCTTGATTCGCGTGCGAGGATCGTGACACATACTTCGAAGTCGTCCCCGTTATGTCTCTGGGTCCTATGCGTGCCTAGCGGGGTATTTGGTCTATTTTTGCCGGCTAGGTGTTCTCTCATGCATATTGATAAGTTAGTATTCAGCGATGATCTTGCGTCTACCGATCCATCATTGTTTAAGGTTAGACCTATCATTAGCTGTGTAAACAGGCCGACGGATAGGATAACGTGGCTTTTAACCCTAATATTTACCCAGTTGTTGAAACACATTACAGCCCATCTTACGAATACCCAGATGTTTCTGGATCGTCTACGCAGTGCGATCTAGTGCGCAACCCAGCAGCTCGTGCGCGATGGAGTCCTTCGACGTTACCGCCCGTTATACAAACGTGTCGAACAACTCCGCGATACAAGCAATATTCGAACTCCTTATACAACACAAAGAAGAAATAAATATATGTGGCTTCAAGATAGAGCAGTTGGTCGCAGTTTTTAAAGAATACTTGAGTTGCTCAATCTACAGATGGCCAGGAAAGTGCTATGCTCAAATAAGAGGGTTGGCAATGGGACAACGACTGGCTCCAAGCCTTGCCATTGCATTTATGTCTAAGGTGGAAGCACCAGTGACCGATCTCGGACCGTTACTCTACCGTAGATATATAGATGACTGTTTTGTCTTTTGCTCAACACAAAATGAAATGGACAAATGTTTCGAGTTGTTGAACGAACAGTGAGAGTATATCAAGTTCACCCGAGAAAAACCGAAGGCTCCCATTCCTGAACGTCCAAATTAACCTACCAGAAAATGACTACATTGCGAAGTGGTACCGAAATCCAAGTAGTAATAACATCTTGGTTCATTACCTCTTCTCTCACCCCTCTCACACGAAAAGGGCGCTTGTAAGAAACATGTTTCGAACAGCAACCAACGTGTACACAGAAAGAGAGCAGAGAGAGGAGTCCCGGAGCTTGGCGCGACAGATAGCCATTTCTAATGGCTACGAAACTGTAGCTCGGGATAGGTGTAGAGAAAATCTTAGACCCCAAACGACAACTCTAGCGATAAAAAGGTCCCGTTTATTCTACCCTTCATCTCAAATGGTGTGAGTGCAGCTATAAAGGGTCTGCTTAAGAAGGGTGGGTCTAGAGAATTCGGTAAACGTAGTTGAAATACCACCGAGCACTCTTAGGCGCCAGCTAGTTCGCAACCGCCTATATGACCGTCTATGTGCAACGCAAAATCGCATAATTTGCTCTAATGGTAGAGACGGTGATTGCATGAGCTCGGGTACAGTTTACCTGGTCTCCTGTAAGGCGTGCGGAGACGAATGCATTATCAAAACGGATAGACCATTCTGTGTCCGCATAAAAGAACACCTAGTCGGTAAACGTACACCAAATACTTCCCTAGGCACGCATAGGACCCAGAGGCATAACGAGGAGGACTATGAAGTACGGGTCACGATCCTCGCACAGGAATCGAGAACACAAAACTCTCGAGGCGTTCTGGATTAATTCCAGAAATCCGAAAATGAACCACATGGAAGAATTCCTCATTATCACGCGTGATATTGGGTAGCATAAAACCACGTTATTCTGATGGAAGGGGCGCATTACGCTTGATGTGAATTCTGTGCGGTTGGTCTCCAACCGACATACTTAGTGGAAGCCTCATAGAAAGCGATGAGTGTGCAAAAAAGCTATTCTGTGTTAAATGTGATTGAAATCTTGGTTTAGCGTATTCCCTGTTTGGTTATGGAGGCGTTTGGCCAAATAGATTGCTGTCAACTTGACCTTTCCAGGCTCTGAGGAAGGCGAAATCTGCCGAAACGTCAGCTTGTCCGTGAATAGAGAATAAAATAACATTTCGCGTTTGCTCAATAAGAATACGAATATTATTTGATCAATGCCGAAGTTAATAGAAAGTCGGTCGCAGCATCTTCCTTTATTTCATACGAGGACGGGTGAATGAGGTATCTAAGAAATCCGAGTAGTAGTGGTTGACTTTCCATTTCCTTTTCGGAACGTGTAACTGTTTCGTATGGGAGTGAAAGTGCAGACATCTTGGTCTTGTAATTTGCGAAGTTTCGGTAGGCTTTGCGAACGCCTTCTCCAGCCTCTGCAGCTTCGACGATAACTGCTGCTTTTCGTTCTTTAACGCCTTTTTTTACCACCTGTCTGCACTATCTTGTAAGCTCGGACGTCTGGTGACGGTTGCCTGTGACTCGTGCGACTCCTCTGTGACGTTTCAGCACGAGTTTTGCTGGAGACAAACGTCTCTTTGTGACCATTGCGCTCTATGATGAATTTACTACTTTACTACACTTACTACTTTTACGATGCTTCCTAAAAGTTGAGGACATGCATCTCTAAACGATTGATCAATGCCGAACATGTTTTCTTTTATTCTCACCTCTCTCTTCCAAATCCTTCTATTTCTTCTCAAAATTATTCGAATAATCGGTAGACCATTCTTCTCATTTGTCTTTCACTTGGTTTCTCAATTGAGGCTCAGATTTCAGTTGTCATTCTTGCATTCTCCGTGATATTTCGTTTAGGATGCAGTATGCTGCCGCGTTGTCGACCGGTAATTCAATTAATCACAGGAGTTGCTGCTATCCATCGCATCGCAGCCACTCTGAAAAACCCTAATTCGAAAGGTGAAGTCGTCTCCGAATATGTCGGGGTCCACGACTTCCTGTGTTGAAGTACTAAGACGCCTTGGCGGAGCTACGGAGCTAGAGATTCCAAGTGAAAGCTCACGGAACTGTCATTCAATTTGTCCACGAGTACGGGAGGTGACAAATTCTCAATTCACCGACAATCTCACACCAATCCAAGCAACTCCATGGATGACGATGCAAGACAACGAAAGTAATGGTAGGAATGCTGAAGACCAAACATGTGAAGACGAAGAGCCTATGCGGTGGAATTCTTTGGTTTATTAACTTCCGCTTGTTTTCTTCGCAATATGTTCTATTCTATGTAAAGAATAATCGAATTACCTACAATGAACCACAGTTTTAATGCACCTCAGGCAGGTGAAGCGTGGTGCTTAGAGACGTCGTTCAGTTATGCGCGCAAAGGTCACTCCTTGAGTCATACCGCAGCAACCAAGCCTCGCAACCAAATCCGTGGTTGCAAAATGTGTGCAGACTTATCTGCAAAGTGTTTGTCCTGATCTATGGAAGTGGGTGGCTGTCTGTGGAAATGATCTGTAAACCCCTGGAACAGTGCTTTATGATAATTCACTCAATCGCAGCGTTGTTATTCCGCACATGTTTACTTCCATACACATAACATAGAACGCATACAACACAACGTTTCGTTTGAAGAAGGCGATACTGGCGAAACGTCAGCAACCGGTGTTGTATGTGTTCTATGTGTATGGAAGTAAACGTGCTGAATAACAACCTCGCGATTGTTGAAAAGAAAACGACAGTTATAACCCAACGCCGAGGTTAACAGAAAGTCGATCATGGGATTTATAGTTCGCTCAGATGAACTATTTGTGCGAACAATGATGGAGAGACGACTTCTCGAAATACTGATCTCATGTCAAAGGAGGCAAAGAAGAAAATACTATCTATCAGAATTTCACTACTACTCAGATTATTTCTCTCAATCAAAAGGTTTAACATTACTGATCAATTCAAAAGTGTGCCATTAAAGTATTGGGACAACTTTCTGTTAGCAGCCTTTGAGTAGATGTATTTCCATTGCAAAATCTTCCCACGATTTCCACTGATCTCCCACTCATCCACTGCGACAAAATGCCAACTCTGTGAGCTTGTCACTGAGTTAGAAAGTGTAGTGAGAATCGCCCAAAGAAACACCATGGATAAGATTATGTGCGTTCGAACAGGCACCTCACTTAGATAGAAGGATCTAGTGTTCATATACAAACGCCAAGTTGATGGCTTGATTCTGTTCAGCAATCTTTAATCCTACTTACTATTGTATGGGTTACATTACCAGATAATCCTCTGTCATACTTGTACAAAAATCGCACGTTTTTGCTTCATGAGTTCAAAACTGGATACAGAACAAGGACAGTAACTCGAAATGTCATAAGAATATAAACCTAGGAAAAAACATTTAGAGTGGGCTGTGCAAAAATGGTTCTTCAGGTTCCGTATTCGCGAGATGAGTCTTTACAACGCAGAACGTTGTGTATGCCTATCAGCAGTCGACGACGACCATCAGGAGCTCGACTCATTCTTCAAGGAATTTCATGGCTACTTTGCTGTAATTTGCCATTCTGTTTAGCTGAATAGTGTCTCATGAGCGAGGCAGATTCCAGACATCACTTTCGTATCGGTCAAAGGATAACAAAGGATAATCCTCTTGGTGTTGATCAATACCTGAAGAACGCGCCATGCATTCGACTTCACTAAGTATCGTTTGAGGTGACTGAATGCACATATGGCCTTTACAATTACTCGCGGTGGCCTACCGATGCATCGAGCCAGTGCTGCTATCCTCGCAAACAAGTCTGGTACCAATCAGCCGACTCCGGATGGGCTTGGTGAGCCTTCGGCTTGCGGATTGATCGCATGTGTACGGGAAGGCGCCTCCAACCACTGCGCTACACGCGCCAATATAACATACAAAAGTGAAGATTATTAGAGCATAGTTTATATTCCGCATCGGAAAATTCTTTTGCTATACACCTGATCATGAAACATACTTAGATAACATCGACATTTCGCTTTTTCTTAAAGATAACAGCTAATGAGAACATATACGTACTTCCTACAAGGAAACCCACTGTAATAATCAATACGAATTAACGATTTGTGGACAGTAACCTAATGATGTAACGAAAGCTAAAGCGGCAGTTTTCGCTTGAAAAAACTCTTTGGTTGTACGAAAGAGGATTATATGCAAGGTGTGTGGACCACCGTTACAAATAAAGATAAAGTACTCGTCATCAGATTGAAACAGTAATTACACTCCTAAGTTGAACGATGGAAAGAAAAAAAACGAAAAGTAGTACAGATTAGACCACAAAAAATCATGAGATAATGTCAGTCGTTTACGAAAAACTATACAGACAGCTCTTGCTTAAGTGAAACACAAACTAATCCAATCATACACTACTGTACAATACAATAGAACCCATTTCGATGCACATTAGAAACGAGGATATATAGCTAGCCAGTGTTTGCTATAACGCTAGCTCTTTAAAGCTATCATTATTAACTGCGAACGATGACGATGCAGCACCAGCCTTCACCCGCTAGTACCGGAATAGATCGCGATCCTGTGGCTGATGATGGGCATACTGGTTCATGTGTTGTTGCTGCACTTCGTGGTGCCGCTAAAACATAACATCCACGAAAAATCAGAAAAATCAAGGATTCGAAGATGTCAGAGGAGTCCGGGTCTCGTTGTACAACGAATGAACTCCAATCGTGAGAGCCATCGTTTTCACCCTTACTTACCTCATTTCTACTCCGTGAAAACCCATTTCTTGGCCCCAGCCCAGAGTTTTCCAAAACAGTAGTGCAAGGCGAACTATATATGAGTGCCCGATCGCCACAAAGCATAAGTTGTGCGGAACAAATATCTTGCAGAAGTTATAATTCCTCAAGATCACAGATTTCATTGGGAAGCTCTAGAAGTATGGAAACCAGTGGGAAATTTTAACAATTCGCGCCACTACTCGACGATTACTGGTACTGCAGGTGATAGATATAGCACATGTCGGACACCTACCCATTTTCGCCTTCGCCTGTCAAAGGCAAACGCGATGTATAAAATTTTTGCACTAATGCCTGCACCTTTGCCATCATACTCAATCACATTTATAGGTATTCCGCAATATGGCTAATCATAACTAGCTTTCTGAGATTCCAGAAAAGCATATATGCGATTTATTTCTTCCTTCTCTGATTTCCTCTACTACCTGAATTTTCACCTGTGATAATTGCCGATAATTTTCCAGTAACCAGGGTACTTGAAAAGTTTTGAATTTCGAGTAGAACTGCAAATGGAGTTAAAATTTTAGAACTCCAAACGTAACTGCAAACATCATTGTGATCCATCATCGCATCCTATTTGACAAAATTTCCCACTTGAATTAGTCTTCGCAGTTGAAGAGACAAGAATTGTTTTCAGAAAAGTATGCCCAATAGGAAAGACGCTAACTTACTGGCAAAATTCTTCATACTCTAAATGTTCTGATCCAAATTAGTACAAATTAGTGAAAGCTCGGACGTTTTCTTCCAAATTGTACGGTACTTTGCATGTTACTTTGTACCAGGCAGTTATTTCTTTACATGATCTAATTTCATATATTGTGCTGACTTCAGCACTCCTTTCATTCCATTCGTCCTTCTCACCCCTCATTCTCAACGTCTTCAAATTTTTCACGTGGAATTTGGCTGAAATTTGATGATTTCGTCTCTTCTACACACTTGATCGAATTCAGATCGAGTCGATTCTCACATAGTTCTGAGAAATTTCTATTAGACCGCTCCCAGACAATAACTGGAGGCAGTTAACGAACTGTTCCAAGACAAGTGTGGTAATACTTTGCCGATTCCATTGGAAAGAAATGTTTGGTTGAACAAGAATAGGACCAAACAAACGACCAAGTAGTCCATAGACCCTCAAATAGTCCAGTGATCAGGAGACTATCGACAACTAACGAAAATAAGCAATGCAACAGCGTGTTAAAACATGTATTCCCACCACTTAACTGTCATGTGATTTCGTGATCTTTTTTCATCTTTGCGAAAAATTCTTTTGCCCATCATCTATGATCTCAATATACAAGAGATGCGTTACATAGAACAATCTCCTGAGGTTTTTATTATCTAGAAAAGACCACCTACCGCATCATTCTGGTACGCTGACTGCTGTTGCAACATTGGGAACGTACGGTGGTCCTGGTTCTGCATGGTGAACTGCTGCTGTTGTTGCTGTTGTTGTTGCCTCTGTAGCGCCAACTGCTGGTGTTGGTGTTGGAGCATGTACATTTCTCGCACTCGTTGCTGCTGTAGCATTAGACGCTGCTGTTCTGTCAATTGCTGCTGACACGTCTGGTTTTGATACTGTCCAGGCTAAAAGGCAATCTTTTTAACTTCAGTGATGCCGAGATATTTGCAAAACTCCGGACCGCAGGTGTCTACGGTGGAGAACGAACGCGCTGTTGTCCTTTCCGGGGAATAACGCGCTCACTAGCACAGCATGAGGGACTTTCGTTTCGCCTGTCTCTCAGCTAGTTGTCTAGCAATCTTTTTATATTTCATCACAATGGAAACATTAGGAATGAAATGATATGGCTACCATGACACAAGCGAATAGATGGAAACACATGAATAGTGATAAAGCAACGCATAACCCGCCTATCACGTGAATTAACACTAACGTCGCGACGTAACCTCTAAAGGAAATGAACAAACGTGATTTCGCCTAGCAAGACATGAATGATGCTCGCTAGTGTACTGTATACATTTGCTGCTGCCACTCTTCAGTAGGGAATTTTAGAAATTTTACGTATCTTAGTTTCGCTGCCAAATTTTTTTTTACGAAAGCTCCAACTCTAAACATATTCAAGTTCGGAAAAAAACCTGGCCGAAAAAAATTATATGTATGTGACTAATGTGGTAAAGCAAAGTCTCCTCTAAAGGATAGAAAGGATAAAGCTCTCGGCGTTGATCAATTCCTGGGGTGCGCCATGCATTCGACTTCATCAAGTGGCCTTAACAATGACTCGTGGTGGTCTACTGATGTATCGAGCCAATGCTGCTATCCTTCCAGACAAGTCTGGTTGCGATTTGCCGACTTCGGAGTGATGGAAGGCTTGGTGGGCCATGGAGACGGGGATCGACTTCACGTGTGTGCTGCAGGGCATCTCCAACCATTGCATCACATGCGCCCTAAGTCTCCTCTAAAATGTACAAAATTCTGATTGTTGAAAAATTAGTTTCGTCACTGAAGAGCAAAAGCAACCTCTTATACCATCACAAACTTGGTCGACTCCTTCGCATGTTTGCACTTACATCTGAGCAGTTCGAGAAATCACGTAATTAACCACATATACAGCTACTAGTAACTTGAGAACCGCGCGTCTAGCGCAGTGGTGGAAAGCGCCTTGTAATACAAATGGGCTCGATCTCCGCGCTCCAGACTCACAAAGCCCTCCATACCTCCCGTGTCGGAAAATTGATACCAGACATATCTTGGGGGATAGCAACACTAGCTCGATACATCAGTAGGCCGCCGCGAGTCTTTGTAAAGGCCAGGTATGCATTCAGTCACCACCAACGACACCTAATGAAGTCAAATGCATAGCGCATCCCTATAGGATTGATCGATGCCGACAGCTTAATCTTTTTTTAAGTAACTGAAACACTACTGGGCTAACCCTATTGCCTATAGTATAGTCTTAATATTCACGTCAGGTATATCTCAAAGCATCAAACGTTAGGAGACCATCTCGTAATAAAAACTAGGGCCAATAATTCAAAAATTCCCGCCTTGACTGTCCAATGCATGTGTTTACATAGAGAAATGTCTAGATAATTGAACAAACATACAACACAAGCAGACTGCTGCTGTTGCTCCAGCTGTATTTGTTGGTGCTGCAACGACTGACGATGCTGCTGTGACTGCTGGGATTGGCGCTGAACTTGCATGGAGTGCTCTGTCATCGACCGATGTGGCAGTGTTGATTGAGGTGGTTGTCGCATAGATTGATTCAACGATATTGACTGTTGCACATGTGGTTGACGATGCACAGGTTGGTTTTGCATGTGAGATTGTTGTTCCCGCTGCTGTTGTTGCTGCTGCTGCTGCTGAAGGCGCTGATGTTGCTGTTGTTGGTTTTGGTGTTGTTGCTGTTGCTGGTGGTGGAGTTGCTGCTGTCTCTGATATTGCTGCATCCCAAAACCGTAACTATTTTGATGAGACGATTCATGTGATTGCGATTGCATGAAAGACGGCCCTTTCTAAATGAAATGCATGAATACACTTAACTTCATCTCACTGTCATTGATCCACTTAATAAAAAAAACAACTGTTATCCACCTGATTGAAAGCGGTGGGAGACAGATGTTGACTAGACGGTTGTGAATACTGAACTGCTTGCACTGAAGGATTCCGATTTACTCTGGAATGGAGTCAAATGATGCAGTTAAGATAAGCAACAGTTAGGTTTGTAACCAACTGTGTTCCCTTTTTAACAAAAACCTACGCAGTGTTTTGCTGCCCAGAGGATAAAGGGGATTGCACTGGCTGATATTGTTGAGGGGACTGCACCACCTAAAAGTATTTCCCAGAGATAAAATGGAATGATGTGTAACAAGGATGAGAATGTTTAGATACAAAAAAGAGCTCTTAGACGTGTTCGCAGAGACTGGAGCGAATCCTTACCTGTTGCTGATGAACAACAGGACTTCTCTGGGGTGGTGTCATGGACATCATATATTGAGGCGACATCGTTGTACCACAACTACCACCGTGGCTACTCTAAACCATAGAGGTTTTACGAAACAAATACACACAAATACAGAAAACGTTAAGCATATAGTCATGGAGAGCTCTCACAGGTAATCCATAGCCGCTAGAATTTGCATACTGAGGACTGGAATGGATCACAGACGGAACAGGACTGCGGACCAAATTCGATTGTTGTGAGACCGAGTACCCAACTGAAGTGGTATCTGGAACATAAGAGTGTTCCGAATGAAGATTAGACTCGATACTACGTAAGTGCGGCACATGGTGTGAGAGTATACACTGATGGCTAGTTAAAAGGTCATAAAGTCACTTCTTAAATATATTTTTGTTTCTGTGAGGATGAGTTGCAAGTCAGCGCTTTTAAACGAAAACGTGAGGCAGCCTTGAGTCAGCTGGTAATTAACTGTGCACATTACAGGAAGTAAGTGGTATACAACGATGATCACATCTTTACGAATTTTTTTGTCGCTCAAACTACGCAAGGCCACCATCTAACTATGCGCAGAAAATCTGTTTGCAAATAGTGCGAAAAATGTTTCAATAAGGATTACCCTACATGAACTCCTCAGATTTTACCGCACTCTGCACAGAATATGTGTGGCGCAGTGGCCGGAAGGGCCTTGGAATACACATGGGAACGATCAAGGCACCCCAAGATCACCAAGCCTTCCACTCTTCTGGGGTTGTCAAATTGGTATCAGACTTGTTCCGGATAATATCAGCACTGGCCCAATACATCAGTGGGCCACTGCGAGTCATTGTAAAGGCCAGATATGCATTCAGTCACCTCCAACGATGTTTAGTGAAGTCGAATGCATGGCGCATCGCTCAAAGATTGATCAACGCCGAGAGCTATGTCATTTATTCTTTATCCTGTAGATAATGGATTTCTCAACAGCAGCTGATAATTTTGCGATAACTAAGACAAGTTGATGAGTTGAAGAATCATAAACAAAAGATTCTGCTCTGTCGCTTTTAAACAATATACATTCCTCGCAAATATTATTGTAATTCCAATTATGTTTGGCCATAAAAATTTTCGAAGGAAATGAGGAAATACAAACTCTTAAAGCTTTTTTTAAAATGCAAGCTTAGCACTAGACAACGTCAACGATGCATTCAGAGACTTCCTCATAGACAGAGCCCTCTCTTGTCCAATCGCTTTGCTGTTAAAAACACGAGCCTCGACGAAAACAAGAAGAAAAACAATTATTGGGGACTCTGAAAACATCAGAATTTCAACGCGATAGCACAATAAAACTTCTTCTTGCAGAAGATCTATGGATGCCTAAAAGTTTCTACTTTCGCTGAAAAACTCCACTTTCGTTCGTTCGTTGAATTTTATTGAGCGAGTGAGATTATTTTCGGGCTCCTCCGCATTGAAATCAAGGCGTACCATATTGAATAATTTCGGTAAAATAGAGTACAGCACCGGTCTAAAAACTGATTGAAACAACCATTTTTAAACCTTTTAAACCTTACTTTGTTGTTTCGGTGTGACCATAGGTTGCGGTTTCTTCTCAGCAGTAGCGTTCATAGAAATATTGTGAGAGACTGTGGTTGTAGTCGTATTGCTAGCCGGAGTGGAATGCATTCGTTGAGTTTGGGCTGCAAGGTTAGCTGCCCGTACTGCAGCTACCTGTTCCTCCTGTTTCTTCAATCGCTTTGATTCAGCCTGTTCTTCCTCCTGCAACACAAGGATCTTCGAACAACTGAAGGATTCTTGAAGATGTGACCAACCGCGAAAACCAGGATGAATATTTGCCACATCAATAATAATTGAATATAAAAAACCCATATTATTTCGGTCAAATAAAAATCTATCGATAGCGTTGCCACTAACTTGAATGTTGATTTAAAAATGGAGAAAAGCAGCCAGGAACTCCGTGAGACGACGAGAAGCATATATTCTCAAAATGTTGTTTCCATATTTCTGATTGGGTTAAACGCTGTGCACAATTACATTTAGCTGTCATAATTCGGTAATGAGCCAAAAGTATACTGTTATTCAACTAGTTCTTTTCTTCTACACCTAATTACGTTAAATCAGATTTGTTACGGGTATATGTCAACACATAACGCACGATATGGACGTATATGACCATACGTGGCTCCATGAACGGGTGTTCCGATCTCCATATGAGTCATTCTTTTTTTCATTGTTAATTTTAACGCACGGAATCCTTTTTCAGCACTTCTTATAAACAATCCACTTCCGAATAGCAGAGAGCAAACTGTTTGTACAATAGGTATAACAAGGTATTGTGAGTAGGAGCATACATATCACTTATTCACATAGGACCAGAGAGCAAGGTCTCTTCCACAATCCTGTAATGTTCATAACTCCTCAAGTCCTCTAGTTATCAAAAAATCTTCGTTTGTCATCAAAAGTCAGAATGTCCATTACAGGGTGGAAATTAAGGGTCGTCCAACGCGGAAGTGCCGCTAAACCCCACGCGTCCATTATGTGTTCAAGCTACTAGTCTATAGACTCCAGTTCGTCTATGTCAATAACTAATTTCTATTGTTAATATGTTGGCGATGGGATGAGTCACAGATCATCAAATGTTACCGGGTAAACTGATCCCGGTGGGGCATAAACGATGCATATTTTTTTCCACCGTCTATTTTGCAGAACTTTTTGGTAATATTCAACATTAATTAATCTCAGTTACCCAAATTTGATGTAGCAATCGTGTCAAGGGTATGTCGAAATCGGCTTTGCCGTATCGCTGCTCTGTTCCGTTGTGGCCGAAGCGTAGCAACTCAGGCGCGCATGAAGAGATGGCGAAGCTGGCAAAAAAACGGTCTTCTTCCTCATAGAGAGATGTTGTTCTTAGGGATTCACACGGACTCGCTCAAGTGCGCCGTGTCACCGGAAACAGAACCTTCAGAATTCTCAAAGCTAAGGCCATGGCACCTGTGATTCCCGAGGATCTTTACCATGTTAATATTCAATGGTTTATCCAGCACAGATGGAGTGGTGGAGATGCCATGCATATCACTATAGCGAACATGCAAAGCCTCTACAATTCCGTGATGCTCTCAACCTCTAGACTTTTTCTTATCGAAAGTTATCGTCTATTGCCAAAAAACCAACAAATCCGTAATGATATGAAATTGAAATTCGTGCGATGGACCTGTTATTAGGCGTGGGCACCGACAGGATAATAAAAAAGGTAGACAAGTACTACAACTTTGCGCTATTTGACGTCTTCACTGTCTTCAATAACACTTTTAGGAGCGCAGCGTAGAAGGAATGAAGACATGAATAACATGATCTCATGCGCAATAGGAAACGAATCATACACATGTTTAGACGTGCAATATAGTTAATGGAAATCAAGGTGTAGCTCACTAATTTATAGGATCGAACAATTGAGCACTATTGCGTCAGGTGAAAATCCGTATCGACATGAATTCCTTTCGTTTGAAATATTCACCTTAAACGCCAACATGAGATCAGGTGCAACATCACTTTGAGAAACCTCTTCCATGCGGATTTCCTGCTCCAGCAACTGGGCGGCTTTCCTCTCTTCCTGCATTTTTTTGGATCACAAAAAGCAATACAGCAAAAATACTGAAGACAAAACTAGCATGCGAACACTGGGACTTTCGAGAATGAATGTGGAGGCAAACTGACTACCTCACGAAGTTCAGCTTGTCGTCGTTTTTCCAACTCCTGGGCTCTCTCTTGTTCCTGAAAGAGGTGACAAAACTTCACATGCATAGGCATTCGATACAGAGAACATTAATACTTAACATGCTAACACGTAACAAGGATGCTATCATCGAAGACATTTATAGAGCAGCGTTCAAACAACTCTTAACTTGATTAGAGGTCAGAACACAAGTATCAAACCGACTTTTCAAACTCAGACTGACAGTGTGGTACTTAAGCGAGCTTACAAGGCATACGTACAAAAAAAAAAAAAGAAAACCGCACAAAACCTACAATTTTTATACGAGTCTGTTCAAGCCGTTGACGTTCCTCCTCTTCCTTCTTTTGTTTTTCAGCAGCCTAAACTCTAATACTGTAATAAAAACTATGGAAAGAATATATTTAAAAAATCCATTGTTTACAAATTTAGTGATAACCCACAAAGATGAACGAACAACCAACCTCTTTTGCAAGCTTCTCCCTTTCTTCCCTCATAAGTCGTTCCCTTTCGGCCTGCTCCTCAAGACGTTTCTCACGCTCCTCCTAAATTTGAAAGCAAACGTTAAAAATTAAAGATAAGTACAAATTCTAAGACTTCATCTTTACTACGACTAAGAAAACTTATTAATTGATGAAAAGATTATGTCCGACCTTCTCTTTCCGGGCTTTCTCGGCTAGTTTTTGACGCTTTTCCTCCTCTAAGCGCAAACGTTTCTCTTCTATCGCTTTCTCCTTAGCAGACGCTGCCAAAACTCTCTTTTGAGCATTCTAAACATTAGTGTGCCAACTGTTAAACCTCTGCTTAGCGAAAATGCTGCTATCATAAATGCGTAACGAACCAGTTCCTCTCTTCTTTCATCTTTTACTCGCTTTCTCTCTTCCTTTTCTTGCTCCATCGTTTTCTTCTGCGAACATGGAACGAAATAATGAATAAAGCAATAAAGAAAACTATAAAATACTCTACGTACCTTATCGTCTCCGTCTTTCTTTTTTCCCGCACCTTGTTTTTTCTTCGACATAAGCTGGTATTGCGATGCAAATTGCTAAACTTACGCTAATAAAGAAAACCTACCCACTCAACAGGAAATGCCTACAGAAAAATAAACTACTATTAAGATTCGTTTAAGAGAAATCCATCAACTAATAGGTTCAAAAATAATGACCTTTCCGAATATAAAGTCTTATGAATGGATAATGAAAAATCGTCTCTCAAGGTTTCGCGCTTGAAAGTCAAACCTTCGAGATGAAGAAATTAATGAATGTCTATCAGTAGTTCAGGACGAACACTTGAAGCCTATGTTCTTCAAAAAGTACTTGAGAGCTTCTCGAGGGACTCAACAACTATGATACCATAATCAGTCATGATTTGGAAAACGTCTGAAGGGTGAGGAAGTTCGTCAAGTGGGTACTCCCTGAATTGAATAAATTACAGCGAGATGACAGCAACGCAGAACGTTTTCGGCATCTTTTTCATAACGACTAGAACAGGATTCTGCACAGGAATGGAATACCTCAGTGGTTCGACCAAGATGGAGCCCTTCATGCTCCTCCAAAACCTAATTCATAGCAACGAGTTGGGCTACAAAACACAACCTCATCCATTACATCCATTGAGTGTCTTCCAAAAAATCCAGAACATCCAAATTGTACACTTTCGGTAAAAATAACTTTTAAGCAAAACTATGCAAATTTCAATGCTTGTCATTTTGATTAATAAAGTCGTTGTTGGGCTGAGAGTGTAACATTTCAAGGTTTCTGTTCAAATCCGGCCATTATTTTTGAACCAATCCCCTAGTTTGTGCAAACAAAAGCAACAAACCGTAAGTAGCGCTTCCTTTAGGGCCTGTAGTTTATGTGGATCAGTTGTTATTGATGTAAGATTGTGCATGGCAGAAGATAGCTTAAAAAGGATTTTCATTTTCAGAATGAATAGCTAATGACTGTTCCATTACGAATTTTAAACTGACTACCAGGTTTTTATTGTTCACATAAAAACATGAAAATATGAGCTAAATTCGGAACCACAATTGAGCTTTGAATCCGCGATTACTCTTACCAGAAGCCCACACGTGCTATTCACCACACTACCTGAGCCAATTGCTTTGCCTTTCTATCACGTTTTTTAGCTAACCCATCAGTTTCAGCTTAACTGGGTCCAATACCGATTTGTGCTCCCTAAATCATTTTTTGGTTGACAGATGATTGTTGGTAGCACAATTAAAGTAAAAACTGGGGGCAAAAAAGTCAAAGCAAGGGCTTCGGTTGATGTAGTGGACAGCAGATGAGCCCTCGGACGGTGTAATCGCGGATTCCAAGTCCAACTGAAATTCCAAATTTTGCTCACACAAATTTAATAATAGTTTCATGGTAGATTTTATAGCTCATGATAGCTACATGATCTTATAATATTGGCTTTATGAACGATCCAGAGGTTCCCTATTGTTTTGAGGACCATTCCTCCCAACGGATTATCGGCTCGTCGTGGCTTGGAGGTGTTTCTGGGTATCAGGCTATGATGTACATTGGAATGACCCACCCCCGGCAAGGTCTCCCAAACTGAGAAGTACTCCGGTGTTTCGATCAGGAAGCCCAGCTAAGAGTGAACCAATACCAGGATCCAGCACCGTCTTGGTATCAAAGTCGCATGGTGGCAAATCTCCCTCTGATCCACAAAGGCTGCGACTGCCTGTGATAGTGATGACCTGGTGTAGACTTTGGCCTGGTTGGCCTCGGGACTCCAGATAACCACGTTGGTTAAGCAAGTAAAACTCGAAAAAGAATGGAAATTATGCTGGGCCAGCACAACCAGTGAAGACAGGCCAACCAACTATCCCAGTCTATCCCAGTAAGTAGGTTTAAGGAACATTCATACTTACTTTAATTTCGATTTTAGTTTCTAATTCAATTAATCAGTCTAGAATAAAAGATGAGCAGTGGAATAATAAACAAGCATCAATAATGTCGAAAAAAAAAGCAATACGCACTTCTGGCAACTGCGCTGGTAGCAATGTCCAACCCGTTTGACTTAGCGCAGCGCTGACCTGGCTCATTGCATCAAATGATGACGGTGTCGACGCTAGAACAAGTCAGTAAGTTCAGGAAACGAGAAGAATACTTTCGAGAGAGCGTTTCGTCTGAATAACCACAACCACGCAAACATCACATTGGTGAACTTAGAAGAAATATGTGTGTAATGCGCTTTAGCCAAAAAGAGAGAAAGAATTCATTCAAGGTAGGATAGCTAACTTACAGTGATCCAAGCGCGATATACTGGATAAACTTATGAGATAAATAATAACTTGTATCAACTTTCACCCAGAAATTAATATTCTAATGCAAGAGTGGTCGAAAACAATTTGGCTTCCACTCTGAAGTAAAGTGATATGTCTTCTTTTCTCATAGTGAGCTTTCCTAACTGAAATAAAATCCATTATAATTTATATACACTAACAATAAGCCGGCGGTTAAGTTATTCTACCACGGAGAAACTTTGATTTTATTGAGTGCACAAAACGTTTGTACTTTGCTATTCTCGCCAAAGCTAGAGCATCGTAGCGACTAAACGATCACGCAACGGAAAAGTAGATTTTATCGAAGACTTCATTAATGTAGACGGTTGCAATGATTGCGTATAGAATATTTTCTCCACCTAATATGACATCACATAATGCGAATCCCAGCATTTCTTCCATCCGTTTTCTTCTTTGGTATCCACCATGCACGAACACCTTCAAATTTTCGTGTGAGCTCGACTGCTACGTGAGTATTTTTGGTCTTCTTCATTCATCCTGTTGAATGCCAGTCGTGCGTAAGTCTTCACAGCTTTATTATATGCAGGTACCGTCTCTTGTACACTGGAGGTACTGGAGGCTTATCCCAAACACTGGCACCAATTTCCCGATCACTGAGGAATGTGAGGGTCGCATGGCTCAAGGAAGAGTCGAATCAGAGTGGTACTCTTGAGCACTATCATACCGCTGTTATACAAACCTTGCTGAGCCAGTGTCTGCGCCCAGTGGAACCGTATACAGATGCATAGATAACTCTTCTTCGCGTGAGTGGATTCCAGGACTTCTTCCGCTCCATTCATGTATTCGCAATTGGCCTCAACTTGCTTGTGAGTGTAGCTCGAAGATTCCCCTTTTCTTCTATCACTGACAAGATTAGTGCTTAACGAGCGCGATTTCCTCTAGAATCACTATATAGTCATCCCCGGAGCGTTCTCAGATCTTCACTGCAAGCAGTCTCCAGTTCTTGTGGACGGCATAAAAGTTTGCTATCTTGTGGCTCAAATTTTTCTCAAACAGCAGCGATTCCGACGATAGCATCGTATCGATGGCGATTAGTCGACTAACCGACCGAGGACGACGTAACAAGCTAAGCTGATACGGTAGCAATGAGTGAAGAGTATGAATCGGTTGAGCACGATGTCACTGAATTTAGATAAACCTAGAATTGTATCTAGAAGTATCTTTCCCGTAACCGCCAATTCTTGATAGGTCAATCCATAGAAGCAGAGTTCCCAACTAGCTAGGCTATCAACTGGTCATTAATTTGTAGGTCTTAACAAACATGCCACAGTGAGAACTGTTATTAAATACATATAAGAGTCATTATGCAAAGTTAGGTGCATTTATTTGGCAAATATTATCTAAACAGAGAGATTTTCCTCTACACATATTCTTAAACTTCAACGGATGATGAGAGCGTGTAGATAGACGTAGAGTGGAATGAACAAAAGGATAGACTTGAAGATGAAAACCTCCTATTGGAGACTCATGCGAAAAACACAACGGTTTCCAGTTTCCATTATGAGGTAGCTTGGAGGTCATGGGCTCGAGATCATCCCCACCCACTATGCGAAATGGATAAAACAAGCTATATATATAGCTATATATATATATATATATATATATATATATGTTGACCACTGTTGGAGGCACCACTATGACACACACGTGGATTCGATCCCCGCGCCCACGGCCCACCAAGCCTTCCATCACCCCGGAAGGCCGCAAATTGGTACCAGACTTATCTGGGAGGATAGCGGCACTGGCTCGATACATCGCTAGGCCACCGCGAGTCATTGTGAAAGGCCAGAAATACATTCAATCACCTCCGACGATACTTTGTGAAGTCGAATGCATGGCGCATCTCTCAGCGATTGATCAACGCCGAGATCATTATTCTATTTATATATATGTATATGTATATGCTCCTCTCTTCCCACACTTCGCATACAAAGAGGGCGCTTGCGAGAAATATGTTTCGAACACCCATCTCTGTGTACACGAAGAGGAAACTAAAGGAGGAATCGGGCAACTTGCTTCGGCAAATAGCCATCACTAATGACTACGAAATAGTAACTCAACGAAATAAGTTTAGAAGGAAAGCGACCCCCCCCTCCCCGAAAACAAAAGACTGGCCAAAACAAAACCCCATTTATTTTGCATTTTGCTAGCGATAGAGTAAGGGTAGCTAGCAAACAACCCTTAAGAATGACAGCTCTAGAGGAGTCAGTTGCGATAGTAGAAACACTGCCGAGTACTATTCGTCGTCAGTTAGTTCGCAACAGCCTATATGCCCGTCTATGTAAGACAGAATCGCGTAACTTGCAATTACGGCAGGGACGGTGACTGCATGAGTTCAGGTGCGGTATACCTGATCTCTTGTAATACTTGCGGCGATTAATATATTGGCTAACCGAGCAGACCTTTATGTATCCGTACAAAAGCGAAGACGATTTTAGTACAAAAGTCACTACGCTCGCAAAGGATGCCAAAACACCAACGCGCAAACTTGAAACTTTCTGGATAAATGCTAAGTATCCGAGAATGAACAGCAGGTAAGAACGTCCACAGATAACACGTGATCTCGTTCCGCACCTTCGCATCGATTGCTGATTTGGAGTGGTGCACTCATCGACCATATGCGACTCTTATCAACCGTGATTCCTCAGTGGAGAGTATGCAAAAACGGTGATTTTTTCGAGAAGCTGTTGATCATGTGATAGCCATTTAAATTTTCATCTTTGTGTTTGTGTTATTGAGGCGTTTAGCGTAGTAAATTCCGAATCAATATACCTTTCCAGACTCTGAAGAAAGAGATACTGCCGAAACGTCAGCTTTAAAGAAATAAAGAATAGGGTGACACCTCATGTTTGCTCAACAAGAATATCAAGGACAGGCTGTACAATTTTTTTAAAGAGTCCGGCATTGATCAGTCCTTCACGGAATTTGCCTACACATCCGATTCTTTAAGCTTAGAGGCGATTAAATGCATATGTGGCCCATATTATGACTTGTAGAAGACTATCGCTGTATCAAGTCAGTGCTTTTAGCCTCAAAAACATGGTGCAAATTCACCGAATTCGGAGCGATTGTGGATTTGGTGAGTACAAGGCGCAGCCTAGGATTCAACCGACACGTAACGCACCTCTAACCACTGCACTACATGCACCCCACCTTGTATGATGTGGAAACTTGTACCTTTCTCAAATTTGGATCGGTCAGCAAATGCGATCTGAGTAAAGAATATGTCGCTTATGTTTGATTGTCTCCTATGGAATATGAATATTTCGAGCTTTCTTATATGAGTGATTTGGATAGAAAGTACGAACAGAACGAAAGAATTGGTATTTTCGCGAACAAATTTTTGATCCTCAGCGCTAAGTGCGCATTAACGCTGTACTATGGTACAAGCACAATACTACGAAGATAATAAGAGAATAAAAATTGGTAAGAGAACGGAAAGGGAGCGGGTGACGCACTGGTAATGGTCCCGTTCATTATGCGAACGGCCCAACCTACCCAACCGCTGGTTCGACCCATTACAGGCTCACCAAGTCCCACATCCATCCAGGTCGGAAAATTAGTTCCAGACTTGTCTGGAACCAACTGACTCTCTTTACTCTATGTGGAAACGCACCACTACGGATATCTTAGGATTTCAAGGAGAAATGACCCGGCCAGCATTCACTGGCATCCATGACGAAAGGAAAACCGTCAAGCAGTAGCCGAAGATACACACAATAAAAGTTCGAAGATCTTCGTGGATGATGGATGCGAGGAAACGAATCGAGTGCAAGAAGTTGTGGTATTCAGAACAGTGTTGATATAAGTGATTATAGTGACGGTCATGTAATAAAAAGAAAACTTGGACATTAACGTTGTATTTCTTGTAATTTTAACCTTTTCGAAATTCTCGTAATGTTGCCCACTGCTAACAACCTCGAATTCTCACAACATGAATCGAGTATGATAATGCTATGCTTCTGCTATGACCATAGGAAAAATAGACAACGGATAAAGCCTTCAGCGTTGATAAATCCTAACGTATGCGCCATGCATTCGACTTCATTATGCATCGTTTGGAGGTGATTAAATGCATATCTGGCCTTTAGAATTACTTGCGGTGGCCTACTGATGTATCGAGCCAGTGCTGCTACCCTCCCAAACAAGTCTGATACCAATTTGTCGGCCTCCGAAAAATGGAAGGCTTGGTGAGCCTGGGCGCGTGGATCGATCCCATGTGTATTGCATAGCCCCTCCGACCACTGCGCTACACGTACCCTATCCACCATACACAGATGATATAGCAAAAATAGCCCACTTCAAAGAAACACTGTAGCGCGATGTTACAAGAAAAAATACCTGTAATAAAAAAGCGTGGGAACAGTAAGTACAGCGAATATTAAGGTGTTATAACTTAGGTAAAAATATTTCACTCCACGAGTAGGTCCACACTACGCCTAAGCTTTTATCGTCAACATGGGCAATGTACAGCATCAATATGAGTTGAAAGCTGCCGAAATTTTCGGAGTTTGTGGAATCATGGAAACATTTCCGATACCGAATTGATGAACTAATCGCTTTCAGAAATAGTTGTTTCGATACTTTAAAAGTGAAGAAAACAAGACCGGAAGAGTACGTTGAGCGCGCCATAATTTCGTTCTTCCATCTTTTGAAGATCATTAGCGAAACATGTGGAGAAACGTTGTCGTCTAGCAATACGGTGCTCGTACGAATAACCGAGCACATGCTTTAATTTCGTATTCATTGCACTTTATAGACTATGGCACAAATCTTACGCAGTAATAGCTTCATTAAAGTGAAAAAACTGTATTATTTATGAACCATCAAAATTATCAATTGTACGCATATAGCATTCCCTGTTTTTGTATAAAATATCTTTTCTTTCTTTTTAACAATCACTTCAATTCTTTCAAGGAAGAAACTGTGCCGTTGAACCCATCACAGTACACCTGCATCATCATAGCTAATCGGAAACCACCTGCCAAGATTTCTGACTTTCTCCAACGACTTCAAGTATTTAGAAACAGCCGTATTTCTACATTTAAAAAATTCACTTTCGAGGTTATGAAACAAATTTATCCCTGCCAACATTTTGCCTGCCCTTTCCTTGTCTTTGCACGATTTATTTTCAGTTCGAAACTTCTGGCACCTCTTCACCATCGGTCTGGCTGCTGCATAAATTCTTGCGTAACGAATCTCTGCCTACACTTTTAGCTGCTTCCATAATCTTATAACCTATTCTCAACCAATGGAAGACAACCAATTAAAAAGCTGCTTTGGAAAGGCTAAAAAAGTGCCAAGTAACTTTGAAAAGCACAAGAATGCCACATAAAGACCTATTCCACTATGCGCACACAAAGATTTCTAATGAAAAGAAATCGACCGATTAAAAAGTTTGCCCTTTAAAATTCTCACAATAAAAGTAACAATGGTTCTTTTAAAGATAATCCAACATAAATAAGAGATGGTGGCCAAAACGATTCCATTTCTGACTTTTTGGATTTTCCACTTCCTTTTCAAGCAGTTTCATTTTTTGGTGCCTGAATTGAACAGCATCTTAAAGCACAGATTTTGTTCTGCTATTTTTGATATTTAACTTACATCCGGACTTGCATAACTATGTGGAAAAGCGATAAAAGAAAATTTTAAAAAGAGAAGAACAGCACTTATGGCTGAAGCTACCCACCCAGTGAAAAACATTTCCAAAGCCAACCGAAAAATCGACAATTATAAGACCAAGGTGACGGCACTCCAACACCCAGACGGAATAGTTGCAGCTTCCAGCAAGACAATGGAGAAAATCATCCACGATTACAACTTGGACCTCCTCAATAGCTACCTCCTATTGTTCTCATATGAAATAAGAGAGAATGGATATGTCGTCCCACCGGTTCTCCCTTCCGAAATGCGATACTGTATTTCGATGGTGGATAATCAAACAACACCAGGTTCGAACAAGATAGGATCAGATCACCTGAAAAACCCTCCATTTCTTACAAAAACACTGGCTGGTCTCTCCACGTGTCACCTGTCAGAATGCAAGGCTCCTACTCAGAAGATTATCAAGACCGTGTTATTGATCAAAAAGGGTGGCCTCCAGAATTTCTATAAACCCTCCACTTGAATCGTCCTGAGCACGACTGACAAGACACTAAATGAAGGACAGCCATGTGGGAAAGCAAGGTTTCTAAAAGGATTCAGTACCATGAACCACACCGACATGGTAACAAGATTTATTGAAGTATCGCGAAAGTACAAAAGACTGTCTCACTTTCATTGATTCAAGGAAAGCTTTTGACCTAGTTAAAATGGAAGCTGTCACAGAAGCCAGGATCACTTTACTCAATGTATAAAGCATCTTCCCACTCTACATATGGTCAATGTAAAAGGATGGGTTAGACAAGCTGTTCCCATCTTATCAAAATTATTTACTATGATCCTCCAGATCATCATGCGAACATTGGATTGGGACAAAATGGGAGTGAAAGTCGATGGTCGGCAATTACGCCATCTTCGCTTTGCTGATGACATAGCTCTAAAAATACCAGGAATTAGCCAGGCAAAACGAGTACTAGCCGACTTTGACAGCGCTTGTACAAAGATCGATTTTCGACGAAATCTCACAAAGACGATGTTCATGAAGAACGGATTGGTTTAGAACGTGAAGAGAACCAAAAGCACCTAACTCCGTGCACACCTTTTCGACTCCATGATTCTCCGTGCCTTAACGTCTGCGTCAGAAACCTAGTCCCTATGCAGGCAGCATGAAAGGCCACTCAGCGTTATACAATGCGTAGTCGAAAGGACCTTTTAAGAGTATTCCGCATCACTCAATTTGGAGCTCCGACCTATGTTAACGATCAAAAATCGGAGAACCCGTTCTATACTGGAAATTTTCGAGGACCAGGTGGGCCAGGCTCGTAATGTGTCTAAACGGCAACTAGTGCACAAGAATAGTTAGTGAGTAGATTGCTCGGGATGTCAAACGCACAGAAAGAAGATCACCGAGTAGGTAATCCGAATTTTTTAGGAAAACCGCTGGTGCGGGTAAAACTATGCAAGGTTTACTGGCGCCTGTCCAATTCACTCAACGATTAACGAGACAATAATTGACATATATACATAAATACTCAGTTATTCATTTATTTACATACATATATATGTATACATATTGAAGTGGCACCGCATGATCTTTTAAGGTTTTCGTACCCCACTCTCCACTCATACTTAGGTATTATCAATAGCCAATTGAGAGGATAATTCCTCCTCGTATAACTTTGATTACTAATATTCACTACTACACATCCAATATTTTAATAATTTTCCTTTTTAGCTTCCACCCACTTGTCAACAAATTTCGTTTTTTCTTTCAATATTTCTCTTGTAACATTCTTTTTCTCGGTTTTCACGAAGTAACCCTGCCATTGCTTGGAGAATCACATCGTTTCATATAAGTCACATAGAAAACATGATGTGTACACCTAGATGACCCAGAAACAGAAAGAAATGTAGCATCTGCCATATTAACACGGACATTTTCCGTGAACGTCGACTTTAGGAATGAGGAAAAATTACCAGTAGCAGCGCCGTCATTTGAAGTGGTAGCGTTTGATGTACTTGGCTCAATGACAACCACATCAGGATCATCTTGGGAGGAAGTGGTCTAAAAAAGCACTGTTCAAAGCAGAACGAAGGCCTCACTACGAGAAACAATGTTTATAATATAGAGTTCTTTTTTGTGTTTGTTTCCCCTGATTATACTACTCTCTCACTCAGACGTACAAATCCACCTACAACAAATAATACAATTAACGGAGAACAGGTGCTAAAGATGCTTTATTCAGCAATGATAATCACAGCATAGCTCTATGGGAACAATAATGCTAAAGGACATTGCTATCACAGCATGCAATCATCACCAAATACCGAACGAAACACGACAAGAAATGGAAGGCGTAGAACCAACGCGCTTCGAATGTGCCACATTCCGCGGATTCAATAAATGCTATTTTTACATAGATGTTGCACAAATGAGTTCCCAAAACTGCTACGAGCAAATGACTTAGAGTTAAACGAGATTTTCACGAGTAAAACAAAATGTTACAGATCGCTAATCTATTAAAAAGGTTTAAACGCTAAATAAACGAAAAAAGGGAAAGAAAAGACATTTTAAAAAGGAAACCCGATGTCAATTGAACGCCTAAAGTTTCATGCGAGCAAATAACAGCGTTTTAATACCTGATTAGTGAGATTATGCGAGCAGATGTTAAAACCAGACATGGATGTCTCATTTTTGAACATTCCTTTGGGCGAACGGGCTTTTTGCCAGAATGCGTGACGACGACGATGGAGAAGTTTTGATTGCAATTACCTGAATTTCGTCGGACGACGACGATCTAACAGGCAAAATCGGCTTATAGGGAGTAGTCGGATTTGTTTTTGCCGCAACCTAGAATAGAAGAAAGCTTTTTTAAGCGACTCATAGAATAGCAAACACCAGTTTTAGATGAGCAATAGAAATTTAACGCCTTAAGACTTTCAAGAAAGACTGCAGTCAACGTAAGAAACGTAGGAGTAAAATTCTTACCGAGTCGTTCACTGGCTTTCCCTTCTTGGCGAGGACAGTTATGCTGAAATTCGAACTGAATAATAAGTACAGTAAGAAATACATTTAACAGAAGCCATGACAATCCCAAAAAACTCAGTAAATTCTGCTTTGGCTTTTATACGCTGTGTATTCTTTCTTTATAACAGCATACGGGGCGCGTGTGGAGCAGTGGTCAGAGGCGCCCTGCAATACGCATGAGCTCGATCCACGCGCCACAGGGTCACCAGGTCTTTTATCCCTCCAGTGTCGCCAAATTGGTACCAGACTTGTCTATGAGGGTAGCAACAACGGCTCTATACATCGGTAAACCACTGCGAGTCATTCTTTAGGCCAGATATACATTCAATCACCACTAACCATGCTCGATGAAGTCGAATGCATGGCGTATCCCTCAGGGATTAATCAACGCCGACAGCCTTATCCTTCTATTTTAACAACATACATTGTGAAACACAACTATAACGATGGCGAAATAATAGTAAAATTTTGCTTGCTCTGCCTTTTTCTGAGCCATGTATTCAGTCCATCGGTGCTATCAGCTGATAGAGTAAAGCATGGCTGAGAGAAAACCATGCAAAATATTGCTCACATCTCTGCATCTTTGAGGTTGTATTTCACTTAGAAACAGTGCCTACTGAAAATGTGAACAAACGAAATCCAGAACAACGCTCAGAAAGAAAGACAAAACGCTTTGAATGAGAATTCACGCATAACACGTGTGACCACTACCAATGTTTCAATTGTCCTCATTGCTTTCAAAATTATCGCAGACAAACATGATTGAGATATTGGTCAACCACACACTTTGTACATACATGAAAACAACTACAGATAAAGATTTTTTAAGAAAAAAAGCAAACTATAGCACAAGACAAGAGTACGAAATCTAGAAAAGAAACTGGAGTCAAACCTGCTCAAGTCAACATTGTCATCTTTCAGCAGCTTTTGAGCACTAGGGCACGCAAGTATAAATGCCTTCTCCGGATTACGTCGAGTGTACTCGATTAACAAACGGCTAAAACATTCTCCATTAGTGAAGTACTACTACTGAACGTAAATAATTCCGCTCAGCAAGTACGAACCTCAATTTAATTTCATTACGAAAGTACGGAAAGATTTCCTTCGCAAACACTGTGAAGATGCTATCAGCCAACTTCGCATAGCTGTCAGAGCCGAGTAGTACAGACCAGTAAAGATCTAGCTGTGCCTTTAACGCGTTCCTAAGAAAACAAGTTGGAAGAAATTGAGCAAATACGCGTACTTATTCTATAGTATCATTTGACAAAATGCTTCAAATGAAAAAAAAACAGAAACTGACGCTAAATTTTCGGTCCAGAGGAAATCAAATCGCGGTGCAGGTTTTCCAGTTGCAGAGGCACTAAAACACTATCCTAAGAAGACGAACACTGAGAGATGTAGCAAAACAACATTTCGGGCTACTTACACATCACATTTCTTCTTATAAGCCACTTTGCTATTATCGATTGCTGTGGCAATTGCTAAAAAGTGTTTTCAGTCAAGAAAAACACTAAGCGCAAACACACCAATATTAGGTTACTTAAAATGCGAACATAAATAAAAGGTACTAAATTAAAATATAAATATTATCTGAGACTGGGCCATAAAGTTTGAAGCACACATCTGATACTAAATATACTCTACACAGATATATTAAGATTAATGCAGAAAGGGGGCGTGTGGCGTAGTGGTTCCATGCGACCTTGAACACACATTGGCTCAATCCCGGCGCTCAAAGGTCACCAAGCCTTCCATCCCTCCGGGATCGGCAAATTGGTACCAGACTTGTCTGGGAGGATAGCAGGGATTGGTCAACGCCGACAGCTTTATCCTTCTACTTTTTTTAATGTAGAGGTGGTCCTACCTAGCACAAAAAAGCATGAGAGCTGACTAAACACAAACAGAGAAAAGAAAGTATTCAGAATATGCATTCGTTTATTTTGATGCAGAGCTATGCAACAACTAAAAGCCACCCTGATATCTAAACATGAAGCTAGTATATTTCCAAGTATATTTATTGGTAATACTATTATCGATTAATGGCATCAACGATAGTTAATCTCCAAAATGACAAGCAAACCTTGAAGTGTTGTCTGCTTATCCGATTCAAGCCTCTCGGATATTTGTACATGAGTAAGCGCCAATGGACGGCCTCGAGGCGGTATTTTTGCCGTCGCTACCGCTTGGGCAAGGGAAACACGTTTTGTTAGAGAAGATGGAACGGTAGTTGGATTTTTGGACTAAAAACTCTAATTAGACAAAGTACTTAGTGTAACAAAATACAGGTAAAATGTAAACTACCTGGGTACCAACTGCCAGTTCGCTCGAGGCGCCACTTCCACATTTTGTTGTTTTGTTCACATTGGATGTAGTTGGACTAACCCTGGCAATACCGTTTACCGCATTTTTCTTCTCAACAGAAGCCCTCGCATAAACCGATTTCATACTGGAATTGGGAGTTGAAAATTGGAATTTGGAATGGAGGATAATATATGAATTTACCTCTTATCATGCCATTTCAAGAAATCATCATAAGTCATTGTTTCGTTGCCAACTTTCCTCAAAACCTCCTGTAAATCTTCAAGGCGTTCAGTTGAAGGAAGAAGAGCAGCCACATTTGTAACCATGGCCTGAGCAGCCTCAAATAAAAGAAATGATAATTCCATATTTTATTTCAAGGTCCACCACCGCCACTTAAATGACATAGAACCTCAGATAACTCACAAGTTTCTTTTGACCCGTCCATGATTGACTCGCTTTCACCGATGTTGAAGGTTCTGGATTTGAAGCTGTGTTCGTAGGAGTCGACGAAGTTACAGGCGCCGTAGAGGTCTTCACTATAGACGAAGCCGGAGATGATGAAGATGATGTAGACGGCAGCGGCGTAGACTAGAAGAATAAAAACTTCGAAAACGGTCATTAACTGCCTACTAAGCCCACCGCCGAGATATAATTACAAAATTGGAATCATGGCATTGTGAACTTAACAAATTTACAACCATCGCTGATTTCGCAGAGACCAAAAAAACCGTGAATTCGTTCGCGATTTAAACACCTTAAATGCTGGAATTGTCAAGAATAAACTCTCTAGATGTTCCCACGACCGACGTTTTATTAACCTCGTCATTGATCAAATAGTTCTCGATATTTCCGTTGAGCAAACACGAGGTATAACTTTATTCTCCATTCCGTTAAAGCAGACGTTTCGCCAGTATCGCCTTCTTCAGAGTTTGGAAGGGTATACTGATATGCAATTTATTACGCCAAACGCTTCAATAACTCTGTTACTGAAGCGTTTGGGCAGTAAAATGCTTATCAATACACCCAGGCTCTGAGGAAGGTGATACTGCTGAAACGTCAGCTTTAACGGAATAAAGAATAAAGTAGCATCTCTAGATGTTATCATTCCTGATAATAGGTCAAAATTCGACAACCTATCAATCGAATACAGAAAGGGCGGTGAAAAACCTTTGTACGCTACCGAAAAGGACTGACACCATTTGGTGTCATGTGGTCGTCAATGTGTGAATGCAGCACCAAAAGACAAGCTCGATTATAGAAGTAAAGGAATGGATATAATTTTCACACAATAGAACCGGAATTTTTAAAAAAATGTGAACATATTCGTTTGCAAAAAGGATACATATCATTTCATAGAAATATTACCTCCAATACAAAATCGCTTAAAACCTAAAAAATTAAATCTTATGAAGTTGTTGGGGCAAATGGGCAGGCAATCTAAAAATACCAACGGGAACATTACTGCATCCTTTTTCCGCCTGTTCAGCCGTTTCCGTGTTCGAAATACGAGCTTAAAGGCGAAAAGCAAAACGATTTGTGGGTCGAGCAGACAAGAATTTCACTGTGACAGTCATGGAAAATCTATCTTATCATCAAAGATCCGTAGATCTAAAATGTTTCCATTCCATTTGATAAAAATGCTACAAACCAAGATATGGTTGTTTAAAATTGAGAAACGTTGTAATTTTCAACCACCTCGAATTGGAAATTAGTTCACAATGCTCACTCCGATCTAACATCATCGCCCAAGTGTGGGTTCAAACGAACTTACGTCGTATATCCTAAGGCCAGAAGGTATAATTATTTTTGGCAACAAAATGAGTCCTATATGACTCGCATCGTGGGGAGTGCGTTAAGTAAATGAGCAAATGACTCACCGAATTCGACCTAGCAGGTGATGGTGAAACAGCGACGGGATTAGCGCTTATTGTGGATTTGTTAGCAGCTACCATTGGTGTCGTAGTTCCAGCAGTTTTGGTGGTAAGCGACGATTCCAAAGAGATGTTAATAGCTTTAGTTGAGCTGGATGTAGAAATGGTTGAAATTCCTTTCCCGTCGACAGGGGACTTCGGCAAAAACGCCAAATTTGGGGCACCGTTTTTATGCTCCTGAAAATTTCTCGTTGAACAAATTTCACACAAAACTCTTATCGCCACAGGAAAATAAACGCAGAACCAACATCTCTTCGCTTAATGCACCGAGCGTAAAGCGAATTTTTCTGGATGCCACAGTAGTCTGCCAGCGAATGAGCGACGCGTGCCTTCTCATGGACAGAGTACCCGTCTTTTAAGCATTGTTCTTCAATTCTGCAGCAAGTAAAGATATAATAATCATGCACAATTTTTGGAAACAATTTTCAAAGCAAAAACAACAGGATTTTAAACAAGAAAGTAGCAGCTTACGCAATAACCATGTCAACATGGATATTCTGCAGCCGCTTTTTCTGGCCAGGAAGAGCTAAGTTATTCGTGCAACGTTTGAACTCTGCTATCATATTGGACAATGTGTCGGTCATCGGTGCCAAAGGACGCTTCTTCTGCAGTATAACAATATAGAACTATTTATTTAGACAACAACGTAAAAGATTCTACCGGTGAAGATGCTATGCCCGCATTTGAACTGCTTGCATCGCTAGTAGCAGATTCTGGAGCATTCTGAGGACTACGAGTACTATTACATGTTCCCGTCGAGGCTAAGACATCAACTGCTGGTTTCTCAGGTGACTGAAATTATGGAACATCTAGTAGTAACTCCCACGTCCGACTTTCTCCTAACCTCGGCATTGATTGAATAATTCTTTCTACTTCTGTTCAGCAAACACGAGGTGTTACCTTATTTCATTATTTACGTACAAGCTGACGTTTCGGAGGATTTCGCCTTCCTCAGAGCCTGGAATGGTCAAGCTGACTACAATCTACACGGGCCAAACACCGCCATAACCAAAAAGAGAAAATGCTGAACCAAAATTTCAATCACATTGAACACAGAATAGCTTCTTTGCACACTCATCGCTTTCTATTGGGCTTCCACTGAGTACGTTGCGTGAAGACCAACCGCACAGAATTCAAGTGCAAGCGTAATGTGTCCCTTCCATCAGAATAGCAGTCTTATAACACTGCCCAATGTCACGCATGATAATGAGGCATTCTTCCTTGCGGTTCATTTCTGGATTTCTGGAATTAATCCAGAATGCCTCTAGAGTTTTGCGCGCTTGTGTTCTCAATTCTTGCGCGAGGATCGTAACCCCTATTTCGAAATCTCCTCCGTTATGTCTCTGCGCCCTATGCGTGCCTAGTGGTGTATTTGGCTTACGTTTGCCGACTAGGTGTTCTTTTATTTGTACGAAGAGTGGTCTACCCTTTTCGCCAACGTATTAGTCCCCGCAAGCCTTACAAGAGATCAGATAGACTGTAACCGAGCTCATGCAATCACCGTTTCTACCATTGGGACAAATTAAACAATTTTGCGTTGCACATAGACGGTCGTATAGGCGGTAACGAACAAGCTGGTATCTTAGATCACTCGGTGGCATTTCAGTTATCGTCACCGAATTCTCAAGACCGGCCCTTCTTAAACAGCGTTTTATAGCTGCACTTTATTTGAAATGAAGGGCAGTATAAACAAGACCTTATTGTCGCTAGAGTTATCGCTGGGGTACCTGTGGTTTCCTCTACTCTATCACGAGCTACAGTTTCGTAGCCATTAAAAATGGCTATTTGCCGCGCCAAGTTCCGGAACTCCTCTCTTTACTGTCTTCCTGTGCACACGCTGGTCGTGGCAAATAAGAAGGACCAGTCTAGAGAATTCGGTAACGATAATTGAAATGCCACCGAGTGATCTAAGATACCAGCTTGTTCGTTACCGCCTATACAATCGTCTATGTGCAACGCAAAATTGCATAATTTGCTCTAATGGTAGAGACGGTGACTGCATGAGTTCGCGTATAGATCCCTTGTAAAGTGTGCGGGGACGAATACGTTGGCGAAACGGGTAGACCACTCTGCGTACGTATAAAAGAACACCTAGTCGGAAAACGTAAGCCAAATACTCCACTGGGCATGCTTAGGACGCAGAGACATAACGGAGAAGGTTTCGAAGTAGTGGTTACGATCCTCGCGCAAGAATCGAGAACACAAGCGCGCAAAATTCTAGAGGCACTCTGGATTAATTCCAAGAATCCGAAAATGAACCGTAGGGATGAATGCCTCATTATCACGGGTGATACTGGAGAGTATGTAAGCCTGTTATTTTGATTAGATGGGCACAATACGATTCCGTGTAAACTCTGTGCGGTTAGTCTCCACGTGATATATTTAGTGGAAGACTCATAGAAAGCGGTGAGTGTGCAAAGACTGTGCGTTCAATGTTATTGAAATTTTGGTTCAGCATTTTCTCTGTTTGGTTATAGAGGTGTTTGGCCGTGTAGCTTGTAGTCAACTTGACCTTTCCAGGCTCTGAGGAAGGCGAAATCCGCCGAAACGTCAGCTTGTGCGTAAGTAAAGAAATAAAATAACACCTCGTGTTTGCTGAACAGAAGTAGAACGAAATCATAAGGTTTATTCACACCTGGTCGATAAAAAATCCCCGAAATAATGTTTGTGATCAATGATTCAGACAGCTATCACTCGCAGTGATACTTCGCCAATGTGCTGGTTTGCTCTTTTGTTTTTATTTTCTATATAACTCGTCTTCACATCTACAGTGCAAATCCCAGCACCTTTCACATTCATTTCGTTTCCTCGCATCCACCATTCACGAAGATGTTCCAACTTTTACGTGTGCCTCCGGCTGCTGCGTGAGAATTTCCATTTGCGCCTGAATGCCGTAGAATGCTGGTCGAGTCGATTCTCCCTGGAGTCTTGCGATAGCCGGGCTGGAGCTTTCCCATATGAATTGCAGATTTTTTCCTGGAGAAGTCCGGTACTAATTTCCCCACCCCGAAGAAACGACAGGTTTCGTGAGCCCGGAGCTGGACGAACCAGCGCCATGCTCGTGATGACCGACGTCACTACCACTGTGCTAACCTCCCCCTGCTAGTTTGCTTTCATATTCATTATCGGCAGCAACGTCAATTAGCGTTACGTGTCCGAATCTTGAGGCTGATAGCAAGGAACGTTAACAGTTGCGTTTGATTCGGGGAAAAAAATCAACTACTTAAGCTAAAAATCGGAATTTGAAGGGAAATTAGAAGCACTTCCAAAAAACAAGGGCTGAAAGTTCAGCAAAGTATTTGGACATGGCAGGTGAATTTAAACCGAATTTTTTTCTCAGACTTTCAAATCTCAGGTGCCGATCAGCTGCGTATATGCTAAAGGTGGTGGACGAATCAAAGGGCAGCAGCACCATTTTTCCTTTGCAAAACTACAAAATCTATTGCACCAGAAAAACAAACTAAAACCAATTAGTAATGATAGAAATATAGGATTGTTCTCCTTCAAGTTTTCAATGATAACCCCATGGGTTTTCAGCGGAAAAAATGACAAAAGGTTAATAAACAAGATCTCTTGACAGAAATGAATTCAAGAATCCCTAAGTTTCGATATTTCTAACTCATATGTTTTTATTCGTAGGTGAACGAAGCGCAGCGATTGTATGCGCGGTTCAATAATAAGCGCATGGACCACTGGTTCGCTCCCAGTACATGTAAACCAAGCGTTCTATCCCTGCAAGGTCCGCAAATTGGCACTCGAATTGCCTGACGAAATACACCGTCTGATTCAGAAAAACTGGCTGTCCCATGACAAACACTTGAGAACGCTTTAGTAGAGCCATACCAGAATTTAAGGAAGAAATTTAGCCGATCAGCAGCCAAATCCATTTTACGAAGAACGAGGAGTGGTCAAGTAGCAGCCGAATGTACATGCAAACCTGTATACTTTCGTGGATAAGGTGAGAAAATGAGAGAATAGGAGGAGTGCTGCGAACCGGACAGCCTCTAGTAATATGAACCACTCAAAGTGCTTTATTAAACTTCAACGAACCTTGTTGGTTAGTGATAATGAAGCCGTTCCGGTTTCAACTTTATCATTATTTTTAGGCACGATAGCTTCACCAGATATTGTTCGAGGGAAACCTGGCACTTCGTTCTCCTTACGAGGGGTACTAAAATTGAATTGCATATTGAAATAAAAAGAAATAGTAGATAGACTTACAGCTTTTGAAGAACCTTCCTTTTCAATATGGTCGGCGGCATTCCAACAAGACGTTTCTTGATGGCATTGGCGGCACGCTGATTTGCGGATTCACCCAGGGCAATCCTCTTAAACAAACCAAACGAGAAATTTTTGCAGTTGTTTTGTAAGGATACCAAAGATCGCCAAACAAACCCGAACTTTCGAAGGTGGTGCACCAACCATTCGTGGTTTTAGATTTGTAGGAATCGAAACCGGAGTATCAGAAACAGTTTTGTCGTCGTTTGCACTACCCGCGACAGGAGGAACAACGTCTTCATCAACTTCTACTTCGTCCTCGCTCAATGTCTGCGATCGTTTCTGAAATGAATTCCATTTAACCTTCAGTGCCGTTGGCTTAGCCTTAAAAAAGTACGTTCAGAAAAAGGATTTTAAGCACGACAGAAAGAGAAGTCACTCACAGTGCCCTTCTTCGGCTGCGGTGTATCGTCTGAATCAGAAATATCCGAATCATTTATTTCCTCATGCTTTGTTTTGAATTCCAATTTTCCCCGATTCACATAGAAGCCTCCCTGGACGGTGTCCATGGTAGACGGGATGAGCTCGTCATACTGCAAATAAAGTAATTCGTAAACATCCTTGAACATGGACTAATCTTTGTATATATGCGAGCCCCATTCTTTCATGTTACACTTGTACTTACCGCTTCTGAATCGTCAATGAAGTCGTCGTCTAAATCGTAACCTGCCCGCTTATCCATGTAATCATCTTCAGTTCCAAAACAAAGCTTCCGTCCTTTTTTATCCTTTTTACCTCCCTGAAATTCATATCACTTCAAATTCCACTAATTCTTCGATACGAGCTAAACACTCCATATGGTGGGGAACGCTTACAGATTTTAATTCTTCGTTCACATCATTTCAACACAGCTATCAAAAAATTGGAGCAGTTACCATTGGAACCCAACACATAATGAGAATAAAAGAAGATGAACCTACGTATTTAGCTTCCAACCGTTTCACTATCTCTAGAGCTTCTCGGTCATGAAACCGTTCATCGTCACCGCTTGAATCGTCTTCGTTCTAATGAAGGGGAAAACATTGTAGAAATCTATATGCAGAGGAAAATCACCTAAGTGAACATATGGCAAACGAAACCCACCAACTGCTTCTTCCTAATCTCCTCGTAGTCGAACTCCGCGTATTTCTTCTTGCCAGGTTTGAAGAGTGACAATTCCACTATGGAGTACTTACTCTTGGCATTTTGCTTCTTTTTATTTCCCCCAAGATCTAATGCCATTCTGAGACAAAATCTTTTGAAGATGTGCCTGGAAAAATCGGAGCATTAATGACGAAAAAAATCGATACTCTCTAACGTTGGCTATGGTACAACTGTAGGAAGGGCCACGGACCCCAGTAGATTTGCTTGACTGTTCTGGAAATAATTCAGACGAAGTCGAGATGAGTCGGCAAGGCATACGCCTACCCGAAATGCGGGTGTAAACGTCAAAATGAGAATTTACTACTTTTGGTACGTAGCTAAATCCTCCTTCGTTCACTGAGTATCAGACGCTGACATGCTGTAAAGCGGCGCCGAGTGACGTCATAGTGGTCAGCATTCGTAGCGGCCGTTCGGTGATCAATCGATTGTGGAGTCATTCAAGCTGATCCTCATTCTCCTGCTGAGACTTATCCCCAGTTGTCCGTCCATCTGTATGCGATCTGTATCCACTACGCTACATCAGGCCTCTATTCACAAATCACCAGCTGCCTTCGCTTGCACTGATGACCATCGGTCCCATACATCTTTTTGTTAAAAGTAGTCCCATTCTCTGGCTGTGCAGATGAAGTCTGAGTTGTTTTCTTGGACAAATCCATCGAGGTTTAATTTGATGAGGGTTGGCTGTTATTTCAAGTCCAATTACTATGACGAATACTAGTTTTCTGAAGCAGTCTGATAGTAGAAAAAAAGTAATAGGCTTAATATAACCAACCGAACATTACGAGGTACTGATAGCAATGCGACTGTCTTATGGTTCATAATAATATAAAGTTGTATCATACATACCATGCGGACCATAGTAGCGGCAGAGCAAGACTTCTTCTAGAAACCCATCGTGTTCTCAACCCCTCCGGTCTTCTGGTTCTCGAAGAATTACCGACTGTTCTCGAAGAAGCAACAAGTGACGACATGGAATTGGCCGTAGTCCAAACTGCCCGCCACGCAAGACAAAGCCGGCACCGATCAATTCTGCTCGCCTACGTAGCAAACCGTAGTGAACTTTCGTGGTTTTCTCTTGCTATTACTAACTCTATTATTGCGGTTTTGTCATTGCTGAAGAAGTTATCTGTGATTGGTTCTATCTGCCGAGCGCGCGGAAACGTGATGAAAATGGCTTTTTATGCAAATTTGTGTATGGCCAGAGTTTCCTTCTGCGCTTCACATGTGTCCAGCCATTGTTTGGACCACTATCAGTTTTTGTGCAAAACCCTTCATTTTTTCGTGGAGCGCCAAAATCCAGCATCAACAAATGCCCGATGGCTCTTAGTTTTCGCTGTCAGCACTGTGGACGGCACCTAGTTTTTCACCCATTGCGTTCTGTATGGAACACAATGCGCATTGTCCGTTGTGCACCATCTTTCTTTCAGGAGAAAGCCACCACCTTCAATAACGATGATATTCTGCTCCACTTCATTACAACAAAAGGCACGAGAGTTATGGCAAAAAGGGACTGTGTGGATAATGCAGTGAAATCAATGCAGATTGTCGTTAATCCATTAAGAAAGGAAATCCATTCCGTCCAAGAGAAGTGTAAAACATCTCATAACGACCTCCTTGAAATTTATTGAGTTCACTCGGCGCTTATTTATCGAGTTTTTTGGTATTTCATTAAGTTGGCGTGCCTCACAGTTTTCTTTAATTAATGTGTAACTTCGCCGACAAATTCTTGAAATGTTGTGCGTGGAGCTGCTTTGTGTCGTTCCTGTTTGCAAATAAGGGCGCACGTAGCGCATTGGTTAGAAACCTCCTGGAATATATATAGGTTGGGTTCCGCACCCCGGCCCACCAAGCCCTACAACCCTCCGGAGTCGGCAAATTGGTATCAGACTTGTCTGGGAGGAAAGCAGCAGTGACTTGGTGCAAGCGTAGGTCACAGCGAGTCATTGTATAGGCCAGGTATGAATTCAATAACTTCTAAAGACGTTCGATACATATGTATATGTACATGTATCTATATATATGTATATATATATATATATATGGATACTATGTACATTTAGGTATTTGTGTGTGTACATGCATGCGTATATGTGTACATGCACACATACATATATGTAAATATATATGCATATATATGCACATGCATATATATATATATATATATATATATATGTAACTTCAATGATGCTGAGATATTTGCAAAACTCCGGACCGCAGGTGTATGCGGTGGGGAACGAACGCGCTATTGTCCTTACCGGGGAGTAGCGCACTTTACCACCACACCATCCGGGTCCCTCGTTTTGCCTGTCTCTCAGCTAGTTCTATCGATCTTTCGCCATCAGCAATCACCCGTCAGCGGGATTGATCTGGGAGGCCCAAATCGGCAACGAACCCAGTTAAGTTGAGGCCGCAGTTATAATCACAATTTTAACTTATTATTTACTACCTACTCTCTTTAACGGCAGAGTATACACCCGCTGACGGGTGATTGCTGTCATGAAAGATCGATAGAACTAGCTGAGAAACAGGCAAAACGAAGGACCCGGATGGTGTGGTGGTAAAGTGCGCTACTCCCCGGTAAGGACAATAGCGCGTTCGTTCCCCACCGCATACACCTGCGGTCGGGAGTTTTGCAAATATCTCAGCATCATTGAAGTTATATTTCACAATGTATACCCTGCCATTAAAAAGAGTAGGCAGTAAATAATAAGTTAAAATTATATATATATTATATAGTTGTGTAATATATATTGCTCAGATCTCGGTTGCAATGGGGCCGGCTTCTCCTTTAGAATTTTTGTCTTCTTCATGAATGTCGTTGAATGTTGGTCGAGTTGATTTTTTACGAAGTTTTGAGATATCTTACTGGAGCGCTGAGAGGTCTTAACCAGAGGTATTCGTCGGGCTTTCAGATAGGCGTAAGCTTATCCAAGAGTTGGTCCAGGAGCGGGTCCAATCACGTATAATACACTTATGGTAGGCCATTTCTGGACGATACGCTTTTGGGTCGCCGAAAGGTATAGAACATCCACAAATTAGAGGAATATATAGGCCGATAAAGAATGCCTGGAACTTCCATATATCCCAACCGGGTTTCTTGCTCCTGTAGTTCACAAAACGTCGCATCTTTGGGACGGATCGAATAACCTAAGTGTGCATCATATTTTCTCGTGATTATAACACATTTTGTTATTCGCATCCCCAAAAAATTATTAGATTATAAAGTCTTGACCCGTCATATTTCTTCATTCCCAGAAGATCTTAGCACACAGATGTTTTCCAAATCTAAACCGAAATGATGACTGATCTCTGCCATCTTTCCTCGTTTGCGTACTATTATTTATATTATTGTTCTTACGTGAGCCGCATCGCATATGTATCACACTGTATGATCCTCAAAGGTTTTTAAACCTTTTTTCGTGTGGTTTCAGCTCCTGTTCGGGGTTTTTCTTTCGCCATGAATGTCGTTGAGTTCTGCTCGAGTCGATCCTCCCTGTAATCCTTAGATAGCCGTGATAAGGTGTTCCCTGTTGGATTAGAGGAAGAGGTCTATTTCCAGACGTGTGCCAGTTTCCCGAAGTGTTAAAGGGCTCGTGTTCCCATGGCGGACCTTATTATAGGGCACTGATAAGTCATCAACTAGGTGGCGAGGGCTGGCGGATGTGTTATTCTAATGGGATTTCATGAGCTTTTATCTGCAGGAGATTGTAGAAAAGCCAGGGAGGAGTATTTATGACTGTTAATATATCTGAATTTCTTAGAGAGCATGAGCATACGGTAAGCAGTTTGCAGTAATTCCAACTCGGATTTGGTAATGCTTCATCTATAGGTGAGTAGAGATGTCCTCAGGTGGAATTTCTAGTTATCGTTTTCTCTTCTTTTTTTTCTTCAATTCCACCTTGTTTCTACTAACTGCAATGCGAATAAGCCTCTCACTTTGCGCACATTTCAGGCTTTGTAGGCTACTATTTCGGAAATGCAATAAAACAATTGTATAAAGGTTTTGTTCACCACTCTATAAGTCACTGTATTTTGCTCTTAGATGAAATATCTCGTGTTTCCCAAGACCGGCTTTCTGTTAACCCCGGTATTGATTGATAACTCGATGTTTTTCTTCAATAAGCAGACACGAGGTTATTATAGGATTTATTAGGATACAATAGCTGACGTTTCGGCGGTTTCGCCTTCTTCAGAGCCTGGAAAGGTTAAATTGAGATGCGATCTGCTCAGCCGAACACTTTCATAACCCCAGCAGATAAAACTTAACAAATAAATTTGTATTCGCATAAGAAACAGCTTCATTTAAACATCTACCGTTTATTCGTTGTAAGTACTTAAATTAGTTGATGGATAGCAGCCGCACAGAGTAATACATAGGCGATAACTGTGTCTGTGTCAGGTCACATTGGATTAGCCTGAGGTATGGCGCCAGGTCACGCGTGATGACAAGACACTCTTCGCGGATCTTCTTTGAATCTTTGGAACTGATCCAAAACGCTTCAAGAGTTTTACGCGCTGATGTTTTCGATTGGTGCGTGAGGACAGTGACTCCTACTTCAAAATCTTCTCCGTTATGTCTCTCCATCCCATGCGCGCCTAGTGGAGTGGCCGGTCTAGAGAATTCCGTAAGAGTGATAGAAATACCATCGGACTCTCTAAGACGCCAGCTAGTTCGCAACTGCCTATATGACCGTCTATGTATTACGAAAAACTGCATAATTTGCCCTAACGGTAGAAACGGTGATTGCATGAGTTCGGGTACAGTCTATCTGATCTCTTGTAAAGCGTGCGGGGACGAATACGTTGGCGAGACGGGTAGATCGCTCTGCGTCCGCATAAAAGAACACCTAGTCGGTAAATCTAAATTAAAACCAAACACTCCACTAAGCGCGCATAGGATGCAGGAACACAACGAGAAGATTTTGAAGTGGGAGTCACTATCCTCACGCAGGAATCGAAAACATCAGCGCGTAAAACCCTTGAAGCGTTTTGGATCAATTCTAAAAATCCAAAAATGAACCGCAAGGAGGAGTGTCTTGTCATCACGCGTGACCTGGTGCCATACCTCAGGCTAATCCAATGACCTGAGACAGGCGCAGTTATCGCCCATGCATTACTCTGTGCGACTGCTATCCATCAACTAATTTAAGTGCTTACAACGAATAAACGGTAGGCGTTTAAATAAAGCTGTTTCTTATGCGAATACAAATTTATTAGTTAAGTTTTATCTGCGAGGGTTATGAAAGTGTTTGGCTGAGTAAATCGCATTTCAATTTTACCCTTCCAGGCTCTGAAGAAGGCGAAACGGCCAAAACGTCAGCTATTGTATCCTAATAAATTCTATAATAACAACCTCGTGTCTGCCTGTTGAAGAAAAACATCGAGTTATCGCGTGTTTGTCCAAATACTTTTCGTTGTTCAGCACTTGACGTAATCACCAAAATGTTTTCGATTACAGATCATCATGGGATGGATCTTCTGTCGTTAGTTGTCTCTGCTTGATACGGTAGCGGCATTCTGTCCTGTCTCTTCCAGAATAATTCTGTCTGAGTAAGTAAACCCTTTTAAGATCTGCTTAGGCCGTTTTAGACCCATGAGTTTGAAATTTTTAAAATTACTCTTATGGCGTCTGTTCTTGCATCTTTTAGATTTTCCTTAATTTTTCGTAATTTGTTCCCTCTAACGACGTTGAAATCAAAGTGTCCTATTTCCGAAGATAGTGATTTAGTACAATCATGTCTTTTATTACGTAATGGCCGAAATGCATTGTATGCTATACATGCGTGGTGGGCAAGGTGGACCACTTTTTCTTGCGTTCAGTGCATTTCTTTTTGTACTCAATCGATAGCTTGTCAAATGCAGATGTTATTGTGGGCATAGCCTGTGAAGAACTTTCTACAACCAATCATTTGCAAAAAAACCTTTTTTTGAAGGAATTCATGGACCGGTAATTTGACCAGTAGTTGACTATTATTTCAATTCCAGTAGCCGTGATGAATCATGTCATATGGAAGGTGCCGATAAAAAAAGTGAGTGATAAGGTTCTCGGCGTTGATCAATCCCTTAGAGATAAACCATGCAATCGACTTCATCAAGCATCGTTGGAGCTGATTGAATGCATGTCTTGCCTATGAATTGACTCATGGTGGCCTACCGATTGCCGAATGTTGCTATCATCTCAGAGGTGTGTGATGTCACTTGGTGACCCGGAGGGATGGAGGACTTGATGGTCCTGGGGCGTAGGGATCGATCCTTTATATATTGCAGGGCGCCTCCGACCGCTACACTGCACGCAACCATATATCTACGCCGGGAAGTGCCGATATAAAAGAAATACATTAATGGACTCAACTCAATATGTAAAACACTTCCAAATGTTGGCAGAAATGTGTTTATATGATGGACCACAGCAACATAGAAAATTGTACTAGATATACAATACGTAACCAAAGAGCAGGAGAGTAATGTCTTTTCGGCAATTCTTTTATGACGTGAACACTTCATGTTCTCTGCTTATCCGAAATTTTGGTCCGTTTTCTATGAACTAGCAAGTCGGCAACCAACAATAAATTACACATCGTCGACTGCTGCTACCCACACAGATTTGAGCGTCGTCCGTTGTGTTGAAATGGATGGGGAGCTCTATCCTTATTGCAAACTCAAAGTTAGAGAGAGTTCTTAAGACTTACTGTTGAAACATAATTTTCGCCTATCAGACTACTTTTTTGTGTGATTGATTTCATCTGTAGTAGAGTTTGCCTGTTGGTGAAAAGTAGTCATACTGCAGTTGCGAGTGACACCAGTGACCCAGTTACTGTAAACCCTTTCAATATTGCCCATCTTTCTTTTTATTCCACTGTAGGCTGGCTTTTCACGAGTACACAGTGGGCACTTTTTTGTGCATCGCATTACACATAGTTTTAGACTATGGATTTCTCTTCTGCGGATGTGAATAAGTTAAAAGGTGAGTTTCTGCAAACAGCGGCCGATCTCTTTGAAAGTGTGCTATCGAAACCACCTACACATAACATCGTCGACTTGTGGAAGGAGCACCAACACATCAGAAAAACACTGGAGGAAATCTCCACTAAGCAAGCTTTACTAGGCGACACTGACGTCCGTCTATTAAAACCACGGTTAGTTTCCCACATTTTTTAGAGGTCAGTCACGTTAAAATTGATTTTTGTTCGCGATTACTGTTTGCAAGTGTTTCCTTTGCGATTTAAGATTCCAAGGGAATACTGTTCTTTAGCACTGTCTCGACGAGTCACTTTTATGTGGATCTTTTCGAAATTGCCGGAGTGGCCAATGTGACCTCATTTGTTTTCTTTTCGGTGGTTTATTTTAACACAAAGAACTGTTTTCCAACTGTTCTAGTGATTAATCGGTAGTTACCCAACGCAGACGCTGTGGTGGGCGTGGACCATGAGAGCGTATCCTCTTAAGAGCTTATCATTTAATACTTTTAGAAAAGCTCTTTTTGAACGAGCTCGCTTCGTAGGCGTTGGACTGTTTCGTTTGAAGATAGTCTGCACCATGGAGAATGTTGCTTTTCAGTAGGGAGCAGAGACCTTTGTGATGTACTCGAACATTGAAGTTCGGCACTTAGAAAAGGATTTTCACTGTAAAGTGATGATTAATCATTAAGGGGACATTTTTAAAGCGGCTAGGTGTTCAGAAGTATGCGTCCATTAGTGTTCATCAAGAGAATTTGTCCCTAGAAGGTCATCCGTAAGTGTGCTTCAACAGGGTTTGTCTTTGTCAAGTGTGACCTAGACTACACCGAATTTGATGAAAATGGTTCCCAAAGACTTTGATCATACAGTCTGTAGTTTACTATGTATGTATACGTACACTGAGTCGAAACTCTCCTAGCATCGCCTCCCACCGGTTTACCGCCGCATCGTGATTGGGAGATATTCCTGGGTGTCGGGCTGCGATGTGTAGCAAGGGTATTCATCCTCTCAGCAGGGCCTCCTAAGCTGAGGAGGAAATGGGCGTTTCCATCAGGAAGCCCAGTTAAGAGTAAACGAGTACCAGAATCCACCACCGTCCTAACATCATACTAGTCGCATGGTGGCAAATCTCCCACTGATCCACAAAGTCGGCGACTGCCCGTGGTGGGGGATGACGATCTGGGGCAGACTTTGTCTCGGCTGACTTCGGGACTCCAGGGAACCACAGTGGCTAAATCAGCAAGACTCTGAAAAAGTGGAAATGATGCTAGCGTCCAAACAAACAGTGAAGATGGGGCATCCAAGGATCCAAGCATATGTACGCTCAATTTCAATACCCTACATACCTTACATACGGAAATCTTTCTTTACATACAAACTCCAGTGTTTATAATGGAAACTTCTCATTTTTTGAATTTCTTCCATTGTCTACCCATAATCAAAAAGACTGATGAAAACTCTGGTATACTTGAATAGTAGTTGCCAAAACTACTGTCTCTGAACGAACTAGGCGTTCATCCATGCGTGTCCACATGGTACCTATTGTTTATAACTCTTTACATATATGTGTCTAAATTGATGAGCTTGTATATAGTCTTTTCTCCTTAGGTTATACTCCTTAAATATACTAACCATCGAAAAATCGTCGGATGTTATCAGAAGATAAGCACCGGTCGTTGGACATGGCACAATTTTTTGTTAGCAACTCGTCTCATTTTCAGTCGCCTTCGTGGTTACTGTATGGAAGGAGAGGAGATCAAAACCCTAAAGTTAGCATCGTAATATTTTTTTGTAGAGAATTTACACAACTTCATCAGATGGTGACAGCACTTTTTCCTGTGATTGCCCACTGGGCGAGTGTTTTTTCATGACACACAAGAATTTTATGTGTACCAAAAACATGCGAATGTGTATAGAAGAACATAGAGTATGCACAGGATAAGAGAAGCGCGGGAATTCTTTAAAAACACAGAAGAAAACCGATTCTTAGGACGGAAATCAGGATAAAAGAGACGGGGCTAGTAAAAACCTTCGAAGTGGTTGGGGTGACCTTATAGGTTTCACAGTGGGCACGGAAAATTAGGCACTCCGACAGAAAAGTGAGATTAGGTGTCGTCGCGGGAGTGTTAAATTATGTAGCTGATGTTGAGTTTACAGAAAAAGGAACCTTCTTATACGTTAACCTTTTTATTTGCTGCCTATTCTTAATGGCAAGGTATGTTGCGAAATATAACTCTACTTAGTAATTCCTTCTACTTCTGTTCAGCAAATACGAGGTGCAATTTTATTTCTTTATTTACGTACAAGCTGACGTTTCGGCGGATTTCGCCTTCTTTCTATTAAGTAAGTAACATACTCTGCAATTAAAAAGAATGAGCAGTTAATAAAAAGGTTAAGATTGTGATTATAACTATAGCCTCAGCTTAAATGGGTTCAATACCGATTTGGTCTCCTCAGATCGATTCCGTTGACGGGTTATTGTGATGGCAGTGATCGATAGAACTAGCTGAGAGATAGGCGAAACGAAGGACCCGCATGGTGTGGTGGTGAACGCGTTACTCCCCGGAAAGGACAATAGCGCGTTCGTTCCCCACCGCGGACATCTGCTCTTTGGAGTTTTGCAAATATCTTCTCATATGGCTGTTTTTCATGTGTTAAGTTAAGTTCATCGGACGATCTTGCATGCTTTCTGAGATGGGCAGACGGTATGGGTATTAAACGCTATGGTGTTACTGTGGCTGAATGCCGTGAAGTGGGTGGATTGGGATTGTTGGCTGAGATGTGAGTCAACAAAGTGTTTATGTATTGCAGGTTTATTTTCTTTCGTAATATAATTTTTTTCAGAGACGTCCCTGAAAAAGAGTGTTGTTTGACGGTTCCTCGTCATGCTATTATTTCTACTGATCTTGCCAAGAAGTCATCCCTAAAGTTTGTGTTGACTGTTTCCAAAAATTAACTTCAGGCCATTATCAGAGATACAGGAATGGCATGTTGAAATTCTGACAGACATGTAGCGCAGTTGCTAGAATTCACTGTTTTCTTGATGAACCAACACGAGGTTGTTATTACACTATTTATGCGCAGTAATTGACGCCTGTTTCGCCTTGTTCAGAGTCTGGAAAGTCTTCTTCTGCTTGAGTTATGAAAGTGTTTGGCTGAACTGTGTGCGTGTCATTCTGACCTTTCTACGTTATGAAGTATTCGTAACCGCCGAAGCGTCTGGTATTGTGAATAAATGGTGTAACAACAACTTAGCGTCTGTTTATCAGGAAAACAGTGAATTATTGATCAATAAGAAAGAAACTTCCAACGTTAATCGATCGCTGAGGGATGCACTATGCATTGCACTTAATTAATCATCGTTGGAAGTGATTGAATGCATATCTGGCCTTCAAAACGATCCACGGTGGCCCACCGATGTATAGAGCCAGTACTGCTATCGTCCCAGACGACTTCGCTACCAATTTGCCGATCCCGGAAGGATGAAGGCCCCGGTAATCGCTCCTGTGTGTATTGTAGGGCGCCTCCGACCACTGCGCTACACGCGTCCTTATTGGTCGGTACCGAGGTTAATATTAATATGAGTCAGTTCTGGCATTTGCAATTGTTAGAGATTTCTTGCGATACACATATGGTGGTAAGTTCGTTTCCTTACTGTTGGGTAACTGCCTGTCATCCTTGCTGGGTTAGCAAGCTGGTGCGGGACTTGTCTATGAAAATAAAAACTGATTTTTCATTGGCGGACTTCTGCAAACCAATTTGTAGGCCAAATGCGCATTCAGTCTTTACGATGCTGCCTAAAGTCGATTGAATTGCGCTTCTCTAAAGGGTAAATTAGCGCTGAACGCTTTACTCTTTACCAAACTCTTAAGGATTTGTTCTACCACCTTTTCAAGTCAAACTCTGCGATTCAGAAACCTCTTTGAACGAGATTCTATTGTTCGGAATATGGCAAATGTTGGTCTGGCTCTTTTCATATGCACCCAAAGGGTGAAATCTGATTCAAAGTGGACATCATATTTAAATGTTCTGCCGAATGTATATACTACTCCACTATTTTACACAGAAGAAGAACTTCAGGTGACAGTATTTCTATTTGCTCAATCTTCCACTTTCTTGTTTATCGCAGGGAAATTCAGTTTTTTCACAAGTGCAGTGATAATTTTAAATTTCGATTTTTATGGTTTTATAAGGGCGCGTCTAGCGCAGTGGTAGGAGCCCTGCAATACATAGTGGAGAGATCCCAGCGCTCAAGACTCACCAAGCCTTTCACTCCTCTGGAGTCGGCAAATTGATACCAGGCCCGTTTGGGAGGATAGCAGCACCGATTCGACACATCGCTGGACCGTCGCGAGTCATTGTAGAGACCAGATATGCATTCAGTAACTTACAACGATGCTTAATGAAGTTGAACGCATGGCACATACCTCAGGGATCAACGCAGAGAACTTTATCCTTTATTTTTTATAATTTTATAAACGACTTAGTTTTTCTGTGTAAACTGCACCTTTTAGTATTTGAAACCTTCGCCTGTCTTCGAGGAAGCTTTGCTTTTCTATCGAACTGTTGCTCGTCAGTTTATTTACTATTTGCTTTTGATCGGACGCAATGACTTATACGATAGAGCGAGTAGAGTAAGTGATGTTTTGAAATATTTCTACTTCCACTGCATACCTTCTTTCCATCACTATTTTGCGTTTGTTGCTAATCTTCTCTTATAGGCTCGGTAGTTCCTTGATTTCAGAATCGGAAAGCAAGGACGCAGCCTCCTCTCATGTATAGTTCTCCATTTACTGTGGTCAACTTCACATTTTCCCTATACAGGTGGTCTGTGGGAACAGTAACAACACGGATAAATTTGATACCGAGTGAGACGACAAGAGCTGACGGCACCGTAGATATGGTGATTTTTAGTGGAGTTTTAACACTATTTTGTTTTTTTTAATATTCCGTTCATATCACTTTTTGATGATGTTTGTTCACTACTATTTTATCCTTTGCTCTCAATGTCGTTTAGGTTCCTGCTTTGATTCCGATGCTTGACATGGCTAACCATGAAGTGGTTTTGGGAAGTGACGATTTAGGAGACGCTGTATCGTTTTCCACAGAAAATGATTATGCAGAGGTGTGCTCGTTCTGTGCCTCATGGAAGCTATAGAACATTTTATTCTTTAGGTGCTAGCAAGCAAAGATATACGAGCAGGTGAATGGGTGAGTATGTTTTACGGCCGTCGTTCTTGTGCTGAACACTTGCTGCATAACGGTTTCGTACCACCTGATGATAACCCTTTTGACAGCTACAAACTTAAGATCAGTAAGTGTGGTTTTCTTGTCTACTGAAGAATGAAGTTTTCTTTTATGGCCTGAGATAATATATGCGTAATAAATTGTCGAGTCATGTAGTTTGTAATCATATTGAGTGCGGAAGCTTTTGAAGAAGGAATTTTGCTATGCCGAAAAGTCGTGTGTTATCTAGGTCTTGGCAGATCGGACAAAATGTTCAAAGAGAAAAAGAAATTTTTCGTGGGAATGGGATTCAGCGAGAGTTCCAACATCTACATGCACGATATTACTCTTGGTCCTCAGCCGTTTCATCCTTCTTTGGAACACTTTGCCAAAGTTTATGTCGCCGATAATCCCGAGGTGAATTTGATTAGTATTGTGAAATGCAAATATCCAATACTTTTTATACAACTTCTTACTTTTGTGTACTTGTGTACCTTTAGGCAACATCTGAACCAACAACTCTAAGAAAAGCGGTGGATTTCCTTAAAAATCGTTTCGCTATCTTGGAACGTGCTTACGGAACAATAGCAGAAGGAAGGACCTCAAACGAAACTAACATGGAACGTCTGAAAAAGGCTGAAGTTGCCATTCTAAAGAATGCTAGGTAGTAAATATGTTAGCTTCTTTGCCCATAGTGATGTGATGTGATGGAGAAATGACGATTTAAATATAACTTATTCAAAGAGTCATGCTATTTGTTCCTTCTTAGGACCGATTTATATTAACGTCGGCATTGGTCAATAAGTCAGTGTTTTCTTCTTGAGCAGATATGATGCTAATAACAAAATTTGTTTAATACTAGCTGAAATCCTGGCGGTTTCGCCTTCTTAAGAGCCCGGAAAAGTCAAATTGACATGCGAACTAGTGAGGCAAATACTTTCGTAATCCAACCAGAAAAAGCTCTGCATAAGTTTTCTTCCCATAGCAAACAGCTTCTTTTGAACACTTATCGTTTTGTTCTTTACTAGTCTTCCAGTTATTGTTGAAGACTAGTGGCAAAGTCCTACATGGGTCAAGAATATTCCTGGCTCAGGTCAGAAGAATTATAAGCAATTTGTTTTCAGGGCATATTGTGAAGAGTGGGAAAAACGTTTACCAGAGGTCCAGGACATTTGAACTTGTTAGTATATAACCACAATTTATGTCTTTCCTTCCTTATGACATCTGGATTGTTGACTTTCATATTTGTAACACTTTTACTAGCGCATTTTTTTTAGTATTTAAAGAAATGTTTCATATGTCAGAATTACCGTACTTTAAAGGTTTACATTTTCTAGTGTATAGCTCACATTTATGGTGCTACATCTTGAATTTGTACCTCTCCACGTTTACGGAGTTCGTGCTGCTATACTTAGGGTGGTAGTTTGCCTTTAATGTAATTAAAGAGATAAGTTTCCTTTGTTTTCTTTGCTTCTTTAGTAAAATATTTATTGAATGTCGTATGCATAAAACAAATGTGGTCGAGAAGTAAATTTGTTACTGTGACCGAAATTAAAGAAAACAAAAGCCTTTATTACCATAGGCACCCGTAGTGTTTACATGTGAAACGAGATCACGTCAGATGGACTTGATGTGGTTGAATTGGAGCAAAGACACTGTTCGCTCAGGCAACGCTCTCCCTCATGCCTTCGTAGATTTTTGTGTGTTTCTTTGAATTCCACGTGTTGGTGGGCCACACCGCTTCGTCCCTCCATGAATCTAAAGTAGAAGACGAATTTTCTGAAGGTTGCCATCAGGTTTGCGCCGAGAATTGAATTAGCATGGATTGGTGTGTTTAGTTCAATGAGGTACAGTAGCTTCCACCGGCCAACCTCATTTTCATGTGACTACACACTGAAGATAATTGGTCAATAAGATGTCTTTATGTCAGCCACCTAGGCTGAAATATAAAGTGTGGGAGTGAAAATTAGACCTACAACTGCTAGATCTGAAGTGTTGCCGAAGTATGCCGTATAACTTCAAGGAAAGACCAATCCCGTTTACGGGCGATTGCTGATAGCACCTATGAAACACGTCTGAGAAAAAGGCCAAGCGAACGGTCTCCATGGCGTGGTGGTGAACGCGTTAGCGTTCGGGATGGGTATAATGTGTCTATACCGTGTTCGGTACTTACCGCAGACACCAGCGATCAGGATCTTTGGAAATATCTCAGCATCATTATGGTTATATTTCAGATAATACCTTGCCATCAAAAAAGAGTAGGTCGGAAATAAAATATGATGAAATTAAATGAGGTTGTTCTGACCGCTTCTGGCCACTACACGGGCTAAATTGTGGTCCGATGATGAGTCGATGAGCGCATGTCGAGTAGCTCTCGCTCGCGACTTTCTGCTCGATTTGCTTGATCTCCAGCTACCCCCGCAAGGCGGTTCGTAGTCCGCGTGAACCTCAACATCCATTTTTGGGCATCATATTCCTCAATCAAAACAATCCTCGTAATTTCACGATGTTTTCCAGGAGCGAGGTATGCACTGATGCATGCTAAGAAAATATGAATTCGATTAGTATTTTGTCACTTAAGATCGAATCATACGGTAGTATCGAGTTTTCCAAACGAGACTTACCGTTACAACTGGTGTCGGTGATATGAACACACTGATTTCCGATCCACGATATGATATGCTTGCCTGAGTGTTCTCGTCATATGATGGCGGCGACTCCTCGATGACGTTAATGGTGGACGGTTGAGAGCAGCGCGAACCTGAGTGAATAACTTAAACTCAGACCCAATGTCTTCCATCCACTTCCCGTCAGAAAACGGCTGCAGAAAATCACATGAAAACATCATATCCACCCGAATGTCACCTTTGTATATTTGAATGGATTTCAATTCTGCCAGATCAGTAGGTTAGAATTTCATGTCGTGTGTGTTTATTGACAGCTCAAAAAATTCAATACTGTGTACCATTTTGTAAAACATGGCTTCCTCTCATTGTCAAACAATATACGCATCATATCAGAGGTCTGCACTTACCGTAACCCATCGTGCACGAAACGACAATAACTATTTTTAGTTTATTTAAGCACTTATAGGTGTTTGCAAATGTTCACCACCTGCCATCCACGTTAAGCAAGCGTATCATTTAGCTTCCCTCCTCATTCAGTGTTTTTGGAAATTTCTCGATAAAATTTGGAGATTTGCAAATAGGAAACAGATCAATCAATACTGGTGATATCTGTGCCAGCCTTACCTTGATCATGGAAATTTGATGTTCCAACTAAAATAATCACTTTGTCTTGTAATCCTATCGGCTATCACAAAACTGGACGTTGAACACATACGGATTTTCTATGATACTTGCTACCATCACATTTCCAGTGAGAAGACTCTTGGACGATTGGTACACTAACCGATGCTGTTTGTGTCGTTTCTGGTTTTGCCTAGCCATACCCACTCTTTCGAGTCCTCGTCACGTTCGCAACCACTAGATGAAGACGAAAGCCGCGACAGCAGCGGAGCGACCAACTTCTCGTACCTGAATAGCAACTCGACATGACATTCCTCAGCTCTTCTATGTTTTATAGAGCATACTAGGAATTTCTAACAGTTTTATTTTGCCACTTTCATTCTTTAGCCAATTAAATAGATGTTCACTTGTTTCCTCGGATCTAAATCTTTACTACCTGATGTTTTCCTGTATCAGTAATCATCCGTTAATCAACAGTTATCTTTAGCAGAGATCAGTAAGCTTCATTCGCTAACCTGTCCCATCAGAGCTACCCAGTGGTAACTGCATGGTCGAGAGAGTATAACACAAGCATATCCCTGCTATAATGTCCTTTTCTCGCATTGTGTTTGACGAAGCCATGGCCATGGGCATTTTGACAAGTCCGACTGTAGAAATAGGTTCACTCCTAACATATCGTATTCCTTCTCCGGTTGGAAGACTCTGTTGAAGGAACAGGTGGAAATCCGTTCCTCATATATCGATAAGATGGTGTCTGTGATGGGCTTAGAAATAAGATAGCTCAACCATTTTAGAACCCAGAATCCATCGTTTGTTAATCTGCTGGTGTTGAGCCGAATCACATACGGTGCATTGTCTTTTCGGCAGTTCACTTAAAGAACAAGGGTTTCTTGCTCCATTTTTCGTATTTATTCGATGCTTTGTCCACAGCAGAGGCAGGGCGTCCGTCGCCAGGGAAACGCTCTATTCTTTACCTTTTTATTTCTTGCCTACTTTAATTTTTAACGGCAGGGTATCATGTGAAATATAACTAAGATGATTTTGCGATATTTGCAAAACTCCGGACCGCAGGTGTCTGCGGTGGGTAACGAACGCGTTATTGTCCTTTCCGGGGAGTAACGCTATAACCACCACACCATGCGGGTCCTTCGTTTCGCCTGTCACTCAGCTAGTTCTATTAATCGGCGCCATCAGCAATCATCCGTCAACGGGATTGATTGATCTGGGGAGCCTACATCGGCATTGAACCCAGTTAAGCTGAGGCTGCTGATAGCACTGATCGATAGAACTAGCTGAGAGACAGGCGAAGAACCCGCACGGTGTGGTAGCGAACGCGTTGCTTCCCGGAAAGGACAATAACGTGTTCGTTCCCCACCGCAGACACCTGCGGTCCAGAGTTTTGCAAATATCTCAGCATCATCTTAGCTCTATTCTTTGTTTGGAAGTATATAAAAAACCTATATTGCAAGGTACCTCTGACCATTTTGCTATTCACGCTCCTAATATGTAGAACTAAACGAGCGGTTGAAGATCTTAGTGCAATTATTCGACAACTGGCAAGAAATTGAGAGCACACATGGGAACGAGATCGTGTTGTCTTAAATGGCTTGGGAATATGAAAAAGCTTGGTAAGTGGATTCTACCAATATCACGATGTTAGCCTGTCGTAAAAAACGTTGATAAAATGAATTTAAAGCTAAAGAAAGCAAATAGTAAACGATGATAAGATGTCTCCAATGATATAGAGGGCAACTGTCCTAAAAAATATGTTAACGTAACAAGACAAATTCCTTCTGTATAAGTAATCTTTTCAATCTCCATAGATGCAAGGTTTGAAGTCTTCTAGTCAGCAATGCTTCAAATTTCAATGAGGATTTTAAACTTAAATTCTATATTTTGCTGTCTACATTCATGCAAGCATTAAGAATGGTAGTCGGACGTTCAAAAGTCCCACGGAAATGTGGTTCCGTCATGTAGATTCCCTGAGGAGTAAATATTGCAGATTTCGTTACAATGAATGATGAGAATATGTTGACGTGGGCAAATTTCGAGTGTGAATCGGGTCCACAACAGCAGGATTGATTAAAAGCTTGGCCAGAATTGGAGCGAGTACCAAACCGTCAAGCTGGGGTCGCTTTCACCTAGCTAGAACTTCATCGTTTTTCAAATATAGTTTATGAACTTCATGTACATAAAGAATCAAGAGCACTAAAAACTGTACCCCTTGAAGTACGTGGCCTTCTTCGTTAGGAATCGGCTGACTCCAACGAAGAGGACCAGAATGAGGATCACAGCCAGCACCGAATCCATCCTCCAGATTGATGCCACTTCGGGTAGCTGTGGAGACAAGGTTGCTAAAGGAGAATTTCTATTGAGGACACAGTCTCGAATAGGCACTATTACCGAAGTTTTTAAGGTACTGTTTTAAACAAAACAGGTTCGTTTTTCCTAATTAAAAAAGAAATAAATTGACGTGCAAGTATTGAGAACGAAGAAATAATGTAGAACATAATATTACTCCTACCAAAAGCAGATTATGGTTAAACCTTTCGCATTTAATTCCGTATTTCCTTGGTAAGCACACACGAAGCCGTACTTGTACGGCCCGTCCTTACTGGTTACTGATTGTGCTGGCCCCAGCATATTCTTCATTTTTCGGAGTTTTTCTGGTTAAGCTCTTGTAGTGCGCTGAAATCCCAAGGTCAGCCTGGCTAAAGTCTGCCCCAAGTGTTCACCACCACAGACAGTCGCAGCCTTTGTGGATCTGAGAGAGATCTGCCATAATGCGACTAACTTGGTGCTAACACGGTAGTGGATACTGGTATTGGTTTACTCTTAGCTAGCCTTTAGCTGATGGAAACGCCGGACTCCTGCTCATCTCGAGAGAGCCTGAAATGAATCCCTCGTTATACATCGCAGTCCGGCTCTCAGGAACACTTCCCAGCCACGACCAGACGGTAAACCGTTGGGAGGTTTTGTTCACACTAACTAATATCTCGATGGATTTAGCCATTTTCATCTCCTGGAAAGGTCAAGTTAACTGAAACGCAAATACTTCCAGAAGTAATTCCCATGAGAGACGATCTATTAATGTCGGCATTGATCGAACAATTCTTTATATTCTTGTTGAGCAAACATGTTATTTTACTTCCTTATTTAAGCTGATGTTTCGGCGGATTTTGCTTTCCTCAGTGCCTGGAAAGGTCAAGTTGACCGCAATCTACCCAGCAGAACACCTCCATAATCAAACAAAGAAAATGCTAAACCAAGATTTCAATCACGTTGAACAAAGAATAGCTTATTTGCATACTCACGTATTCAGTGGAAGACCCGTAGAAAGAGATGAGTATGCAAAGAAACCATTCTGTGTTCGTTGTGACCGAAATCTTGGTTTAGCATTTTCTCTGCTTGGTAATGGAAGTGTTTGGCTAGGTAGACTGTCGTCAACTTGATCTTTCCAGGCTCTGAGGCAAGCGTAATCCATCTAAACGTCAGCTCGCTCGTAAATAAAGAAGTAAAATAACACCTTCTCTTTGCTAAAAAAGAATATAAAGGACTTCCACAAGTATTCGCTGGTGATCTTGCGTCTACTGACCCATCACTGTTCAAAGTTAGCCTCATACAGAAGGGAAAACGGATAGATTAACATGGTTCCTAACCCTAATACCGACTCGATTGTTGAAACATATTCCAGCCCATCTAACGAATACCCAAATATTCCTGGTTTGTCTATGTAACCTGCGTTCTAACAGCGCGTACGTATTGGAATCCTTTGACGTTATCGCCCTCTACACAAAGGTGTCAAATGACTCCGCTATGAAATCCATCCTCGACCTCCTTATACAACACAAAGAAGCAATAAATATGTATGATTTCTCGATTCAGCAGCTCATGGTCCTCTCAATAGATTGCCTAAGCTGCTCGATCTTCAGATCATACGGGAAGTATTTCGCCCAATGGAACAGCGAATGGCATCAAGCCTTACCATTGCACCTATGTCTAAAATGGAAGCACCAGTAGTCGATCGATATAGAGATGACTGTTTCATGGTCTGCTCCACACAGGAGGTAATGGACAAATGTTTTGAATTGCTAAATCAACAGTCATATCACATAAATTCCACCCGAGAGAGACTAGTGAAAGACTGGCTTCCATTTGTAAACGTTCAAATCAACCTCTCTAAAAACGGCTACTCCACCAAGTGCCACCAAAAGCTAATCAACAAAAACATACTGGTTCACTACTTCTCCTCTCACACACAAAAAGGCGCTTGTAAGAAATATATTTCTAACAGCCACGAGTGTGTTCACAGGAAGAAATCAGAGGAAGGAAACCCTGAACTGAATGCGACAAACAGCCATTTCCAACGGCTATGAAACGGTAGCTCCTCAGGATAGGAGGAGCCACAACCCCATACTGTATCTAGCGCGAATAAGGTCCCATTTCTCTTGTCCTTCATTTGGAAGAAAATAGTTGAAGTTCCTCATGCCTCCACTCCACCGGTTCGATCTGGCTCTTAGTCTTAAATATCTCAGCATCATAGTGGTTTTTATCCCAATGGTCCCCCGTAATCTCTCGCCTAACACGTTAGGCCCCGGAAAGGGTAATCCCATTTCGATCTGCCCTGGAGTCCAAGTTTTGCAAATATCTTAGCATCACAGTCGCTGTATTTCACATGAAACCAAATACTCCACTAACCGCCCGTAAGATGCAGAGAGACGACGGAGAAAATTTCGAAGTAGAGCGACAATCCTCGCAAAGCGGTATTAAATTTCAGCTGCCAAAACTACCGAAGCATTCTGGATAAATTTCAAGAATCCAAAAACGAACTGCAGGGAGGAATAACTCACTATTAAACGTGATGTCATATAATATCTCAGACTGATATTTTAAGCTGAGACGAGCACATTAATGAACTTTGTACGGTTGGTCTTCACGAGGAACAAATACTCGGTGGGAAACGGTAAGTGTGTGAAGCTGTTTTATTTCCGTTGCGATTTAAAAGTAGGTACAGTGGTTTTCTATTGGGATTATGAAGGCTCTGAAGAATGCGAACACTGTCGATACGTTAGCCGTTGTAAATAAGTAATGTTAAACAACTTCATGTATGGCCATCAAGAAAGCAGCGGATTATTTTTCAATGCAAAGTTGGTCTTTGGGATTTTGAATTTGTATGAAATTAATATGAAATAACAGGGAGTGGAAAACAAGGAGATTTCACCATTATTGGAAACACCATTAAAATACTAATAATGTCTATACATTTTGGAGATCCAGAAATCAATGAAAAGATATGCTCACCATTGGTGGCGTATCGCACAGCTGCTAGCCGATTCGAGTCCTGACCATCGAATTGAATCCTAAGCGCCACTTTTAGCGTCGCCAACGGAAGCGCATCGATATCAGTGCAGTGGACAGGTGGACGAAGTTCAAGCTCAACCAGCGGATCGCTTAGATCGTCCAGAGCTGAAAGTCGTTGCATAGCGTTTGTGGATCACTTCACAGCAGTCAGTCAACGCAAACCGATCATGTCGACTCCGTTCTGCGCCTTGTGGGCCAAAGCCAAGACTCGTTCGTCAGAGCTTTGTGATGATAGTATATAATCCGTGATACTGACATCATCGAGAAACTCCACTGTGTCGTCAGAGTAAAACAGTTGATATAGGAAGCTTCCGTGCTAAAGCGAAATACTGGTTGTCAAGATGTGCAAAAGAACTGAACACATAGATTATAATAAATAGAAGCGGCTAGAGTAACGAATAGAACAGTAATACTAACAAAAATGAGTTGGCAATGAAGTTTGGCATTAATGCTGAACCGTTTTCCAATTACACTATACTGCCTCTTGGACTTCACTGCAGTTTCTAGGATTAGCCTCACGTTTGTAAACTTCCTCAAAGGAGGCTAACTGTAGATTACTACCACGGACCACAACAATGCCAAGTGAAAGGAAGATCGACTAACTCGAAATGAATTTTCTCACTCAGTCCCTCACCCGTATTAAGTAACTTAGCTTTTAAAAATCACTTATCAGTATTGGAACATCTTCGGTTTATAATGAAGATGCTATGCTTATAGTGGTGCTTTTTTCATTGGCTAGAGTGTTTTGTTACAGAAAATGTAAACGTAGACATCGATACAATATTTATTGTGAAAAAGCAACACCTTTCCTGTCTTCGCAGTAATCTAAAGCTGTTAAACGTAACCAGAGACGGTGGAAGCTCACCTGATAGCGGTGATGAAATGTGGTGTCGACAGCGACAACGACGTCGTACTGGGAGCGCTTACCGGCAGTCGGTTCGATGTTCACGTTCATCTCGACAACTGGGAGTGCTGCAAGTCGCAGCACGGTCACCATCTCCGTGCTCACCATCATCAACGCGCTGCCCAACTCGATGTTCGGCGTTTGTGCTTTCACTACCACTCTGAACGCACATAAATTCATCGCTGTAGGCCTAGCATCTTGTAGTACAACGCTATAACGCCTGTACTGATGTCTTTTGCACTTAAAAATCCAATGGCAGTTTAGTCCGGTTTGAATTCTTTGGAATTCACTTGCGGATTTTCATCAATAAATCACCTTGCCCAGCTTTTCTATGAGGCATCTTGCTTCAATTCATATTTTCACTACTTCCTAGAGAGTGGATAGTCTGAAAACTTATAGGGAAACTGTAGAAAGATAAAATAATTGACAGACATCGATAAACACTATGCAAGAAGCAGCAGTACTTTCGATCCTGATCGCTTGCAGTAACACCCTTTTCGTTTTTATTTTTCTCCGACCAACTAGTTAAACTACATCTAAATTAATTAGGAAACGGAATGATTTCATATTTATTTGTTTAATCTTCTTTGGGACGATGACACTTATCGATAAACGTGTAAGAATCTCCAATTCCTTGAAATACGATTAGTAGTCATCGCGAAGTACTTCTACCCAAGAATTTTCAACAATCGTACTAGAAAGTGTTATCAGGAAGAAGGATGAGGTGTCGCAAAGAACACTTTATAGACGTAGCCAGCACCTGCAATCAACGACCTAGGAAAAAAACTTACTACAGGAAGAAAATAGGAGGGCCCCTTCAAAGCCTGTTTAGGAGATCACTAATCAAGTTAGGGGTAAATAACAAATAACTTCAGCCGGTTCATTCCGGTCTTTCCGTGAGTTTGGTGCGAAGTGGTTACTGTTCGGTAGCATGCGCAAGGTTATAGTTTCAAATCGTATGGACCAACGAACTTTCCCATCTTTTCGAGGTCGAAAAACTAGTCCCAGATTTGTCAGAGTGAAAACCCTCTCTGATCCATGGCCCAATAGCTGCTAGTGATGAAGGCACGGTAACAGCGTAGCACAGCCATCTGAAGAAAATACAGAGGGAATTTACTCGACTGTCGTCTAATATCTTCCACGAGAAAGAGCAAAATTTTAAAGCAGCACTCGAATTCATAAGAAAATCCGAAGACCATCACGGATAACAGACGCAAGAAAACGAACGGAATAAAGAGTTGCTGGGATCCGTACAATATTTGATGACCGGTCGTGTGAATAAAATCAGGTGAACCTGGTCTTGGCGTTCCCAATCTTTTAGATTAGCCCACTAGCTTACATTTCAACAGCGAATGAAGCATGGGCCATGTAAAGTGAGGGAAGTAGCGTTGTTTCTTCGAAGCGATAGACTTCCTATGACTTTGAAAAAGAGCTCCAACAAGATAGATTAGTGTCGTTAATAACTTTACAACCAAACAACTTGTATCGCACAGATTCTGCCTACGTCTCGAGTGATATTACGCTTTCTCGCTTCTATAAACGAAGGTGGAGAGAAAATGGACGTGCAAAAAATTATGTATAAGATTTCAGTGATGCTTTCATACTATTTAAATATTCACGCATATCTTTTCTGGCCCATTATGACACAATTTTCAAGAACCTCGGCATTGACCTATACCCCACTGTACTGTTGATAAGTTGAGATGCATTTGCTAGGCCAATTTTTATCTCACAATGGAGAAGGATACGGCAGACTCCGTCGTCTCTAGGGAGTACTTCTTTTTTAAGTTGTATGTGAACACTTACGTCCCTTTGTCACAGCTTCTGCTGACTTACCGTGTTTTCCCTGGATGAACCGCTTGAACAAGTATCCTATTTTTGTGGTACTGTACAGTTAATATGGATCGATCGATGCTTATAATGCTGAAATTTAACTCTTAAACTGTCAACTACACTCAGTAGAGAAGAAAGCAAGAAATCTTTCAGAGAAATCACCGCTTCAGAGCTTTAGGCGTCTTCCCAAAAGTTATTCTGAGTACACATACGCGTTTCTTGGAGTTAAGGTTAAAGGTAGGAGACATCTTATCACTGTGGAGACCTCGTTTATTAAAAGAAAATCAATTAGATCTGCAATAGGACAGAAAGCCGATCACGATCGAGTATACCCGATAAGATTTCCCTATTAACAAGATATTAGACAAAATTCATCATCGGAATTTTTAACAGCTTCTTCCAGAATGGAGGTAAGCGTAGCGCAGTGGATAGAATTGCCAAACAGTATACAGCTAGACAATGGTTTCATTATGCCCATCAGGCAAAGCCAGCCCTGCACCATTTTGAGATCTGCAAATTGGTAATAGACATGTCTGAATAAATCAAAATATTGATTTGATACAACCGTAGGCCCTCGCCAGTCACTACGTATTTCAAATACGTCATAGGAATCCATGGGGGCCTTCTAGAGAGATTGATAATCCCGATTTTTATTATCTATCTTTTCAGACTGGCGAGTTTTAAAATTCCATAGATATGGCATATCTCTGTGGTATTTGGTCTATAACTACCTATAGATATCTAGATATCTATAGTATAACACATTTAAATTCAAACATGAATTTCGTGTTCAAAATCCAAAATCCAAAATCTGATGCCGTCGTGCGCATTCAAGTTTCGCTTGCAGTTTGGATTTACTAGAGTACATAAAAGGCTCGCATTCAAGACATCACAACTATGATAAGACGCATATGAAGTCCATCGTACTCTACCGCCCACTACTCCGCCTTTTATTGTGATAGCTTCTTGATATGGGGTTACAGTCAAACCTACACGAAGCATAAGTCACTTTACAAAAATTATGGTATTCCTAGAATGGTGCATATCTGACCTGTCAGCTGCCAATGAAGTCACGTCGAACATCACGTCACGCCGGCCACTGAGGTACATCCGTTCTCCGGTCCGTTCGTCGCTCACTTGAAACGAAGCAAACACTCGAAGCTGCAAAATGACCATTGAATTCGAGAAGAAGTGGAATGGCGAAGTCCGACGGCATACCTCAGTTTGTTGGAAACGATTTCCACATGCGAACTGCTTGGCAGTACCTTTGTAATGCCGGTCACCTTGAAGATTTTTCCAGACAGTGATAGGCCAACCGGAAATCGAGTTCAACACCGCGTCACCGAGCCATAGCTGCAAAGCGAGAGTTTCACGCGTCGTGGACTTTGGTCAAGTGGTTAGCGCGCGTTGTTGTGGTACATACGCAACGGGTTCGATCGCGATCAGAGCACTATGGCAATGACGATTTCCACAGACCTGTACGGATTTAGTGTGAGGAAACGCATTTGAAACAGAGCCAGTGCTTTTTCGATTGAAACTGAAGTCAGGAACTGCTAAGCACTGTGGATGTGGAACCAGCATAGCTTAGTCCATGGATTCGCGCTAATTGCTGGCAAATTTAAGGAATTCATATCGATAGGAAAAAAAATTGAAAGCTGAAGACAATTGTTTAAGGGAAAAACCAGTTTTGGGTGAGTGTAGTTGGTTGAGAAGTTTAAATGAATGACATGAGAACGCATCGGTTATCATTCTAGAATTGTTCCATTCGTCTTAAACGACATCTATTGCATCTTCATAAAAAAATTACTATCTAGTGGGTTCAGCTGTAACTAAGAAGTGCAAGGCATCTTTTTTCTCACCGTAATGGGAAGTTGTGGGTACCAGACGGTGAATGAGACGAACGTGGTCCATTTCTCAAAGTGCATATGCACCTTGATGTTTTGCATACCGCGCAATTCCGATCCATCCACGTAGACCTTAAATACTACGTGGGAATTTGAAAAATGAAAAAAGAAATGGAATCTTGTTAACTGTGTGGGAATTGATGTGGGAGTAACATTAGCTACTGTCCTCCTTCATAGGTTTCTACGGCTTTTTAACAAATATCTTAACTATTTAAGAAAACGAACAAAGATTGATTTCCTATAACATTACCATGGGCGCCGCTCACAGTTGCCACAATTATTTATAGCGGAGTTTTTGTTTGACGAACAGTGGAATGCTCCCATTCACAGTACCTTCTGGTAGTCGTCACATCGCTCCCTCCCGAAGTATCATCTTTGTTTGAAAGCTGATATTTAGGGGTAGGTTTAATTTGCCGTAGCATATTTCACTATATCAAATGCTGTAGGGTTGGCTATGAACGAATTACCTCCAACTAATGGTGTTACTGATTACGCGAGACCGACATGGGAAAGGAAAAAATTATTCTGAGAGTAATGGATATAGTAGGAGATGAGAAAAACAAAAATGATGAGTATAGTGACCAACAGGAAAGGAATAGGACCAAGATAGCTTTGGCGAATGCTCAACTATAGCTTGAAGATTTCATTTCCTCCAAAATAAACGACGTCTAAGAGAACTCGTTGCTGATTTTTTGTCATTGTTCTACACTTCTACACTTTTTTGCGTTTCTATTTCTCGTCTACCTTCTTTGTTCAGCTTACATATTAGGATAAGCATTCCCAAAGTATATTCAAAACGTTTAATCAGTTTTTCCTTAGGTTCTTTTCAGATAAGCTTTCAGATTAGGACTAACTGATGTGCATGTCGGACTAGTCTTGAGGACTCGTGACTCTGCCGAAATGCAGTGCGAATTGACGGTGACGTCGTGAACGACTCCGCCGAGGGAAGCAGTGAACACCCGCATCGACGTCGAGCTCTGCTGGCCGGACAGGGCGCCAGTATTGATGAGATCGATGTTCTAGGAAAGAACGAGAATCAGAAGCTTTCGTTTCGTTATACTTATACGCCGTTATATCCCGAAAGAGTGGTTCACCCAATTATTTTAGCCTAAAATAACGCCAAGTGAAAAGAACCCATACATTTGTCATTTTTGATAAGAAACTATTCCTAATGTTTCTAAAATGGTTAAATGCTTCAGAATTCCATTCTAATTGATCACAACAGCCTTTATGTCAATGCTAAACTAGTAGTTCTTGGTTGTTGCTAGATATTTTCTGTCGAGATCCACAAAACACCTTCAAACTCTCATAATGCGGATGGTAATTTTGGAAGTTGACTTCATGAATAGTTTCTTATTCCCCGTGTTATGACTGAAAGTGTTTCGCATTCCCATATTCCATCAAATGTTTTGTCCCAATGTTCTAATTCGTTGTTATGAATTGCAAGATCGCCCAAGAGCTTCGGACGTTTGCGCGCCAACGTAGTGAACTAGTTCTCAACATTTTTCCCTGGATGCCATTGATCTTAACTTTTTCGCCAAATTCTGATGGAGAAGTTATACAGCAAGCATTCTCCAACTACATTCTTTCAAAGACAGGAAGAACACTAGCAAAGCAAACATTTTATAAGGCGTATCGTTGAGAAAAACAAAACTTCTCGCTCTTATAGGAAAAATAAGGAAAAATAATGCAAAATAAGGTCTGAGCTTAATGCACACATCAGTCTCACGCGGCTCTCTGATCATCATCAACGGCTAGGTCCTTCCGCTTCTCCATAGCACACCGTTACCACCAAAGAGAACAAGACTTTTATGACTGACGTCTTGTCGTCTCATCGGAGCAGAAAGACAGAATTATCATATCCACTGAGATTTCGAGAGAAGAGAAGCTAGCAATTACTCTAATCAAAGCTTATAAGAAGCTGGTTGCACCATGCATGGCTTCTGCCCAACCAAACCCGACAGTTCATCACGTCCATGAAAATTTCTCTTCTTCTCTTCTTCCATCACTTTTAAATCTATAGTTCGTTTTCGATTTATCATCGCTCGAAATTAAAGTTGCAGCTTTACCTTTGCTACGGGAACCAGCGCGTAGATGGAATCCGGAAGAACTCGGAATTTTGTGGCTACTTTATGGATAACCTCCTGAAAGCAATAAACTGATGTGTATGACATGCAAGTGCACATGATGTAGTTGCGATCTAACTATTGTTTTGCGACAAAGTAAACGGGAGTAAATGCCATTTACACAACAATTGTTTTTTACAACTATGATTTTCATTACGTGAACTGTCACTACGGATTCGAATTCGCGAGAATCGAATAACTCGGTCTTCGACGATCGAATTTCTGGCTTTACCAAAACCTTTACAAGAAATTTAAGTTAACTCGGTCTCGTCTAGTATTCCTTAGTTATGGCTGGTAGCAACGTGAACCAAATTCGTCGCATTATTGATGCTTTCCCTGTTTTTTCTGCTTTGCAAAATATCTTATGTCTAAAAAAATATCTAAAAAAAATATGTTGATTTCAACGATGCTGAGATATTTGCAAAATTCCGGACCGCAGGTGTCTGCGGTGGGGAACGAACGCGCTATTGTCCTTTCCGGGGGCTAACGGGTTCACCACCACACCATGCGGATCCTTCGTTTCACCTGTCTCTCAGATAGTTCTATCGATCACTGCCATCAGCAAGCACCCGACAGCGGGATTGATCTGCGGAGCCCAAATCGGCAATGAACTCAGTTAAGTTGAGGCTGTAGTTATAATCGCAATTTCAACATATTATTTACTGCCTACTTCTTCTAGTTTTTAGGTCCGGAGTTCTGCAAATATCTCAGCATCGTTGGAGTTTTCATTGGATTGAAGAAGTTGGATATTTTGCAAAATACCTATCATTGAAAAGAGTAGGCAGTTAATAATAACTTGAAATTATTTATTGATTGTTGCGCGGAAATAAATAAAAGTGAACTTTTTGTGGTCTTAATTTGGAGAAGTATGAGTTCCGTAATGTCATGCTAGAAAAAAACTTATTCTAGGCTGAATAGAAAATTTTAAATGTTAGTGTATAGCATTCTTTAAGTATTCTCTTGTAAGCATTCGATCTTTGACGCCTTTTATTTCGAACATGAAAAGTGTGGGTCTTGGCTTTAAACCAGTCTACTTTTCTTTAACTTTCATTTACTGCCTACTATTCTTTCCAGGTAGGGTATTATGTGAAATGGAATAATCCAGCTTTACTAAAAATTTATATCCAAGAAATTTAGAAATTCGTTTACTAGAAAGACAAGCTCACACCTATGAGGAGTACTAATGTCATCGACTCTCTCTTAGCGTAAAGGCTAATGTTTTCAGTGCTGTGAACATAATTTGTTTTTACAAAAAAAAACTTCCGATCGGTTTACCGCCTCACCGTGGCTGGGAGGTGCTCCTGGGAGTCGGACTGCAATGCACAGCGGTAGGATACCGCCCCATCCCCCAGCAAGGTCTCCCAGACTGAGGGAGTCAGGCGTTTCCATCAGGAAGCCTAGTTAAAAGTAAACCAATACCAGGATCCACCGCTGTCCTGGTATCAAACTAGTCGCACGGTGGCAAATCTCCCTCTGATCCACAAGAGCTGCGACTGCCTGTCGTGGTGAAAACCTGGGGCAGACTTTGGCCAGGCTGACCTCGGGATTCCAGGGAACCACAATGGTTTAACGAGGAAATCTCCAGAAAATGGTGATTATGCTGGCACCGGCACAACCAGCGAGAACTGGCCGTTCAAGTATCAAGTATCAAGTTAAAAAAAAAACTTGGAAATGAATTAGTAGCGAGATACTGCAAGTGCTCGCACCTGAGAGCCGTTGGCACCACTGCGTCGTATTTCCCAATGTAGAACTGCCTGAAACGGAATGAGTTCGGTCGATATCCATCTTCATTCAGCAGGAGGAAAACGATGTAAAACAAGACCTCATCCCCTTCTTCATTTCTCAATAATCTCTTATTCTCGGAAATCGAGCCACGCATTCGAAGCAGAAGAGCGAAAACGTAGCCGTCCCAGCTGAAATGCGTCAAAACTATAACAGTAATCATCAGAGTTTTAATGAAAATACAATCACAGTCCTTGGTGAGCTAAACTGACTTGGTCCTTGTCTATGCGCATAGACTTACATAGATGCTTGTGACTGTGCCAGGAATCCCTTCAAAAACTACGCATTTCTTCTGAGCGAGGCGAAATTCAAGTCACTTATCCCATTAGTCCAAGAGCCATCCAGGAGCATTCTCTCGCCAAGAGCACTAACATAAAAGGCTTTACAGAAACAGTTCGCTGTGCTTCGTGCTTCTCAAACGAACATAGCTCCTTGTATAACTGTTACGTACGACGGGGACTAATGTAGATTTCACCGGTGCCCGTTTAACTCAGTGGTTTTCAACGCTATTACAGGTGATCGTTAATATCATTTCAAAAAAAAATCGAAAAAATATTACTTAACTGGGTGGAATATTAAGGATAGGTTTCATTTTTTGTCCCAATGACAAGTCATAATGTTAAGTTTGTTATTTAATCTACTGTGAACAAAGTGCACCTATCCATTCAGAGTTAGAGAATATATTACTTCTCACGCGTCTTTTGCGTCTTCACAGGATCGACATTGTTTTAATTAAAAAGAATAAGATGCCATTCACACGAGACGACAATCGAATGCACAACGGCTGTTTAATTCTCATAAATGACTACAATCTTCGTTATTTGGCGCAGACTTCCCACTTCTTCCCACAACTTGGACGTGGACGCCGTTGCGTCTTATCGGATTCACTTCGTTCTTTTCGCTTAAAAGAATCGATGTCGTTCTTTAAAAATCGAATTTTGACGGGAAATAAGCGGATGGATAGGCATCGTCGTGTTCGTCCACAAAGTAGAAAGCCACACATGAGAAATTACTTCCCACATTCTTCATATGAGAAAGACGGCCGTCGTAATTATCTCAAGCAAAAGAAAAAAACCGCTTTACCAGCTGAACAGGGAATTTCTTCACGATTAAACACACAACCAGCTTCAAGTTGGTTCTTCGATAACTGCAAATGATTTCCCAATCACTACAGTGTTTGGTGAACTGGCAACTTCACATACTTGAAGAGACATTGCTCTATAATCCCAAGCATAGGTATAGTTTTTAAACATTGGTCCTTCAATTGTAAACATATTAAAAACTATTACTGTCAAAAAATCGAGAATGAAATTGAAATTGTGAGGATCGGACGGGAAAAAAGGCAGCTGCAAACACAAGCGATTGATTGGGGAAGTTTATAGTGCTTTTAATGGAAGAAATTCCGCTTGTTCATTTGTTTTCGTGTTTGAAATACGAGCGCTGACGCTTAGGTTCCAAAAGCCCAAAATTGATTTCGATAGCTTGAAAGAACTTCTACCTTCTAAACTGGGATATGTTGACATTATAAGCGGCCATTATTCTCCCACCGACTGCATGGTAAGCAGTGCACGTCGATGGTTATGTGGTAAAGCCGTCGCGCCAGAACATAATCGTGCAGCTTTTAAGAAAAGACTTTTCCGAAAACGTCAATCCTTGAGAAAAGCAGTTTTTCCTCGCCTGAGTGATTCAAAAGGCTACCAGCCGTTGATCATTTCATGCTAGGTGTAGTCATAGTACTAAGATGTAAAACCAGGAAAATACACGGGCAACACTTTAACACATTCCCTACGGGACGGACATTTTGAAAACCATTGGTAATTTTCCCATAATTGTAGTAATTGAGTAACTGAGTACAGCTTAACAGACTTTCATTACTGAAACTTGCCTTGTTCTATCGCATCAAGGGCTTACATAATATGCCCACAGTATATCCGAAGATCGAGTTCTATTCAACACCGGTGTAAATAATCAATATCCTGTTTTATTGATAAGCTAACAGAAGATTGTTACACAATTGTGAACAAGCTTTTTTCACAAAAAACAAATTACTATCAGTTAAGAACCGTTCTGCATGAAAGAACGCTGCCGTGTGAGGTTAATTCACTCAACATCCACTTCACTGGATTCAACTCGATCGGACGGCGTCGACCCACATGGCAAGGACGAACACCCGCTCTGGACATCCGATTCAAATCATTACAACTCTCGAGAAGGACAGGCCGCCGAAACGCACTAGTCACACTAAGGGCCTAAGTAAGAATCTCATGCTGGGCTATGAATACAATAGTTTATTCTCTACGGTATCACTACACATCTTAGGCTCCTTCAACAACCAATCGTTCAAAAAATTAAATATGACATACAATTTTTCATGATCTTTAGCACAACCGAGACAGTGACCGATGTCAGTAAAACCTTTAAGGAATCCATCGCATTCTGATGGACAAGATTTCAGTTCTTGAATCGGAATCTACTTCGAGTCCTGACTCTCAGCGACAAAAAGCGAAAACATTGTGGACACCAAGAAATTACAAATCAGTTGGTCCCGTTAGGTGATAAAAACAGTAACCTATAGGCAGATATATTTAGATTTTAACGAGTTTTACTTCAATAAATGGGCTTTTGAAGGTGAATAGCAGCAATATTTTCGGTTAGCTCCGCAGCGAAGTCAATTCACATCGTCACAGATGTGCTATAGAAAACATTTCAGGACTTTAGTAATGACTGACAACCTGCTAGTTTTCTTCTTGCGTCTGCAGATGAACGACGTGTAGAAGAGAGGTCGAACGGCCGAAATGACCCTTAGCGACCAAACATCTGATGACAACGGCGAAACGCCGAGGAGGTCGAACCGTGCGTCCAACCACAACCTACAAAGACTTGACATATCCATCAGTGGCACTTGAAATGAAAATGCAAACGAATATCGGAATTAAAGAAAACAACCACGTCGTTGCCTGTTGAAAACGAAAAGCAAGTTGAAAGAGCAACCTTATCAGATATTTGAAACTTCCCTTAAGATTGGTATGGTTCAAGAGGCTAAAACGACACCCACGCGTTCTACTTTTTGGTCCGGGTCGGGCCGGATTGTACATCAAAGTGATTGGTAATAAAGTAAAACCTAGAAGTCTACAAATTCAGGACATTTTTGTAGAAAACCATTTTCTACAGACATTTTCATTTTCAAACCCTCTTTTCAATTTTCACAACCAAAATCTTACCTCATTTCGATTTTCTCCAAAGCTACTTCTGTGGTGTTGTACGAGAAGTGAACGAAAAGTGAATTGAGCGAGTTCAAGGCGAAAGACAAGTTCGCCCGAGATAACAATGAAAGATCCCTGAAAATTTACCACTGGAAAGCCCTTGGACGACTCTTTACCCTGGTATGAAAGAGTAAAAAGAAAAAAAAAACAAAATGAACATGACTAGTCTTTAATAGATAAAACACCGACTTGTCCATCAATTGGCTCCAGAAGTCACAGAAAGGAAGAAATTCACCGTTTCGGCAAATTTGCAAAGCAAAAACGAATCCACCTTTTTTCAGATATATTTTCCGAAATATATTTTTTGAATTGCCCTTCATTCTTTTACCAATAAACACAAAGCCCACACATAGAAAGACGACTTTATGGCTAGAATTCTAGGACAAGCGTTGAAGTAAAACTCACACTTCTCCATCCTTGACGAGAGTGTGTGCTTGAGCATTTTCGATGTATGGCAGAAGATTGAGCGGAGTTTGTGGACGGTCGTAGAACGGCACGTTACATGTCGAAGACACTGTGTGAGACATTGAGAGCATCTACAAGGATAAAGTGAGATGCGGTAGGAGTACGGTGTGTGGAAGGTAAGAAGAGTACCTGGCGAGTCGTTGAATTACGTCCAATGACACCGAACCAGGAATACGGGATCTGTAGTCTAATCAGACAGCTGTGTTTGTTCTCTTCGAATGGTGAGAGATGACATGATGAAGAGACTGCAATAAAGAAATGCACGAAGAGCGCATACACAACAATTAAAATCGGCACTCATTTTAAGTTTATAGAGACTTTTAAGATACGTAGGATCCACGTTTTCGTAAAAAGGAATTGAAATTTTCAACGACATCAAGATCTCAGAGATCCATTCGATTACGAAATTACGACGGCCTATGTTTTCCTTAATTTCGGTGAACCGTTCCCATCTCTTCCGCAAGCACCAATCACTGAAATTACTTTGGGAAAGTTCTCATAGCTCAAAAACTAGGATTTGTCTCCAGATATCAGTTACCGCTTTGGATAACACGACTAATGATTATTGGGCAACGGTCATAGAATGAGTAAGTTTTGAGTAGCTCACAGAAGAAGAGAAAAAATACTTCATAACCCTTTAGACAACGTTATGGCGTTTATATCATGAATACGAAACGATGAACGACATACAAAAAAAGGCATGACTAAGTTGGGAATGGTTATAGATTACGGATGCAAATGACACGAAGCACAAATGTAACTCCCAGCAACAGTAATGAATCTAATAGCCCTAAATGGTGTGTCGTAATTATTAATGTGATCTACTGGCTTCCTCCAGGTACTACAGTGCCCTTGTCAACCTGTCACCAATCAACAATAACTGGTTTTCTCAACGCGATTTTGAGGAATTCCTTGCAGTCATTCTATTATTGTGTGTAGAGAAACTCAAATATCAGCTAGCATTGTAAAAAATTCCAGAGTGGAAAATTTTATTCTGAATTTTCCTCCGCATAACTCACGTATGGATACCTTTCCTTTTCCAAGGTTCTAGGTCGTCCAGAACGCACCTGTATCACCTGCAGTACTAGTGACCTGAACAGTGACGCAGGCGGACTGCTTGAGAAAGGACAGCAACGAAAGGTCAGCAATCGCTAGTACATCGATGTAAGGCCGATCCTGAATTCGAATTATCTTTGACTCCGCTGAATGTTTTTCATGACCTGGCTTCAGGAGGGTGGTTGGATAAAACTACTCACATTTCTTTAATTCTTACGTGAACCCGATGAGGATGATATGGCTTGTATATGGATCATGTATGGGCAAAAATAAAATACTTTGATCTTTCAATGAGTGTTCACTTCTAGGTCAAAGAGATAATATTTGCCTATTACATCATGATTAAACGACAGCTTCGGAACTCCAAAAATCATTCGTTTATTACCGATTTCATTGAGCCTACTAAGCGTTTTCTTAAACACCATATTTCATTGTTAATTATGTTTCTCTACTGTTCAAGCCACCATTCCTCTATATTCACTACTTTTGCCCAGCATTGCCTCTCATGAAGATGTTCGGATAAATTGCGGATAACGACCTTATAGGATATCGGTTAACACTGCTACACCTAAGCAGAATAGCTGGTTGATTACACAACGCAACGACCATCACGCTACTCAGTGCAACTCAGGTGTTGGAATAAAATTTTCTCATTAATAGGAACGACTTTCTATTAACCTCGGCATTAGAATATGAATGCGTCGTTTTCTTGTTCAGCAATCGTGAGGTTGTTATATAGCATACATTTACTTCCATGGAAAAACACAATAAAATACAAAATTAGCTGACGTTTCGGCAGTATCGCCTTCTTCAGAGCCGCCTTTTCGAGACTTCCAATGAGGAAGTTTAGAACAGCTCACTATAGTCGCATATGGTTGATGACTGCACCATCCCACATCAAGAACTGATGCGAACATACGGGGTAAGGTCGCGTATAACCTCTGGGCATTCGTCCCTGCTATTCATTGTAGGGTTTTTGGCATTTATCCAAAAAGCCTCAAGAAGTTTTCGCGCTGGTGTTTTAGTCTCCTGTGCAAGGGTATTGACTTTTACTTCAAAATCGTCTCCGCTATGCTTTTGTATCCTATGCGTGCCTAGTGGGGTACTTTGTCTTAGTTTCCGTTTGCCATCTAGGTGTTCTTTTATACGGATACACAAAGGTCTGCCCGTTTGGCCAGTATATTCATCTCCGCAATTATTACAAGCGATCAGGTATATCGTACCTGAACTCATACAATCATCGTCCCTGCCGTAAGGGCAAATTACTCAATTTGTTGTTTCACACAGACGGTCGTACAGGCGGTAACGAACTAACTGACGACGTAAAGTAGCCGGTGGTATCCAAACTATCTTTGCTTTTCCTTTTTCTTTTTTTTAAAGCATCGTTTAATAGCTAAGCTTTCTTTATCGCTAGTTAACGGAAACATAAACGGGACTTCCTTTTGGCTAAGTGTTTCGCGTGAGCGTGTCGCTTTCCTTCTAAACTTATCTGGTGGGGTTACTATTTCGTAGTCATTGGAGATGGCTATTTGCCGAGCCAAGTCGCGCGATTCTTCCTTTAACTCCCTATTCATGCACAAAGAGGTGGCTGTTCGAAACATGTTTCTCACAAGCGCCCTCTTTGTGTGTGAAGGGTGGGAAGAAAGGAAATGAACGAGGATATTCTTGTTCCTTGGCTTTCGGTACCACTTTGTCATGTAACCGCTACTTGATTATTTGAACATTTAAAAACGGAAGCCAATTTTTTCTCGGTTTCTCCCGGGTGAACCTAATATACTCAGACTGCTCGTTCAATAATTCGAAGCATTTGTCCATCTCCTCCTGTGTAGAGAAGACGACAAAACAATCATCTACATATCTGCAGTAGAATAGTGGCCGAAGGTCAAGAACAGGGGCTTCCTTTAAGAGAACCATTAGCTGTTGGATGGACGAACCATGCATGTTTATTCTTCCTTCATGCTCGACAAGAAGTTCGAAGATGGCTTGCATTGCGAAGTCATTCGACACGTTGGTGTACAGCGCGGTAACATCTCCATCACGTACGCGTTAGTAGGAGACGCGTTACGTAGACGTTCTAGGAACATTTGGGTGATTATCAGGTGAGCTGGAATGTAACTGGGTAAGTATCAGGCTTAAAAATCAGGTTATTCTATCCGTTGGCCTGTCTACACAGCTGATGATCGGTCTAACCTTAAATGATGACGGATTGGTTGACGCAAGACCATCAGGTGATACCAACTTATGTGTTTTAACAGGTAAGCAAAACACAGGACATGTTGGTTTATTGATTTTGAAGTGCGAAATAACCGATGATTTTAAACCTGTAGCCTTTGCCACACTGACCCATTGATTGTTTAGCTTTCGGTATTGACTTTTATATTCCTTTTCAGAGGATGGGCGATAGAGAGTAGCGTCACTAAGATGTTCCTCTGTTATCTCAACATCCAGCTGGACAGGAATAACTACCAACTCTCCCCTTGTCACTAGCAGACAATCTTTTAGTTTTCGAATTTATTAATTCTCTAATTTCTCGCATGCCATAAACCTTCTACCGCAGTAGTGATCAAGAGTGTTGAGAACGCCGTCCGAAAACATGCGGAATTTTATGCCAACTCCATCGTTAGGGTCCTGCTGCCTAAAAAACGTTTTAGGGAAAGGAGATGGTAGTAGTGTCGCCGCCTCTTGGTTTTTATCTCTATTTGATGTTTCTTGTTTGGCCTGATAGCGGAGTCGATTTTGAATCATATGCGACTATAATCAGCTGTTCTAAACTTCCTCATTGGAAGTCACGTAAAAAGCGGTGAGTTTTTCGAGAAGCTGTTGATTATGTAATTACCATGTTCTTCGTCTTCGTCTTTTTGTGTTACTGAAACGTCTGGCCTAGTAGATTGTATATCGGTATACCCTTCCAGACTCTGAAGAAGACGATGCTGCCGAAACGTCAGCTAGTGTTGTATTGTATTGTGTTTTTCTATGGAAGTAAATGTATGCTGTTTAAAAACCTCGCGATTGCTGAACAAGAAAACGACGCATTCTCTCATTAATCTTCATTCTCCCATGAGGTGGCTATGGATGTCTCGGTTCAAATACGAATTCTGCGATATCTTTATGATGTTTCATTTTTTAATGCTCAAGATTAGATGTTTAACTTAATGATTTAGGTACCAAAAAAGCTCCCTCATAATTTTATCACCTGAGCTTCGAAGCACAATCTTCTGCAAAACGGGAATAATTTCTATGTTTCAAAAGACATGAGATGAAATTCCCGATATTTACGAATCGTTTTTCTCATTCACAGCCCTCTGGTGTCATGTTCTGCTTCTCAGTGTTTTAGGACCATCCTCTCTGTTCTTGTAATTTCCTCAAGAGCACGACTGCATTGAAGAAGCTGAACGCCCCTGTCTGCCAAACGAAGCCCATTATCTTCAAAGTCCTCCAAAAAAAAACGAACGTCCATCCTACTGCAGGCCGTTGTGTCTATGAAACATCTATATCTCAATCGATCAGTGTCCATTATGTCACACATTCTAGCTTTAGGCTTTTTTGAAGAACGTCTGGACGTGTAGAGTCGACTTTTCCACCACCTTCACATTTTTTAGACGCTCCTGTTCTTAAAAAAGCAACAAGCATTCCTGTGAATTACTACTGAAGGAATCGCTTGAGAAAACAAATTACCCAAAAAGGAGCAAAACCACATAATCAACATGTAGGAATAGAACATAAAAATATAACATACGAAAAAATTTAAAAAATAGTCGATTTTAAGCCGAGCTAAGCCATAAACACGAATCCAGATGATGGACGGCGCTACCGAAATTCTCACAATGACAGTTATGGAAAAGACAAGAAAGATTTCAGAAATAATCGAATTATTCCATTAATCGGATTAACCCCCAGTAGATATAACTCTTTCAAACATATGACTATCAGAAGATTTATTCAACTTCAACTAAGTTAAACGGCATTTTGCACAATTAAGCCCGTTCAGGCAAGATAGCGAAGAACAAAATGCACAACGATTGCTTTTCGATTTTTATTGGAATACTCACCAACTTTACCACGTCCTGTACGAGTTTGACAGTAACAGCACAATGTAGATTAATGAAGGACAATAGGAGACGAGTGCTCTCGGCACGATTACCGGTAGATACGGTAATGTGCTGGTCAGTCGAGTACGGGCAGTCATCCTAAGATAAATTACAAAATCCTGCAGAACTGCCTCCACAACAAATAAAAGCAAAGTTAGAGAAAGTAACTTCTTTCAAATAGAACGTCTTGCTGATAAACTTCAAGAGATACCAACTATAATCAACATCTGGCTATAGAACAACTGTTACTGTACTAGCAAGACACTTTCGACTTCTAAAAGAACGCTTTGCGTTCAGAAACAATGAAACCCGAAGTGGCCGTGTGGGATTTGATGACATCCAACCACAAGATCGCGCGTTAAACAGATCAGTTCTCTTCATATCCAAGTTCCCGTCTAATCCGTCCAACTTTCAACAGCAAATTTCTTAGATGATGTCCCCATTTTCCAGATTTTTCCACTCGTTCAAGAATGAAAGTAAACGTCTTTGATATATGAGAGAGCAAGACCTTCTTGGACTGAAGTGAACATCTTTCTTTCCTCGGAGTGAATATGTTCTATTGGGTTGCACTCAGTCACTGTTTTCGTTGTTTTGCACTGACGTCTGAATGACCTTTTCCCTTTCTTTTAAAGAAGATTTTGCCCCAGGAATCCATCAACTTCAAGGTATTAAAAAAGAAGTGCGCCCAGATACTTAACCTCATATGATGAAGCACCTAAACTCGTGAGCCTCCATGTCATGACTGCAGACAAATTGTCGTCAGTTTTAAAAGCACATAACCCTTATGTGATTTCTTTTCCAAACAAATCATATGCATATGGGAAAGAAAACATTGCACATAAAAGTGAAGATAAAGAATAAAGGATGGAGGATAAAGCTCTCGGCGTTGATCAATCCCTGAGGAATCCCATGCATTCGATTTCATTAAGTATCGTTGGAGGTGATTGAATGCATACCTGGCCTTTACAATGATTCGCGGTGGCCTACCGATGTATCGCGCCAGCGTTGCTAACCTCTCAGACATGTCTGGTACAAATTTGCCAACCTCGAAGGGATGGAGGGATTGGTGAGCTTTGGGCGCGGAGATCGATTCCACGTGTCTGTCACAGTGGCGCCTCCAACCACTGCACCACACGCGCCAAAAGTGAATATAATGAAGACATACTTCTGGATGAAAATTACAAACGGAAAGATACAAATAAAAAAAAATTATGAATCCACAAACATGAACTAAACAGTTTGGATTGTTAAGCCAACACGAGATTGTTACTCGGCTATTCGGCTGACGTTCCGAAGTCTTCGACTTCATCAGAGCCGATGATCTGAGTCGGTGGCCCACAATTGTTCGTCTTCTCGATGTGGCATCCTTGTCGTCGTATCGAGAGGAATCTTCTTCATTGAAGTATGCCTCGAACGAAACAACCTCACCCTGCAGCACTCTTTTATCCAGGACGATTGATGTTGACATGACTACCTTTTGGCGATATTTTGTTTTTCAACGGATGACCCATCCTGCAACAATGGGTAAAGTGAACAGTTGTAAATAGAAGTGCTCTTTACTGAGAGTAGATAAAAATGGTTAAAAATTCTTCTCCAGCCATATAACTCATTTTGTTTTTCACCATGTCTTCAATGAATGGGTGATCTCATTGTATTTCGACTGCGGCTGTCAACTCGCCTACTACATTTGATCGACGAAGGGATCGGAAACTGGCAGAAATGCCGAACAGTAATTTGGAACAGCCTCCGAAAATGACGGTTGGATTCTCGATGGACATCAAATCATAATGAAAAAAAAGGGCTTGAATGTGATCAATCCCTTAGAGAAGCTCCATGCATCCATCTCCATTCGCAGCACAGCAGAGGTGGTCGAATGTATATTTAGGCTACTTACTGACTTACAGCGCCTCACCGATGTACCAAGTCGGTGCTACTATCCTTCCACAGAAGACTGGTACCAGTTTTTCGATTCTGGACGAGTGAAGGGCCAGATTCGCCTTACACTTGGAATCGAATTATTGACTATGAGTGTATTGCAGAGCACGTTTATCCACTGCACTAGACCTCTGAGGATCCACCGTGCATTCAACTTCATTAAGCATCGTTTGTGGTGATTGAATGCAGATCTAGCCTATACAACGATTCGTGGTGGCCCACCGATGTGTCGGGCCAGTGGTACTATCTTCGCAAACTAGTCTGGTACCAATTTGTCGACTCCAGAGAGATGGAAGCCTTGGTGAGCCTTGGGGGCAAGGATTGACCTCAGCTGCATTGCAGGCGTCTCTAACCACTACTCTACGCATGCCTCTTCCGGTCGACTATGTTCATAAAATTTCTGATAGGTAGGATTTAGATACAGTTACCTGTAGATAGAGCCGTTTGTGTGTGAAATTCGTCTCATACGAGCTAGTTGTTAGAAAAAAGGCGTTGATAGGAGGATTTATAGAATAGTGGAAAGCTGCAAATGAATATATTTTAACATCAACAAACTCTAGCCGAAATTGTTTCTGAGATTTCGACCAAAAGTAATCGTTTGTAAAACAGAAATCCTTCTAAAGCCAACTCAAATAATAGTTTCCGCCTATTTATAAATCAAGTAATCGAGGAACAGAATCCTATGGCATTTAGGTCGTTAGTTGTTTAGAACTATGTTATTCATTATCTGGTTCGGTGTATAAGCCTTCGTTCGGGCCAGTCGACTATTGATCACAATCACTGCCGTTCAAGAGAAGTCTTAGTCGCAAAGCAGGAGACCTCCCAACGATTCATGGGGCTGGCAAGTGCTTTTGGTAAAGACCAGGGAACATATTAGTACGACTACCTAATGACAATGAGAATAAGGGTACACATATCCTCAAGAAGCACGTAGTCACGTTTGCAAGTCAACGAAATGATTGAAAGGACTGCTGAGGCACAAACGTCATATAAGGATTGGTCATCTAAGTAGGTAAGCGGACACTTTCTCTCTACGATGCATAACTTTTTATTTAGTGCCTTTTCATAGAAGGGTATTATGTGAATTGCAACTGCAATGGTGCTGAGATATTTGCAAAACTTGGACCTTGAGTCTAGAATCGAACCCGTGCTTACCTTTTCCGGGGGCTCTCGTGTCACCCACTTCACCACTGAAGCCCGTGCTTTGCCTTTCTCTCATCCAGTTTTTTATTCTAACGGCGCCATAATACGCAGTAAATAAAAAATTATACGTTGTTATTTTGACTGGAGCCTCAGCTTAACTGGGTTCAATGCTGATTCGTGATTCCCAGAACATTCTCGTTGACGAGTGATTGCTGATGGCATCGTTAGGGCAAAAAAAAACTCGCTGGGAGAGAGGCAAAGCAAAGGCCACACTGGTGCAGTGGGCCGCTTTCTATTTATTTCAACAATACTTAATTTTTGCTTTAAACAACCGTATAAACTCGTGATGTGTTGATTCCAGCATTTCTTGCAATCGATTCGTTTCTACACATGCATCATCCACAAAGTCTTTGGACTTTTCGTGTGTGGGTTCGCCTGCTGTTTGACGATTGTCGTCTTCCTTATAAGTGTCGTTGAATCGATTATCGAGTCTAGTTCGATTCTTCCTGGAGCATTGAGATAGCCTGGCGAAAGGGTCCTCATTTGAATTTCAGGCAGTGAGACAAGTCTGGCACCATACTGACACCGAAGGGATTTCAGGCTTGCTGGGCTCAAGGCGAGGTCGAGCCAGCACCGCATTCGTAGGGATATCGCTTTCATTGCGCTATCCGCCTCCTTAAATAATATACAAGTTTTAAAGTCCGTATACAGTAATCCGGCAGTTTTCGGTAATTTCCTTGTTCCATTGGTTCGGAAAACAAGAAAACTTTCTAAATCTCGAATATGAAACCTAGTTTTCGGTACGAGCTTATCGCGATGAGACGCTACTAATGATGCCGTTGAGAGCATTATTAGATTATTAGCGTGTGCAACGATTCCATTGTTGACTTGGGTATGGAGAGCGATGAAGGGAATTAGCAAGTGGATGGGCCTTATTACGAAAATCGATTGCCGTTTTTTCCCTCGTCGTCTTCAATAGACTCGCAAAGATTCGTTTCTCATTCTCACAATGGTGCTGACTGAGTATTGACGGCCCCTTCAGATAGTGGAGCATGGGAGCCACCAACACATTTCCTGGAATCAGCGCCTAATGGTTCCGTTCCGTCCAGAAGAAATCACAGCGGAAGTTCAGCATCGTTTAGGATAACAAGATTTCTGTTGCTATGTAACGACTTACACACGCGATAAACTCCAAATTCAGTTGCAAACTAATAAACACGAATGAGAATATCCATAAAAAACAGAAAACTTCTGGATTGTCAGAGAAGCAGAAGTCGTACTTGAAGAACAGCGCAACCTCTAGTACCGCCAATACCTATATATTTTCTCAGTGTGCGTGAATTCCTAGTCATCTTTCCTAGGAAAACTACCTGCTCATCGATGTAAAAATGATTATATGATAGAAGAAAGAAGTGGTTGGAACAACAACGAAGTTTGTTGCAATAGAAGAGCAAGTGTTGTAGATCAACAAAGCGTGCATCCTTTCTCGGATGAAGAAGATTCCAGAAAAGAGACTTCTAAGCAACTACAACCTCAACGTTCTACCGCTTATGAATAGTTCCCTATCCTTTTCAGCATGGAAACTACATTCTTTAAAATTCTCATCTACTCTTAGACATAATTGAGATCGCCTATGTTAATGTACTCACGAAGAGGATTTGTGGTTAGCGGAACATGTAAAGAAGGGAAGCTACTTCGCACCCTTATAGAATGAACATGTTCTAGAAAGTCCGCTACTTCTCAGAATACTCTTTGAGTATCACCAACTTTAGGAATTAGGTACTTAGTTGTCTCGAGAATAAAACTGCAATTGGAGTATCCGAGTAAACGTGGCCGTTTTCATGACGATAAAAAATAAGGTAAATACCGCACCTGCGTCACAAGTTTATGAGTTTACAAGGTATTTAGGACTTTAAGATTACTCATTAGATTTTATTGGATTTAAGATTTCTGTCGCTCGTTTGTGTTTCCATACGTTGTTTTTACATGGGCGTAGAGAAGCAGGAGCACATTCTGGATAGGCGGGACGTGAATGGAAATAATTTTCGACTCGCATATCCTTGGCTGAGCAGTACGATGTGCAAATCGAGAACGTTTCCATAACAACAGGTTTCTTGAGACGTTATAGAACTGCAGAATTGTTATTATCGGATGTTTCGCGTCGAGTTAATCCGGCCATTCACGAGTACTTCACAGCGTCACCGCTTTCGATCAATTCGTCTTCATGCATCTCTCGTTTCAGAGGCAATTATTTCCATAATTAAATACGCCTACACTCATTTATAAATCAGTTTCCACCCTCAAGCCCAAGATGCTGCAGAACTTTTTTGATTTCTCATTTGAGAGTCACAGGACGGCAACGTAGAAGCTAGACCTATCTAGTGTCATTTACATTGAAGAGTCATGAGTGGCCATTCAGACCGAAATCACTTGTTACCTTTTCGAAACGAATTCCATAGCTGAATGAAGAAACATATGTGTGAGACCTCTGACTATAATATATATGGAATATATGGAAAGCCTACTAAAATGGCTACGCTATGGTCTAATTGAATTGGGCCCCATCAACTAGCAGCATTTGCGTAGACGATGAATAATTGAGTTCGAAAACTTACAAACAACGGATATTCGACAGAAAGATAAGCAGCTCTTTATAAACAGTTGTGAATTGTTCGAGTTTTAAGCGTTCTGACGAGCAATCGACTTCAGCCACTACCAAAACGCATCGAGATGCAGAAGTTTGAAACGACGGCGGCGGCTGCCAGTCGACCTATGTTTGCCCTTTTCCTCCTTCATTCCGGAAATGGTCGACGGCAAACTCATTTTGCAGCAGAATCTAATCCTATTGTCGAGAATACGTACGCCATTTTCTAAATTTTACTGCAGTTATAAAAGTGGTTCGGATTCGGACAGGTAGACTATTTCGTGGATGAAGACAGCTACATCGTTACCTTTTTCTAGAAGCTTTTTTGTAAATAGGCGTCGAGAAGCCAGCAAAAATTTAGGCGCCATTCATAACAAATAAATGGGATATTAATCACCCGTAACAATTGTTGGTTATTCCTAAAAAATTACCACTACCTACCACACTTAATAGTGCGTTTGCAATCACAGACGTCAGAATTACCAGTGGCCCTAAATCACTAGTAATAGTGAGGCTTCAAGGAAAGCTCATTCATGGCACCCCTCCTTCCAGTCGGCCAAGTCACTAAAACTAAAGACTGTTGGGTGAATGAGCCACCAAAACCTTGGAAAGGATGAAAATGACTGATAGTTAGATAAAAAGCCCTGGATGGTTAAGTCTTGATATTTTTTGAAAGGTTTGAAGGTAGGCTAGGAAAGGCAGCAGCTTGAGGAGATTGATGCTCTTAGAGGATGAGAAAATGTTCTGAGCTATCTTGATCTCAAAAACTTCCGAATACTCAAAAATGATAACGATCAGTATTCGGGTCGAAACTCTTTAATGATACTAATTGGAGAATTTTTTGAGACCTTTTAAAAACCATGTAAAGGAGTACTAAGAAGCTGAGAAGTGTTTCGGTTGGGGTAGCGCTGATGGACCTATTCTTCAGTTGAGGTGCGGGAGCTTAATAATTTTATTCTTTACCGAAAGAATAAGTTGGTATAGATACTTCATGTGATCAACAATTCTAGTCAATTTCGCTTAACAACAAAAAAAAAGCCACTTTAAACAAACATGACAGTGGTTTAGGACCAGAAATATGGATGAATAACAAAGAAGATGGAGGCCGATTGAGAAGGGTGTCAAGGGTGCGTGGTGTGATAGTCGTAAGAACGCCGAACCCAGGCGCCCGTCATAGAACCTCCCAATGGGATTGGATTTTGGTGGTTTGGTGATGTGTTACTGGCTTTTCCACAAAAACCGAGTCGAAATAGCGCATAGGAAAAATGAACAAGTTCGGAGCCTCATAAGGTCATTTAAATCTTCGTGAATAACGCAATAAGAAGATCTTAGGTTACAAGGCTACAGTATTTTTCACACCAATAAGGAAACATCGTCTTCATTCTTTTTTACACTGGAACGAAGCGAGAACGAGGATGTAAGTTGAGCCAAAGTTCCCTATCCATCGCCTTAGCATTCATCTAGACGATGGCATGAGCAAAACAAGTATCAGCCGTAGAAAACAAGCGTTGAAGACGGCAATCAAGTTCTCAAAATGGAACGGGACAATAAGAAAATTGAAAGTATCTACGAAATTTGAAAGAAGGTTGCATTCAAATCTTAAAAAAACCACTCAACGCACAAGTTTTTGACGGATCTTCTCCCGATTTCTGCAGAAAACAAGTAGTTCAGCGAACTTCTTAATAACCTTTGTCAGGCAAGCAAAATAGGAAGCGATTCCTAACTGACCGTGCGCCAATCGCAGCGCCAGCAGCTGTAGCAGTAGAGGCACGCAGTTGGACGCTCTCCGTCGTCGGTTCGTCATGGTTCCGCGTCGAGGAGGGATCAGTGAGTATTGGCCGGCATCGTGCGAACGTTGACGGAATGCGGCAGGACTGGAGAGTTCTAGCTGACCTCCACAAAGTCGTCGTGCATGCCACTTGTGCTGACCGACGTCGGCTTGCCCCGCCTATCGATTTCGGCACATTTTCACTAGCGTCCCATACTGCCTTCTCAGTCCCTATCACGCCCCTCTGGCATGTTTTTGCGTTTGGTGGTACTATGAATTTCTTTTTTACTTGTTGAAAAATATCTAGGAAAAATACGCAATATGTTCGGTTTGCACGGAGGGGAAAGTTCATTGGTCGATCTAGTATACTAATCCATTCAAGGATGAATTTGAAGGATTGAAGTCAAAAACAGATGCTCAAGATGTGATGACGGCAGGGCGTTCAGGATGTTGGTGTTAAAATATTACTGAAACGAGAACTCAGTGCTACAGAAATCCTGTCTACCTTTTCTGTCAAGTGTAACTCGTTCAGAAACAAATCAAAATTCAATTAGTTGGATCAGTCAGCCTGCCTAATCTCTCAAACAGCCTATTCCATTCCAACCTGAGTAATCAGTTGTAAGTGGAATCGAGCGTATGACAATTAACTATTTGCCTGTGAAGGCAACAATATGGTGTTGTCATTTGTTGCAAAATGTCTGGAAACCCGTGAATGATGTGCTGACTGATGACATTGTCTCAGTGGGTAATTAGAACCGAATTTCCTTTCCATATTACACATCAGTAGAAGATCACGAAGTCTTCGAAAATCTAGTGTGGGTACGACGGACGCTTGAATTCATGACACTTTGGCTAAGTCGCTCCACAGCAAGAGTATTTAATAATTTGTTCTTGTTGACGAAGTTCTATGAAAAGTAGGTCTTTTATGCTATTAAGTTCTTCTCAGCCCGTTAAACGGCGAGATATTTTAAAATCATTCAAAAATACGTGAAATCCATATAAAAAGCAGCAAAGGATTAGAACACATTGTAATTCTATTCAAGCGCAAACAGTTGGCTGAAAATCAGATTTGTTGCTTCGCGTTACTTCACGTGGCGTTCATAACGTCTCCCTGGGCATGGTGGGTAGTAAATCCACGACAACGGTAAACGAGAAATAAAAACGTTGGCATCGATTACTGTTCGTCCCTAAGGGACTGCTGTATTAATGTTGATTAGGATGACTAGATTTAGATTCGGCTCCATTAAGCATCATAGAGGTGAATGAATGCACATATGGCTCATGGCATGACTGGCCGGAATCTAATCTAGTTTGCCAAGTAACTGTTTTTATCCTTATATACATGTCTGGAACATGTCTTCTGGTCCCAGAAGGAGGGGATGCGACCCTGGTTTGGCTGGGATGCGCGATCGAGGTAGGGACCAATGGGTGTTTGGCAAGGCATCTCTAGCTACTGCGCTACACGCGTTCTATGACGATGGTAATGTGGAAAATTAATGTAATAACCAACAATTAAATCTTTTCACTCCTTCGATTTTTCCTCAAAATTTTTTTCTTCTTTCCTACTATTATAGTTGCAGCTTAATCGACGATCGGTGACTAGGCGCAGTAGTATACACTAATATTTGTCCTTAACGTGCGCTGCTGAGTTTGGTGGTGACCTTATGGTCCCCAGCTCTCATTCAAACCAGTGGATGCTTTATTATTTCACACATACTAGTACTATACGAATATACTAATAGGGGCATCTACAGAAAACGAAGTGAACAGAAGTAATTTAGAAGACTATCTACTATGCTATTATTTTTGGCAAAATGCAAGCCACCTAGTCCAAGGAAATCCTCAAATTTTCCGAACAAAGTGGATCTCATTGCGATTCTGATTGAGTGGTCCGCAAAATATTTTTGCCTCCGTCATTCCGAAACTTGACGGTTTATTTCTAGATAAAGTGTTCCATCGTTATATTCACATTGTAAGCCACCTTAAAGAAAACACTTTTCCGTGCATCATTGCGGACGTTTTTGTTTCTGTACCAATCCTAGTTAGGCTATCTAAAAAATGTTGTAAGGGAAAAGCATGAAACTCCAAGAGCAGAAACAGGAGTTGAACTTGACTAGACAAACATTGAGTATACGGTGCATTGCACTTTGCAAAAGTTTCGCGAAGCAACTGGGAGCGTTGATGATGAAAGGTACCCACACAATTATCAATGACGATACTTTAAAAGTGCTAGTTGAAGCTGATCCAGCATAGGGGTTGAATGCTTGCAGAATAACTGACCATCGGTAAAGCAACGGTTTTGAAACATCTGAACCGAGCTGGAAGTTCAGAAGAACTCGAGAAACTAAGCTCTGAGTGAGATGAAGAAAACGAAGAAGCAGTCGTTACGGAATTTGTTCATAGCTTTCTCTGTGTTTTGAAAACAGCCTGTTTCTTGATTGCATTGTCACGAGCACTGTAAATGAGATCATCACGACGATCGGATACCTCATTCAACTCGAGGTTGGATAAAGTGGAAGCACTGAAACACATCCTTTTCTCGTAATCGAATTTGAATCAAAAGAAGGTGCTGGTTTTTCGCGTTCAGTAGATTTAGCCAGAAGCACTATAGTTGCTTAAGTCCTAGTGAATTGATTAGCAAAGCATCAATAAACTATTTTCAGTCAAATAAATGTATCAAGAACTTGAAACTCTGCCGTCGCAACTGATCACTCGGAAGTGAGAGATTCTGTTTCATCCTTCACCACACTTCTCATAACTAACATTTCACAGACCGGGTGAACCAGATGACGTCAAAACTCTGCCTGGTCCCGCGTACTCTTCAGACTTCCCTCTAATCCACTTTCACACATCTTAAAAACATTTTGCTAGAAATCCACCGCAGCCAAGCCGGTTATGGAAAATTCCCTCAGCTCTGCAGATGCTTGCATTGTTCCGTGGCAGAACAAATAATCTTGGCCACCTAGATGATTTTTATTCTGAAAAATTAAATTTACTACGAATTAGGATATGCGTATTTGAGCATGGAACTTAAAGACGGGGATAATTTTCCAAATAAGCAAGTATTTCGCATGAATTGCAACTATTACTCAGCCCAGCTCAGCTCAACTAATATTAATCCGGACTCTTCGCGAAAGAAAACAGCTGATTGCCGGATAAAATACAAATGGGAAACAATAGCGGATGTAATGTAGGAAGTGGAGGCGAAGTGACAAAGCAGTGACAACTTAACACATAACGCTAATTTCTCGACAACTGGTGTATCTGAGGAGTTGGGATGTTCACAGACTTATATAAAGGACTACATTCTATCACCTCGGTTTATATAATTATTACAGTATATTTTTTCAATATTTCTAGTGGTTGGTGCTAACCAGGGTTCCTGTCGTTCTAGGGTTCACAAATTGCTACAACCCTTGTATGGAGAAAGATCAGCATAGGCAAGCAACTACTTGTGATGAAGATTAGGCAACTTTCTGGTTCGCCTATCCCTGTTTTCCAGGGCCATTGACTTGGTCAGCGTTAAACGACGATCACGACGAAGGCGAACATCGTCAAGCAGCCGAACATACATGCGAATTCGATGTGGTCGGTGCATTCAAAGAAATGATCCGTGGGAAGTGCTGGGATCTGAACAATACGCGATTTCGCATCATATAAATATAAGAACTAGTGGATAAATTTTTTTGATGTCAAATTTGCTTAGAGTTGACATTGTCGATGGACTATAAAGGAAATGTAAGCTCACAGTGTTTAGCTTTCATTGTGGCATAGTATTATATGAAATACAACCACAATAATGCTGAAATAGTAGGAAAACAGGAAACCCCAGATGAGCTTCAATCCCACGACTACCCTTCCCCAGGGAACACGTGTTATCCACTCGGAAAACCGATACACTTGCTCAGCTTATTTACCGGACAGGGAAAGAAATTAGGCGGTAAATAAATGTTAAACATTGTGAGATCGGCCACATCCCCACGTTAACTGGGTTCAATGCCGATTTGTGCCCCTCAGATCATTCCTGTCGATCGGTGGTTCCTGATGATATCGCTACAGTGAAAAACTGGTTGAGAGAAAAGCAAAATGAAGGCATCGATAGTGCAATCGGTAACACGTGAGCATCGGAAAGAGTAATCAAGGGTTCGAAGCCTAACTTAGTTCACCAGTTTTACTCATATCTCACTATCATTGTGAAAATGTTAGCTTTTTAGGACCTCCAACGTAAGCGCAGCAAATGCAAAGTTTTACTTTAATGAAACAAGAAAACTTTCATCTTCTTGGCAAAAATTTGAAGACAAGAATTTTTTCTCCTACAGTTTCATAAAATTCGTTATTAGGTAAGATATGAAGGCTTAGGTTTTCCAGCGATCGGTACTTTCCGAGCGGATTTAAATCAACGCATGTCGGCCGTTTTCTGTTAAAGATAAACTCGTCTTTTCAGTGCTCATACAACCTCCACTTTTGTAAAAAAAATGGTAAACACATATTCGACCTGGATGCACGAAATAGCTTCTGTTCAGTCCCATTCATTCTATTTAAAGTTAAGTCGACAAATTTGGAACAGTGCTGGAAGAATTCCTTCTTAAAGTGGATCTTTAATCGAAAACTTGCCGTCTTTTGAGGATATATTCCGAATACGAAATGAACAATGATCAAACCTGATTGCGTACAGGTGGATATGATGCTGTTCACCAGCTTACTGTCGGTTGCTGCGCCTTGTGCGCCTACATAGGAAATCTTAAAAGATAGATTTTGTTTGGGTGCATACAGAGCAGTGGTTAGAGGCGAACTGCAGTACACACACAGTCTTTGGTTCTATTCCGCGATAAGTTTCAAATAGCCTTCCACTCTCTACGGTCAGAAAAATGATACCAGACTTGTCTGAGAATACAGCTGCATTCACTCGATGCATCGACTGACCACCGCAAGTCATTGTTTCGACCAGCTATCCATTCAGTCACCCCTAGCAATGCTTAGTGAACAAGCGCATTCCTCAAGGACTGGTCAACACCGAGGGCTTGATCCTTCGTCGTTCAAATTTCGCTTTCAGTTTTTGCAGGAATTTGCATCCTCAATGCATTTAAAGTTTAAAAAGAAACGAAAGCGATAGAGCAAAGTTTTTTTATAAGTTCTCTAAGCCTTTCGGTTCTGAAGTCATCTAACGGTCGAAGAATTGTGGGCACTTACCGAAAAACTTAACTTGACACGTAAACTTAACACATTCGAAAAGTTAATATCAATAGTGATTAAATGAGTCGTCGAAAGACGGACGAGATTAATTAATGTTGTAGAAAATACCAAAAGGTGAAGACGTCATTAAGGGCGACTATCTACGACATGAACAGATATATTTTCGTATTTACCAGCTGTGGACTTATGTATCGCAGTGGTCAAAAATGTCCTGCAATGCAACAACATCTTATTGCGGCTAACGTTTCGGAGCAGCAATGGACCGAGACGGTCGTCCACAACGTTCATCGTATAATCTGAGCCTTTTTGGTAGTATGGAATTGTGAAGATAATTCATTCGAGCGGACGAGCGGTTTTCACACCAGTGGATTGGACTCTATAAGACCAAGAAGAACACATCGGAAGAATGCGCTGCATGATCGGCTCGAATCAATCCGGCTCTTAAAAAGACGAAGACTTAGAAACGTTAGCCGACTAAAGTTTTATGACAAATTAACGTTAGCTTAACAAACAAAAAAGATATTTGCTATTTATGCGGACGATACATAAAAGTCGGTTTTAAAAACACAGGCAGTCGTTTATTTGATCCTGTGCAGCGAGCAAGCCAAGCCATTAATCCTTAAGGGTCTCTAAATTAGTGCTAGACTTCTCTCGAGGGATAAAAACATTGACTTAATAAATTGGTGAGCCCTCGCAATTCTTTGTACATGCTAAATATGCAGCATTCAATCACCTCTACGATGCTACAAACGGAGTAGAATGGATAACGCCTCCGGACAGCAGGAGTCTGCGGTGGGGATCGAACGCGCTATTGTCCTTTCCGGGGAGTAACGCGTTCACCACCACAATTCGCCGCCAAACGCTGGTTCAAGGCCGATTTGTGCTTCCCAGATTAATACCGTTTGACAGGTGATTGCTAATAGCACTGGCACATAGAAAACTAGCTGAGAGAAAGGCGAAACGGAGGAGCCGTATGGTGTGGTGGTGAACGGGTTAGCTCCCGGGAAGGGTAATGGCTTCTTTAATCCACACTGCAGACACCTGCAGCCCACAGTTTTGCAAATATCTCAACATCATTGTGGTTGTATCTCACACTGCCGTGAAAAAATGTGGCAGGCAGTAAATAAAGAATGTAAGAAATGTAAAGAATAAGGAAACGTAAACTCTGTGCGGTTGATCTCCACGTGACATATTCAGTGGAAGACTCATAGGAAGCGGTGAGTATGCGATGAAGCCATTCTGTGCTCATTGTGATTGAAATCTTGGTTTAGCGTTTTCTCTGTTCGGTTATGAAGGTGTTTGGCCAGGTAGATTGCTGTCAACTTGACCTTTCCATGCTCTGAGGAAGGCGAAGCCCGCCGAAACGTCAGCTTGTGCATAAATTAAGAATAAAGTAACAAGTCGTGTTTGCTCAACAAGAATATAACGTAAATAAAGAGTTAGGGGCTATTTTACTCAGCTATTCAGTTAAATATTTGGATAATTTATTAAAATTTCTAGACGGAGAATTAAAAACCTGTTTAAATTTTAAGCGAAATGGATTCAGTCATCTTGCACATTGATATAGATCCTCGAATAGTCGTGATCTTAACACCGACAAAACGGATAAATTCAATTATTCGTTGAATTAAGTCTATCAAAATGTTTCCACAAATGGCATTCATTATTTAAAAGGGATATGATTCGCAGTAGTGCTGAAGTGTCGACCATATCGGTTCGGATTAGCACGGGCAAATCAGGAGGCCGGCCGGAGGCTCAGGCCATTTGTCATGACATTTACTGCATGCGTAAGCTGCATGATTTCTTTTTGTATGACATTTACTCCCTTGATAATTGAACGGCCCGTCCTCACTAGTTGTGCAGGCCCCAGCATAATCACCATTTTTCGGAGATTTGCTGGTTAAGTCACTGCGGTTCCCTGGATTCCCGAGGTCAGCCTGGCCAAAGTCTGCCCCAGGTCTTCGCCACCACAGACAGTCGCTGCCCTTCTGGATCAGAAGGAGATTTGCCAATACGCGACTAATTTAATGCCAGGGCGGTGATGGATCCTGGTAATGTTATACTCTTAGCTAGGCTTCCTGATGGAAACGCTGGACTCCTTCTCAGTTTGGGAGGTCCTGCCAGGGGATGAATCCCCCGTACATCGCAGTCCGAAACCCAGGAACACCTCCTAGCCACGATGAGGCGGTAAATCATTGGGAGGTGGAGGTATGACAGTTAGGCTGCAGTTATGATCATTATGATTAAGAAGATTGTAACAAACGATAAATCATCATCTTTGTTCTTCACCATCGAATGATTTACTAAATTGCAATCTCCGTAGGTGTTGGTGCTAACCTTTTGTGCTCCTTTGATGAAAATCTACTGCCGAGCACTGGCGGCTTAGCAAATATTTCGCCACTCAGCTAAGCAGCATACTTAGACGTCTGTCGAAGTTTCGTTCAAATTCCGTATAGATCATTCAAATGGAAGGATATTAAGGAATATCCACACTACTGAAGGCAAACAATGTTGAGTTTGCTGATTTCGCACGCGGCGCTCTCACGCAAATTGGTTGCGTCGATTTATCTTTGAGAAGCTTATCTCTTCAAGAACGTTCATACGCATATCCATGATCGCAGGGATTGTGTACTGCCGAAATCCACATTCCTTTCGGTCAGTTCGATCTTACCTATCTACCAGAAAAACTCTATACTCGTATCTCCAATGAAGGGCGGATAGCACAGGAAGAGCGATGCTGTTCAGTACGAGTAAGGCGCTTGTTCGACTACGTTATTGGTTCACCAAGCCATGCGCACCTGTGAGAATGGTAAATTGGCGCCAGAATTCCTTGGGATCAACCAGCTCCCTCCAAATCACAAAGCCTGGTGACTGCCAGTAATGAAGATCTAGCAACGCTCTAAAGTCGCGGCTATCCCAGGATTTCAAGAAGAACCGACTCAACGAGCACTCAACGTTCGTTAAGAAAACCAAAGAAGCTCAAGCAGCACTCGAGTTAATACGGAAAAAGCTTGAAGATCGTCGTAAATCTGATGGATGCGAGGGAACGAATTTAATGCGAGAACTGCGGGTACCCACGCAACATGTAATGTTGTGTCATGTGGAGGGAATTTTAAAAAGTGGAAACCACGTCTCAATCTGTGCTGAGATTTTTTAGGCGTATTCATTTATGCCGCATCAACAGATAACTCTACCACGGCTTCGCGACTTCATGGCTGTGGGAATGCTACGTACGTGGTTTATAAGCTGCATTCCTAGTACATCTTTACTAGACAAGTACACAAAGTCCTGAATCTTCGAAAACCTACGCACTAGTGATGCGTGCTCCAGCCGTAAAATGGTGAAAATCTGAATTCCGCGGACCGAAAGCAATGATGGATTGGAGAGAGGTGCGACTCATCCCACGAGAATTTGCGCTTTCTCAGTGCCGTGCAGATTTCAGTGTTTCGTCTGCATTTTAAAATGACCGAAGTGAGACGTCACTGAGTGCAATTTGTAAACGTTGCCCTCCCAGGATTTTTTTTAAAGTGCCAGGAATAAGATCAAAATAAAATAACAGACACGCATTTTGACGGAGAACGAAAATTCACAATGAATTCATGTTCTGATGACGTAATCACGTTTCAGAATGAGTTGACCTCTTCACTAAACAAATGAGCATTTCAAGAGCGTATATACGAGGCAGTCATGGAAGCCCTTGATAGTCAAGGAATTCCTACTCAGTACATAAAGATTCTTTGTGACCTGTACAAAAATTTCACAACCAAGACATCAGCATTCTACAACGATATTAACATTGACGTCAAAAGAGAAGTTAGGCAAGACGATACCATCTCGCCAAAATTATTTACCGCCACCCTCCAGAACCTCATGCGAACATTGGAATGGGATAATATGGGAGTGAAAATCGATGGTCGGCAGTTACACCATCTTCGCTTTGCTGATGACATCGTCCTTATAACACCAAACATTTGCCAAGCGGAGCGTGTGCTTCACGACTTTGATAAAGCCTGTGGAAAGATTGATCTTCGACTAAATCTCACTAAAACGATGTTAATGAGGAACGGATTGGTTTTGTATGCCCATTCACGCTCATCGGAACGAATACCTCCGAATGCTTCAGTAATATCTATCTAGGTCGCGAAATCAATATGATGAACGACTTAGCTCCACAGCTGAGCAGAAGAAAACGAGCGGCTTGGGGAGCTTTCAAGAGCATCGAGGATGTAATGAAGAGAACGAAGAACACCCGACTTCGTGCCCACCTTTTCGATTCAACGGTACTTCCTGCCCTAACGTACGCGTCAGAAACCTGCTCGCTGCGTAAGCAGGATGAAAAATCACTCAGCGTTATCGAACGCGCTGTCGAAAGGACGATGCTAGGAGTATCCCGTTTCACACAAGTAGGTGAAGGGATCCGAAGCTCTGACCTGCGTCAGCGATCAAAAATCAAAGATGCCGTTCTGTACGCCAAACAGTCGAAGATAGGGTGGGTCAGACGCGTAGTGCGTATGAATGACAACCGATGGACAAGAGCCGTTAGTAACTGGATTCCTCGGGATTTCAAACGCACTGCAGGAAGACCACCAACCCGATGGTCAGAGTCTCTCACGAAAAGCCTAGAAGAAGGATATGATGCTCGACGAGTCCGTAGAGCGAGCAGAACCCACTGGGCTACTCTTGCATTTGACAGGGAAAAAGAAAATTTAGTGGCGCCTGCTCGAGTCACTCGAAGATCAACGGGCCTACAGATGATACAGGTGATATATGAGGCCCCATATTTGATTGTGCGACTCAACGAATTGTTTAAGGAACTATGGTATCCACAGACCCTAACAGGCAATCGAGAAGAATCTTGTGAGAGCTACACTCCATTGATTCATTCGGTCATCATCGGTGAAATAGAAGTAGAAAGCAATGAAATTAATCAATCTCTTTGGGGTGTGCCGTAAGCCATCAATTCCTTGTACAAGCACCGCAGAGGTGGATGAATGCATATGTGGCCTATACCATGATACCCGGTGGCCTAGCAATGTATCAGGAGTGTTGTGACAGGCCGAGTACCAATTTCTCAACCTCAAATGTATGGAAAGCTTGATGATCCCAGTAGGCGGGATAGAACCCAAAGTTCATTATTTATTGCAGGAGGTCATCATTGTACCACGTACACTCTATCATCGGTAGATCCCTTTAGTCGAATACAACTAAATAATCGGACACTTCCTTTATATTTGCAATAATAGAACGCCTACCTATAAAATCTCCAGCCCATTCTAAGATCGATGTCGCTCAAAAGGTGCATTTGTAATGCGGTGCTAGCGCACCACACTGTAAAAATAAAAATCATATTGAAATTCATTCCCTTGGAGTTCATGTTATCACGACGCAGGTCGTTGTCCGTAAATCCTAGCAATGCCGGCAACCAGCTTTGCCTGGAGTTTCCTCGCTGCTTTACGTTAAAATTCACTTTCTCAGAGAGTAACTGTATAACTGGATGGCGATATTAGTTTATTGTCCACTTGTTTTTTTTTCACTTTGTGCCACACTTTTCCATAGAGATCACAACCATAAAACTGTGAAATTATCCAGACCTCAACAACTAGAACCCGAAACCTAATATCGTGTGACTACAGCATCCAATCAACGTCTGATTTTTCACCGCACGCGCAGAGAATTGGAATCAACTCATGTCAATTTATCTACCTCCCCACTCATGTAAGCCATGTATACCCTTACCACTGGCGGCAGGCACTTGATAGTCTCGGAAGAAAAACTGATTAATCACTGCTAGGCTCATATGAGACGCTGATAATACACTCCTCATCTGCTATCCTCTCGCTATCCTTCCTTATCAACACCGGTTTCTACGAAAAAAAAGTTTTCCGAAAACACTTTTTACACTTCCACAATTTTCGGTTTTCTATCAGCCTAGGTATGGACCGAACAATTCTTCATATTCTTGTTGAGCAAACACGAGGTGTTACTTCATTTCTTTGTTTGCGCAAAAGCTGACGTTTCGGCTCTGAGGAAGGCGAAATCCGCCGAAGCTTCAGCCTGTACGTAAATAAAGAAATAGAATAACACCTCGTGTTTACTAAACAAGAATAAAAGGACTTTTCCCATTATGAAGTGAAAAGAATAGCTTTCTGGTACGATGCTTGCTACTCTTAAAGGAGGCACAGCAAAAGGTTTTTAAACCTGTCAGCAAAACAAACAACCAAGAAGAAAATGAATTTGAATCAATTCCCGACGGCTGCTCCGCAACCGCCTCAGTGTAAATCAACTCGTTCTGGACTCTAAGTATTAATAGTGGCTCACATTTCTTTTAATTACCCTAAATCTATTTGATAACTTTATTGAGTAAAGTGAGTTCATGAGTTGAGCAACAACACAGAACTGGTAAGAATTATGCAGAAACTATAATGACAGAGGTACTGAAGTGGCACAAGTGGCAGCGAAAAATTATGCGATCCAAATATAGCATTGTGTCATAACTGTCGTGTATTCCAAAGGAAGGTGCTCCCAAGCGACATGAGGTAGCTAGAAACCACAACATAGAAATTTCTGCACAGCTTTACATAAGGACTCCCTCTGTGGAGGTAATGGAAGCACAACCGACGATGTGGAAGCGGAGTCGTGGAAACTCGGAGCGGTTTTACAGCGGTAAATCTCCAGGTGGCGGCCTTGAGTGGAATGTTTCATACTGGCAGCCAGATATCCACGACGGGTACTACGTCGGCGTGGTATCCACTTCCGTAAGAATAGAAATGATTTCCGTTCTTTTCGTTCTACGCTCTTTGGTGCGCATGGCAACGTGGTGATAGAAACGCGATCCTAAAAGCGCTTAATGGTTGAATAACGATAACGTGTATTCCGATATTTAAATAATTTATCTAGTCGTAATGTTTATCTAAGCCAAATCGTTAGACGGTGGTCCTACACTGAAATAACACATTAACGATGATGCCTATGTTTTGTCTACTGCCGCGTATTCTTTGATAATTAGTATAATTCAGGAGTTATTAACATATTCTCACAGAAGAGGGTTCGTTCTGTAGCGTGGCAGAAATGATTCCTTCAAAGCGCTACTTCATTTCTAAAATTGTTTACAACTCAAATTTCCAGAAATCTAGAACGAATCTTAAATACCAAATATAATAGGAATATAACTTCAATGATGCTGAGATATTTGCAAAACTCCGGACCGCAGGCGCATCCGGTGGGGAACGAACGCGCTATTGTCCTTTCCGGGGAGTGTTTTTGGGCTCCCAGATCAATCTCGCCGACGGGTGATTGCTGATGGTAAAAGATCGATAGAACTAGCTGAGAGACAGGAAAAATGAAGGACCCGAGTGGTGTGGTGGTGAACGCGCTACTCCCCGGAAAGGACAATAGATAGCGCGTTCGTTCCCCACCGGATGCGCCTGCGGTCCGGAGTTTTGCAAATATCTCAGCATCATTGAAGTTATATTTCGCAATGTATACCCTGCCGTTAAAAAGAGTAGGCAGTAAATAATAAGTTAAAATTATAATAGGAATTTTAACGCAAGCGCACTAGCTGAAGACATCTGTGACACACTGTAGTACTCTGTTGCGTCTCGCTGTACGGAATTCCACTTCCGGTTTACTTTGCTGCACTAGGCAGCATCACTGATGAAAAGAAAGCTGAGAAATATGCCCTATGATCCGCAGAAGAAAACTGCATTCTGGCCCTATAGAAAGTGACTATGAGCTAAGATTGGTTAGTGTTAAACGGCGAGCACCGTTGAGTAATATGTGAATCATGTCGTCGTCAGTGTGTTAATAGTCCATCTGAACGTCTTCATGTCATGAACGACTAGAGTGAGTTGTACATGCTTTTGACTGTTACTCATTACTGTATGAACTTTGCGAATGCACCGTAACTTGACTAAAAGGTCAACTGCAGTTTGCAACATTCTGTACCATTCCAGATTTTCAATTAAAGTACTCGAACGGGAACTTGGTTTTCTAAGCATGAAATTTTTGAAGGACCATCAGTTATGTAGTCCCGAAAACGTCCGTGAAGGCGAATAGCCTTCCAACCAATACTGTGAACTTCGAAATAACTCATCAAGGAAAAGGTGATTCGTCACACCTCTCCCTCCAGTGCTCTCAGCTCTTCAATATCGACGAATCCGACAGAGTTCGAATCGATATCATTCGATAACGCGTACAAAGTATTTGGCGACAGTTTATGGCCATCTAGTGGTTTTATCGACACCTAAATTTAATTACTTTGAAAACTACCTCCTGTATCTTTAACATTTTTCATATGAGTATTGATCGTAGTCAAAAAGGTTATTTATATTATTTATTATTAACCACCAAACTTATTTAACCAAAGAGGTTATTAAAAAGGTCAAAACTTATTTTTAAGGTAGATTTTAAGTCTGCTAGGGGTTTGACCAGGAATGACCACTTGTTAATATGGCTTTTAATAAAGCATCACTAAGCGAATTTAATTCTAGTTGTTTGCGATTCTCCTCTAAACTAATTCAATCCTAGAAACCACCTTTCTGATCTGTATATCTCTAGACGTAGATGGTTGGTAGTTGCATTCGTGGCCACTGCAGCACAACGCAAGCGGAAGAACTGCTATCAGCACTTCATTCCTAGAACGAATCTTTTTCTTGAAGCGCATACAAACATGGAAGGAGAAGAAAAGACATAGTGTACACCATAAAGCTTCATTTCTGTAACGAATCTCTTTACTTGTATCTCTAAAGGTCCATCTCGTACTTTTCTCGTCTACCTTTCAGGTTCATCTCCTCATATGCCTATTTAAGCACACTGGTTGAACAAAAATGCTATTAAGCGAAATACAACCACAAGATTACTGAGATATTTGCAAAACTCCGTACGCAGGTGTCTGTGGTGGAGAACGCGCTATTGTCCTTTCCGGGGAGTAACGCGTTCACCACCACACCATGCGGGTCCTTCGTTTCGCCTGTCTCTCAGCTAGTTCTATCGAACAGTGCCCTCAGCAATCACCCGTCAACGGGATTGATCTGGGGAGCCCACATCGGCATTGAACCTAGTTAAGCTGAGACTGTAGTTGATTTCACAACATTTGCAAATATCTCAGCAACCTTGTGGTTGTATTTCGCTTAATGTCCTGCCAAAAATTACAGATAGCAGAAGATAAAAAGTAAAACATTGGAAAATTCTATTCTTTTAAATTTCTTACAGTAGCTCCGTGGTGAACCCTAATCTTACAGGGAGTCGGGAAAATAGTTAACAAGTGGTCAACAAGCGTCATAACAATTCAGCAAATGACAAGCTATCGTATTCTCATAGCTTCGATATAACCTTCAACATTATCCTATGACAACCTAATAAAAATGAGTATTTAAAGCCAAGTAACCCACTAGTTTTCACTAGTTTTTTATAGCTTCGTCGCGGTCATAGGTGTTAAGGTGCGATGTGCAGCGGATGCTTAACGCTAGCATGGTCATTTAAACCAAGTGTTCCCATATTGTCATTTAAAAGATCTCTCCAGAAACAACAACAACGTGCAGGTAAATGACAGTAGTGTACCAATCAATTATTCAAGTAAAAGATAAAGGATAAAGCTCTTGGCGCTGATCAATCCGTGAGGCATGTGCCACGTATTCGACTTCATTAAGTATCGTTAAAGGTGATTGAATGCATATTTGGCCTTTACAATGACTCGCGGTGGCCTACCGATGTATCGAGCCAGTGCTGCTATCCTTCCAGATAAGTCTGGTACCAAATTGCCGACCTCGGAGGGATGGAAAGTTTGGTAAGCCTTGAGCACGGCGATCGATTCTAGGTATATTGCAAGGCGCTCCCGACCACTGTGCTATACAAACCTCTCTAGTATTCAAGTATGCCTTAAAACCATTAAGCCTCGGTAAGAATAACCAATATAGAGCTAGTCTTCTGTATGGATGAAAATTGACCAACACTCGTTATATAAGAGGGCTCCAGGGAGTTAAGTTCGCTTTCGATAGGTGCTTCCTTCACTGGATTCGATTTGGCGCGACTACGAACACTCACGTCTCGACGAGGACCTTGGGACCATCGACCGGGGTTAACGCTGCACTGAAGAAGAAGGCGCGGAAGCGTTAGCCGAATGAGTTTCTATATTGACCTCGTGCCAGCTCAATGATATAGAGCATTAGTCAAGCACAATTTATTTCATTATGTATCATAGTGATATGTCGAAGACGAACGTACCGATTATCTTCTTCGCTAACACACTGCATACCAGGAAGGACAGATTCCTGTAGGGTGGAACGAAGTGATAGTGGAATTTATTTCGGAATGGAGAAGCAAGAGATCGCGTTCGAAATGGAGAGCGCCGACCTGAAGTGATGATATGACTCGCCGACCGGAAGTTACTATCAGCCCTTATCGAAAGGTCAAGTGACGGCGACACCTTGACAACTTTTTCTGAACGATCTGAACTCCTCAGAGAGGGTGCTTTTGTTAAACTAGTGCTAGAATCTTAAACATAATACTCATTAATGAGATATGAACAATGCAAACGATAGGCGCAGCAGGTTCAGAACGAATACTCTGAAATTACGAACTCTGAGCTCCTTTTTCAATTCTCAAGCAGCATGAACTTGAAGAACACCGAGAACGGAGGAAAAAAGAAAAGGAAAAGTTTCTGATGCCTTTGTCAAAGATGCTTGAATGGCCTCAAATTCGAGTTGTTGTGACTTTCATCGGTTGAATGTGCGAAAAAAAAGTTCAAACTGTTCAGACACGAATGAAAACGCATGGATGAAAGCAAACGAATAGTAAGGATATGAATGTCGTCCTTCAAGCGTTACATTAACTTCAGGGATAAAGCGTTTGAAATTGGAGAACGCTCAAGGACGTTAACGGGAATATCAAGCGAACTCTAGACACATAAGCGTGCTAAACACCCTCGCTATGGACAGAGTTCTTGGGAAATGAAAATACCTTGAGGGAAAAAAGCAGCAATGAACTGAAAATGGAAGAGAAGAGCGGATCGAGGTTAGTACAGAGATATCCACTCTCATAAGAGTTGGTGATTTAACGGCGAACGGTGAGGAAAAGAAATCAGATGCGTAAAAAAAAGTTGAACAATACGAGAGCAAAAAAAAGTGGAGAAAACTATTCTCATTCACGTCGATATGGATTGATTTCCTTCCGCTCCTCACATCTCTTTGGAATATTGAATGGAAATATCTGGATTTCAAAACAAATTTTCGTCTTCTCGCCTCAAAACATAGAGCAACATAACAGTGGGAATAAACCAAAGCAAAGGAAAAGACTTGGTGAAAAAAAAACGTTTGGGATCTATAGAACAGCGTAAAGACAGACCGTTAGAACAAGCTGATTTTTTCCGACCGATGAAAGAACCTACGCAACACTTTCATCGTCATCGGCGCAGCAAAGAAAATGTGTCTTCGCTATGTTTGAAATGAATTGTCATTTCCTGAGATAAGTCAGACTAATGGAACGGATAATGTGGAAAAGAGCTACTGAGTCATAAGCGATCGGCTCCGGCTCTCTTGTTGGCGACCAAGCTGGCACAATCTCCCTTAGTTGTTACGAAGGATTACGAAGAGACCTATCATCATTTTTTTCGTTGGAGTCAACAGAAAAGGCGGCAATGATATGAATGTCCATTCGATATCAGCCATATGAGCGATGACAATAGAGTGATAGGCCAAGCGAAAAACTCACAGAGAGGGGGAAATTGTCGAATTCATGCAAGAAATGACCAATTCATGAATTTACACGGTTTTGTTGGAAATAGGGAGTTGCCTTTCGCAGGCCCTAATGGAATAGTGAAGGCCGCTGAACGCAGGGTTTTACCAGAGGTTGATTTAAGGAAAGGAACGGTTTGACTCCCGCTTTGAGAACAATTAGTGAGAATCAAAAATTTAATAAGAAATGCCTAAAACTTGACTCTTGAACGTTCTGATAAAAAAAATAAGTAGAACCAAAAGTTGTCATCGCGGTTCATATGGAAGCAAGTGAAAGTTGTTTAAGTAAACGAAGCGAAATCAATGTGACCACATCAACGACTTCCCTCACTCCTCGTCAAGCTTTTGTTGGCATCATGGAAATTTAACTCGCACATTATGTATCATTTTCTTCGGAGGTTTCCAATTGTGAAGCATCAGTTACGCTATCAGGAAAGAACTACCCTACCAATACTTCTACCACTTAAGGAGTAGAACTCTTGGACTGTCATCTTGATGGCCCTACGCGAATCATTGATCCCATCTTTCTCATGACATCGCAATTTTCATCGTTTCTCATCATCCTTCTTTTATTTTAGTAACTTCAGCTGGCTTTAATATAAAGCTACCGGAAAAATCACGTTAAGTGAACCCGTTGACTGATGTCACAATGAACTGGAGAGAAAGCAGAATAATAGAGCACCTCCGTGTTTGTTGAAAAAGCCTCTAGCCAATGGATAGGAATAGATCTCCGTGTTCAATTATTCGATTAAGAAATATTTTTAAAGCTACCATGCGTTTTAGGGAGCTGAAACTCCAAAAACATATTAACTTAAACGCATCATGTAGTAGTAGTAGTAGGTTCATGTAGTACCTGCAAGTACTTTCTGCAATCGTTCCAGCTCGTTACCAGAATTTGAGAGAGAGTTCTCATGATTTACGAACACAGGATTCCTATGATTTGATCTTAAATGCGTCTGTGAAGAAATCTCACGATTACTTCCCCTATTTCGTCATTGTGTTCTCCGTCTCTGTAGAGAACATTGAAATGTGGAACATCGTGAAGTCGTAGAGATGAGTTCAGAAGGACAGTTCCCTCTCCACTGCATCCGAGCAGTCCTACCGGTTTTCTCTGTTACTCTTCTTAGTGCACTCCTTTTCTTACCCGTGAAAAATGTCATAGTCGTGTCGTAATATAGGAAAGCACATTAAAGATGTGCCAAAAGTTGTGTTCCCAGGTCCGTACATATTTACGACTCGGATGGAGGGGCAGACTTGGTGAGCATGGGCCCAGGTTCGAAACACAAGAATAAGTTATCTCTAATCACTGCTCTCCTGCTGTGATCGTATATTTTCTCAACGGACATTGGGCAAGTTACTAACAGATATTCTCACACAGCCACTCAACGTCAAGCAGCATTCGTTTCTCTTTATCGATAGTGAATTATGACACTTTGTGGAGATAAAAACAAAGAAATCGAGAAGTGAGCAAGCCTCGGAACCTCAGTTGGGCGTCGAACCCTTCATAGCTTTTTCGGGGGTTGGGGCTCATGGGTTGTTCACTACACTAACCGAGGCCCTTGGTTTGCCTTTCTCACAGCCATCCTTAGTCAGCTTTCTCTTTTTCACTTTAGCGGTGCAATTAGCGACCAACCTTAAGCGGAAGTGGCGTAAGGAGCACAAATCAGCATTGAACCCAGTGATTGCTTATAACATCACTAGAGCAAAAACCTGGCTGAGAGAAAGGTAAAGTAGAGGCCTTGGTTAGTGGGGTGGATAGCACGTGAGCACAAGGAAAAGGTTATCGCGGGTTCGAAGCGCAGCTAAGGTTCCCATACTTCACCCACCTTGTGGTTGTATTTCACAGAATATTCTGTCATAAAAAAAGAGATAGGCAGTAAATAAGAGTAAAACACTGTGTAAAGAGAATGGTTGAAAGGGCTTCAGGACATTTCCATTCCCATATCTTTGCACATTTCCACCTCTTTAACATACTGTTCAAAAGGTAGCACTTAAGAAACACCTCCTTACGCATCAACTGGGGTGCTGAAACCAGCCTATAGTACTTCCCATGGTGCCCTGGTATAACGGCGATACATATATAGTTTGCTGTACTGCCGCAGATGTAAAAACTGCCATATAGTTCAAATTTCCTCCCAATCTCACCGACTTTTATTTTGAGCCTTGCAGAATCGCCCAGGATAAAAAGATAAGTCAGATATTTCCAAACAGGAGGCCCAGCTAGGAATAAGCGTCTGTAGCCCGACGAGCCAGCAATAGAAATAGATGGGTTAGTGCAGAAGTGTGGTATTCCTCGTATCCTTCCTTTAAGTGAAGCTCACTGATAAATTTCAGGCTGCTGCAAGTACAAATACAAATAGCAAATGTGGCGCAGTGGTCGTAGGCGCTCTACAATACACGTCGGATCGATTCCCGCGTCCTTGGCCCACCAAGCCTTCCATTCTTCCGAGATCTGCATTGGTACCAGACTTGTCTGAGAGGACAGCAGCACTGGGTCGACACATCGGTAGGCCACAGCTAGTCATTGTAAAGGCCAGATATGAATTCAGTCGCCTCCAACGATGCTTACTGAAGTCGAATGCATGGCGCTTCCCTCAGAGATTGATCAACGCCGAGAGCCTCTTTTAGCTTTTTTAAAGCGCAAATGAACACTATAAAGGCTTTCTCTCGAGTTGTCTGATGATTAACGAGACTACTGATAATACGGTGATAATCCACATAATGCCATTATGACTAAGTTCGCCCTACAGCTAAACGATGACCCATGGCGCTTTAGGAACTTCGTTGATCCGTACTAGCAATGCGTTGTTTTACTTTTATATTCATTTATTAGATAGTTTCAGAATATCGTGATGTACGATAAAATTATAGTGATTTCAACGATCGACGTCCTATTATCCTCGGCACTGATCCAATAATTTTTTTATACTGTTGCTGAGCAAACACGAGGTGTTACTCTATTCCTTATTCACAGAAGAAGTTGACGTTTCGGCGAATTTCGGGCTCAAAGCTTGGAAGGTCAAGTTGTAGTGGTTGAGAGGATAGTTCCTGGGGCAAGTGTTACTATCGCGTCCGTAGATGATCGTTTTGAAACAGCAATGGAAATTATATTGGTATCGGAATAAGCGATCACTCAGCCTTTGAGAAACTCTGTTGTTATGAAAGATCCAAGGAGGACGACTGGCATGATAAGACTCAGGAAGTTTTGACCCTTTAGAGTGGCTGCAGTATGTTTCACATCAGCGTAACTGTTTTATGAATTAGAGAGCTTCCACAGTACAGTCAATCATTTCTCGGGTTAAATTGGGCACTTGCTAACATCTTGATACAGGAACAAAGCCACCGGTTATAATACGACCTTTTTCTGCTAAGTGTTCAAGCGTGAAGTACGATAGTCTACAATGGCAGGTGGTAGTTCACTCCAAGCAAAATGTTTGTGTTAGAAACACTGCTAAACTCAGGGTAAGGAACATAAGGTCTGTTGTTCTGTTGTCATTTCGGGCAGTCGTCTCTATGGGTTACCTGGTCGAACGGCATCCGTTAATGTCGGTCACTGAGATGCGAAGGAAGTAACTGCCGGAAGAGGATGAGCTTTCAGTGAAAGGGACAACAGTCTCAAGCCAAGGGTTTGCTTCAGTAGCCATTTGTGCAGCGGTACATAGGATGTTTCATATGGGAAGTGTTTTGGAAACCGATCTTTATAAAGGCCAAACGTTCTTAGGAAACTTTTTATTGTTTAGCTAGTTCTTACATTGTAGAAGTTTCTTGCTAAAGATTCGTTTTATGCAGAAATATTCGCATTGTTTACTTATTGATTCATTCGTGTCTACATTCCTTCCAGTACGTCCTTTTTGTAATCCGTAGATGGTTTTCCGTCTCTGCAAGAATGACTATGAAAATCCTGTTATCAGGTGAATGAAGAGACCATCGTCTTTATTTCTGCTAGCAAAAAGAAGTAATTCTTACATAACGACGCCAATTTTTTACGTAAATTCCGGTTCGTGTATGCTTCCTTTTTCTCTCTATTCTTTTTCATGTGATAAGAAAAGCTCTTGGCGTTGATAAATCTCTGAGAGATACACCATGCATTCAACTTCATCTAGCATCGTTTGGAGGTGAATGGATGCATATCCGGCCTTTACAATGACTCGTGGTATCCTACCTATGTGTCGAGCCAGTGCTGCTTTCCCTCCAGGCAAATCTGGTACCAATTTCCCGACCCCGGAAGGGTGGAAGGCTTGGTGAGCCTGGGACGCGGGGATCGATCCCATGTGTATTGCAGGCCGCCTCCGACCACTGCGCTTCATGCGCCTTTTTCATCTGGTACTTATGGTATTTTAGAAAGCACAGAGAATTCTTGAACACATTTTAACGCAAGAATGTTGAGAACAGCACCAGCAGAGAGTTTTTTGTTGGATCATTCTAGTTCATTATTACTGCGATATTTGACATCTTTTAAGGGAATCTAGAATTCTGAAACAATTATGTTTTTCAAGTACCCCATCTCGGTCATCTCTATACCGTTGTGTTGGCCGATGCCGCTCACCGATGGCGACGATTGAGAGATCCGGATGGCTTACATCTCTTTGCCACAGGCACTGACGAACATGGCATAAAGGTCCTGTGAAAGTATCTCTCGCTGGAATCCTAGAGCTGGGTTTGGAATTGCGACACGTTTTTTCAGATTTTGCGCGCTGCGGAAAGAGCTGGACAAAATCCTCTGAAATTTTGCGACGACACTTCGGGAAGCTTCCGCAACCTGTTTTCAAAGTTCGATATTTTGAATACAGACTTCATTCGTACTACGGAAGTCCGTCATAAGCAGTGTGTGGAATACGTATGGGTGAGTAGATTACTGTGATTCTCATCTAACCATTACAGTTCACTTTCAGAAGCGGCTCTGTGACCAAAATGTTATCTATAAGGATACCTATTCGGGGTGGTATAGCGTTGTGGACGAGTGTTTCTTCCCTAATAACGAGGTTGAGGACTCTGCTTTGGGAAAGGTTCGAACTTCTTCCTGTTGCTTGGTGCTATTTAGAATTCCCTTAAGATATGTTGTAATTGTCCCAAATAGATCAATCCACCGAGTTATGTATCAACTTACCATAAATGATCAAAACTATTTGTACACTACTTTACATACACTTTAAAGTCATGAACCGTGAGCCAATTTAAGATTAGATTAAGACAATTTAAGATACTTGGATATTTGGACGGCCCGTATTCACTGGTTGTGCGGGCCTTAGCATAATTTCCATTTTTCGGAATTGTGCTGGTTTAGCCATTGTGGTTCCCTGGTGTCTCAAAGTCTGCCCCAGGTCTTCACCACCACAGGCAGTCGCAAACGTTGTGGATCACGGAGATTTGCTACCATACGACTAGTTTGATACCACGGCGGTGGTGAATTCTGCTATTGGTTTACTCTTAGCTGGGTTTCCTGATGGAAACGCTGTACTCTTTCACAGCTAAGGAGGCCGTGGTAAAGGTGAATCTCCGCATTGTTCATCGCAGCTCGACACCCAGGAACACCTCTCACCTACGACGAGGCGGTAAACCGTTGGGAGGAATTTAAGATAATTTCTTTATATATCGTTCTTTTATGACGTTTTAACGTGTAGGTTGTGAAGGGCACAAACACCATTGTTGAATGGATCGAAGAAGAAAACTACATGTTCCGTTTGTCCAATTATAAAAGGACAGTTGAAGATTGGCTAAAGAATTCAGGTAGGGTTCTAAATATTTCGTGTTCTTAGTGCTCGAATGAGTTTTCCAGATAGATGTATAATAAATGTTTATGGCTAACCTAACATGTTTTACGAACTTTTTGTTTATCAGACATGCATTTTTTAGATGTTATTTACCCAGAAGTTTATCTTCCATCCGCTTTGAATAGCCTTGAATTCGAAGGAGATCTATCAGTCTCACGCTGTCGAATGAGACTTCCATGGGGCATTCCAGTTCCGGGTGACCATTCTCAGACTGTGAGTTTTATAACACTTGGCTTTCTTGCATCTCTTGGTGAGTAGATGATGTATTCGATTGAGATCTATGTGTGGTTGGATTCACTTCTCAACTATCTATCCGTTGTTGGGTATCCTGCCACATTAAAAGCATGGCCACCTACGTGTCAAATTCTCGGAAAGGATATACTAAGGTAAATATTACGAGTGAAGTTACCTATTCACTTTCTAAAGTGATTAACTGCTTTTTTAAGGTTTCATGCTTTCTACTGGCCTGCGCTACTAATAGCAATGGGACTTACTTTACCTCAGAAACTGCTCATTCATGGCCACTGGTTGGTTGGAAAGACAAAGGTAGTGGTTCCCTCGAATGCATGTATAGCACATCATTTTCCTTTTGGATCGTTTGTTGTAGATCCACTATATTCTTTCTCTTGCGAGGATGTGGTTGGCAGTACTGGTTAAAGTATATCGACATTAAGCAGTTGTACAACACGGCATTCTTCAAAAATTGCTACAGAACGGAAGCGTTATCCTACGATGGTGTTTAGTGCTGATTCCATAATTTGTTCTTTATCGATAGTGAGCTAGTTCGACTTCCTTCACGACTCCAGTCTCTACATTTTCACTCGTGCCACTATTATCGATAATGTTACTCTTAGAGAAAGAGGTCTTAGAGACTCGAAATTTTCCACGTTTTGCCTCTAAAAGCTGAAGAACTCCTTACAGCTTTTAAGCAGCCATATCGGTGTTAACTTGACTTCAAGGATTTCTCTACTACACAGGCGCACGAAATACTCAGCAAACCTTTTCTACCACTTGTCTCTGGCGGTAGTGTCTTTAAGCTTAGATTGACAGTGGAGTTTGGAATCGTTCAGTTTTTCATTCACAACACCAACCTTTGGCGTTATACCTAAGTTGAATACTGTAGTCTTTCCATTTTCTTCTGTGATACACATATCTTTGAGACTTAGTTCATGGCAGAAAAACTGTGCAGCGGACGAGTTAAGTTAATCCTCCGCTTTTTCTTGAATATCCGTCTATCGCTTAATCCTACTTGGTCATTGTTTCAAATAGCTAGTTTTGGTAACCGCCGTGTGTTCCGTTAAGAAGCTGACATAACAACTGGCTTCTAGAATACAACGTAGTCACTAGCGAAGTCTCCATATTTCTTATTATAACTAGCAGGCTTATGAAAACGAATGTGGTGTCAAACTTTATCACTTCTTGGCACAAATGCTGAATTTGATCCTTTGCTGTTTAGAAAGGTTCTGTCCTTGTTTGTCATATCGTTGACATTTTTAGTTCTCTTATTGTGTTGTTGGCATCGTTAATGAAATCAATGTCATTCTTCAAGCCTGCAAGTGCGAGTTTCTTATGCGTAGTGAATTCTTCGGTGAAATTATTTCTGGACATGTTCTGTGAATATTCTCTAGATTTGATCAATCCCTGAGGGATGCGCTACACATTTGACTTCGTTAAACATCGATGGAGGTGATTGAATGCATATCTGGGCTTTACAATGATTCGCGGTGGCCTACCGATGTATCGAACCAGTGCTGCTATCCTCCCAGATAAGTCTGGTACCAATTTGTCGACCACAGATGGATGGAAGGCTTTGTGAGCCATGGGCGCGGGGATAGATCCCATGTATGTGTTGCAGGGCGCCTCCGACCACTGCAGTACGCCCGCCCTTCGTAAGTAAACCGGTTGTAACTCCTTGAATAGAGGAGATGTATCACTTAACACATAGTGCAGTTGCCATATCTCAGTGTGGTCACTTTAGTATGTGTAGTGTTATCAGATCCGTTAAAAGTTGTATTGTTTTAGATGTCGAAAAGCCTGGGTAATGTCGTTGATCCCTTAGACGCCTCAAAGTTGTACACAACAGATGGTTTACGCTATTTTTTATTGAAACAGGGCCTACCTAGTGGAGATTGCGGTTGGTTTTAGTTCCTATGTGTTAAAGTGGTCAGTTCTCTGCGTAAGACATGTTTTTATGTACCCCATTTCAGATTTTAGTGAAGAAAAAGCACTAAACGTAATCAATAGCGACTTGGTAAATAATATTGGAAACCTACTGAGCCGATCTACCGTCCGAAAACTTAACCCTTCTCAGTTATACCCGAGATTTTCCGAAGATATCGCAGATTCTCGCGTCATGAAGTCTGCTATCCCTCTTATCAAAGAGTTAGAAGAGATGAGAGGTGATCCTGTTCCACTCATTGCTAGGCCATTTTAAATCACTATTATTTGAAAACGCCCACGCTTTTTGAGAGCACCGCTATTTGTTTTTAGAACCTTGTATTTTCAGAGAAAAGTTTGCAGTTTTACGACGATATGCTGTTTCATAAGGCAATTGAAAGAATAATGGCAGGTTTAAAGTCAGGAAATAGCTTCTTTCAATCGACAGAGCCATGGAAACTAAGAGACCGACTTGCGGTGAGATTAGATTTAAGGAAGTATTCATTAGGTTATTAGGTTGGAATACTCACTGCTTTTCCTTTTCAGTTGGATACTGTGCTCTACATTACGTATGAGACTCTCCGCGTGTCATCCATATTGCTGCAACCAATAATGCCAACTCTAGCCGATCATTGTTTAACGAGTTATGTATATTTTCATTCCACGACAATTTCATTTGATACCCTAGTACTACTTTAAATATCCTCCACATCACTGATTTGTTTTATTCAATTTTCTCGAAGTTGGGGATACTGTTAGGACGGATAATGAGGTTTGTAAGCTTGTTTCTAGAACCTTATTTTTGAAAACGTCCAAAAAAGTGTTAGAATTTCTGGAGAGGTCATATGATTTCGCAAATCTTTTATTATAGGCTTGGGATCCCGTTTAATAAGAGACAAGTAGGAACAACGTTTGTCAATCTCCATCACGAAGGACATAGTCTAGGCGACGATCGTGGACCCCTCTTGACCAGAATCAACGGCGAGGCGTAAGATGTTGTAGTGTCCTTCAAATTATTATGAATGGCAGCTTACAGCAGCCTAATATGCTGCCCTTGTGGTAACGTAAAATCATCGTCGATATTGTTGATTTTCCTAGGGATCTCATTAAATTAGTGAAAATATTTTTTTGCGCGCTAATTGTTATCACTGTCATTCTTTTGTTCTGCTTGTTGCTTTCTTTAACAATTGGAGTCCGATGTGAATTGTTTTCCCTCATGCCTTAAGGAAATTTGCCCTCGTAAATTACCAACAACTCATTTGTTTTCCGGTTGTTTACTCTGCCATATAGATTTTCGCTGTACCTTTTTGTATCAGCGGATAATATATGCAATATCCTGTATCGGCTATAGGACCAGAAAAGTTTTCTTCTCACAGGTAGTGATAAAAATGGAACTTTTTTTTGGGAAGAAGACTTTTCCTACTGAGCAGAGTAAATGTGATTTGTATATGCGGGTTGATAAGCCGACATGAATTGGATTAAATTCATACTGCGTTAGGACAAAAATTTTATGTCGCCCGAAATGACCGCCCTATAAAGTGACATCGGGCTTGTTAATGTTAACGAATGAATTTTTCCTTTCTAGCGTCTTCCTTATGTGGCCTGTTACTATTGATATTCTTTCCATTCCATTCATGTTATTGTTCTACGTTTGGCATAGTTCCTGTTATCAACAGCTTTTACGCACGACTAGTATCTGTATCAGTATTCTCATAGCGCAACCAACGAAGACCCAGCCACTTGATGTTTGTCAGTTTTTGCCAGACTTTGTTATGAAAGAGTTCGGAGACTGTGAAAACAGCGAGGATTAAAGTTCATTGTGCATTGATGATATATCATTTCCGGTACTCGTGCTAAATCATTTGTTTGTTTACGGTGAAACACTTGTTAATTTGTGCAAACGCGGTTAAAGGTCTCTCATTAGTGTAGTTACAGATTCAGCGGTAGAATTACGATAAAGAGTTCTTCTTAATTCGCAATGACATGGTATGTGGGGCATTTCAATGGTCAAAAGAACCTCGCAAATACAAAATCGAGGTTAATTAGGGCTCTACCATGAAGCTTTTGAAAGCATGCACCATATCTTGCATCCAGGCTTGAACTAGAGCAAGAATTTCCACGCATTTGCTCTTAATATTATTTGAATGGGTTATGAGGGAATCCGAAGTAGAGCTGCAGAGTGACATGCAGCTTTAAATAAAAATGTTGGACGAAATATCATGTGATATGTTCTACAACGCCAAACAGGACATGGTTGTTTCACTATGTAACTGTGTGAGGAAATACGACAGTCCTTGGACTTTACATAATCGAATCGGAGCTCCGTCCTAGTGAAAATTTCACCGCGATTCACGGCGTTTCGGATTTTGAATAGTTGAGGGATTCCATTTCTTTTTTATTTTATATGACCCGTCACCATGGATCTCCCTCGTATGAGGGATCCCAATAACCCGTTAGTCGTGAGGCTACGTGGCGCGTCCCCAAGTAGCAGATAGGGGTTTGATCACGTACCAAAAACGACTATTGCTTCCCTGACACGCAGGTGGATACAGGGGATGGACTCCCTATTTCTGCTGCGTCGATTTGGCACATACCTTCTGTATTTGCTAGGCGTACTCATGCATGCGTGTGTGGGTGCGTTCTTGCCTATGCGGATTCTATCCTACGAGTCAATTCCGCCAAAAGCCTGAAATCAGGTGACTGGGAAGTATATGGGAGGCGGTTAGGAGTCGCCTCCAACAAATAAGATCCATGTCCACTCTGGGAGAGCCTGGCAAGCTACCGGTGAGTATACCCAGCACCCACGTTCAGGCTATACCTGGGTATCAAAAAGCTAATAACAATAAAAGAAGCGCGCCTATTCCTCTGATCTCGAAAGGGACTCCAATTCGGCAGCATTAGGTAAGACGAGTATGGAGAGGCTGCTAAAATCCCACGGTCAATGGAAGATGTCTGGATCACGAAGAACTATGGTGACGATCTGTACCTACAATGCACGTATACTTGCATTCGAGTCCTCGATAGAAGACTTGCTCATGCAAGCAAGACGAATAAGGTACGACGTCATCGGCCTGGCCGAGACGAGAGTACATCACCCATTCAACGCCATTTATGATACCGGAGAAGCAGTGCTCGTTGGAACATAGGACAGTAGAGGAGTCGGCGGCATCGGCGTTCTCAACACGTGTTTGTCCATAAACATTGATTCATTCGAACAACTAACAACCCGAATCGGACGTTTACGATTAAAAAGATATGCATCAATTCCGGTTCTGACAATCTTTGTCGCCGACATCAAACTATGACGAAGAAGAAGAAGCGTTCTATATGGACTTGAAGAACTTTTACGGAGAAGACCACACATTCCTCAAGGTCAACATTGGAGATTTCAACGCCACGATTGGACCAAGAAGAACGTATGAAGAACGTCACACAGAACTGTTGAAGCTTCCAGAAAGGCACTGGGGAAAATTGTCCACGATTACTACTCGGATCTCTTCAAAACCCATTTCCTTTTGTCGTCATGCAAAATAAAGGAGGATGGATATGTCGCCTTACCGGTTCTCCCTCTCGATATCCTACTTATAGGATATGCTATTTCCTTGGTAAAGAACCGAACAACATCTGAACCGGACAGGACAAGAACTGAACAGATGTACAAAATTCCTCCACTCCTCATTAACAGACTGGCTCAGTTGTTCTCACATTACCTGACAGAATGCCAGGTTCCTACTTAGTGGAAGACCAGCAAGACAGTGCTTGTTCAAGAAGGGTGACCTGCACGATATCGGCAACTATCGCCCAATCTGCTTACGGTCTGTCGTCTACAAACTTTCCACTCGAGTCTTCCGCAAGAAGATCGACAGAACTTTTTGCACGAAGGTCGGCCATGTGAGCACGCAGGATTTCAAGAAGGATTCGAAAGGATAGACCAAATCCACATGATAACAAGATTCATTGAAGTATTGCGAAAATACAGGAGACAGCTCTATCTCACTTTCTTCAATTTAAATAAAACTTGACTCAGTTGAGATAGCAGTAGCGGAAGTCATGGACAGCCAAGGAATCCCTACTCAGTACATGGAGGTTCCTAATGAGCTATCTAAAAATTTCACAACCAAAATATCACCTTTCTACAAAGCTTTTAATATCGACGTCAAAGGAGGGTTAGGCAAAGCGAATCCATCTCGCGAAAATTGCTTACTGCCACCCTCGAGAGCGTCATACGAACACTGGAATGGGACGAAATTGATGTGTATATCGATAGTCAGAAACTATACCTCCTTAGCTTGCTGAGGACCTCGCTCTTATGGTAAATCTTAGCCATGCGGAACCAATGCTTGTCGAGTTGACGAGTTTGTAGCTGCCTGGGAAATACTTTTGGATTTATGAGTCCCTCGGACTATATAAAGAAGCGTTTTATTCAGCCAGAACATGTCACGCAATAGGCACATGCACGGAATTAAGTTATTCATATTGTGCACTGAAGGAGGAAACTTATACAGATTCGAAAAGACAATCGAGAGCTGTGGATGTAAATGAATTTGTGATAATGAGGTTGACTGACGAATGTTTGATGGGAAGGACATTTATATAACCGTAACTCGTATTATAGTACTTCCTCAGTCAAAAGCTCACCCCATAGAGCTCATCTGATTTACACGCGTAGGAGAAATAAGAGGAATTCCCAAAGAGGTGATCCTCCAGAAGTTAAACACGACAATTGTCAACATAGCAAAGTGAAGGCAATATAATGGTCTAGAAGTACGAATATAAGAATGGCATTATTATGATGTTTACAGTTTGAGGAAGTCGTCTATATAATCAAGAACAGCAATCATCGAATGTTATAACCAGATAAACATGGACGTGAGCAACTAGGTGGATCGTCGCGGTCCATATGTGGGACAACAAGTAAGCTGTACATACATCCTTGTTTTTTCATGGTTTATATGCATCTATATTTATTTTCAACTTAGATACATACGGCTACAGTTCTATACAGCAATGTAGAGTTACTTAGCAAGTGCATGGAAGACCTATTGCGGCTATGTGGAATCTCTGTCACTTCAGGAATCTAGTGACGTTGTAGATTGTCTTCTAGATGGACGTGGTCCTCAGTCACCATCTAGTCTTCTCCTGGTGAAAATCAGTGGAGAATCAAAGAAATAAAGGCGTTATGTTTAGTGCTACAAAGAGAAAAAGACGAACGATTAGCAAATAGTTAAGTCTCCAGATATTGGAAAATGTTCAAAGTGGATTTATATTAAATGTCAGTTTAAAAAACCCTTTTCCGGTTGCTCCAACGAAAAAAGGTAGAGCTCTCAACGTTGACAATTCCTGAGGAATCCTCTTTAGATTAGACTCAGCACTGCTAACGGTTAGTGTATCTGAGCTATGCAATGACTTGAGGTGGTCCTATTGATGAATCAAGTCAGTGCTGCAATCCTCCCGGAAAATTCTATTACGAATTTGCTAAGCCTTGAGGAATGGAAAACTTAGGGATTGCCGTTTGGGAGATTTAACCAGTAGTGCTAAGGTACAGCAGTAGAATTGTGGGCTATAGTCACCAGATAAATCCACGACGGCGGTTCTGAGTAGAAGTGCTAGAGACGGATTTCTTTCTTTGAATGAAATGCCACACTACAATAAGCTGATTGTTTGCGTCTACCTGTATTTGATCGCTATTTACCACACAATTTGTCAAGCGCGCGATTTACGGCGTACACCTTACAATTGGGTAATTAGACCTTTGTATATAACAATATTAATAGAACAATAACGATATGACTATATCGAGAAATGTAAACAGTATACACGATAAGATGGTTCCGAAATCAACAAGCAAAGATGAAATGATAAGCAAGAGGTTACATCGAAAATGAGACGCAAACTTCTACAATACACTCGTGAAGTAGTACAAGGAACATGTACGACACAGAATACAACTTAACCAACAACAGAGAGAAGCAGGTGGCAGCGCGAAAACGAATGAGAACGAACGATGATGTCAGTCGAGTGGGCACAACTCCCTCCCATCCATTGTTTCCTCATTTATCCCGATGTTACCACACAAAACCAACAGAAATAAAATGCATCGTGTCTCGTAACCACTTGTTTTTCAAGTGAGCAAGTGCAAGGATACAAGGATATTCTTTAACTAGTTGCGAAGGCGTTACGTGATATAACTGCTGGTAAACAATTTCTACGAAAAACAAGGGCATGGAAAGATAAGGATATTCGTTCATTTTGTAGGATCACAATTTGTTGTAGCGATTGAAAATGAAACATCAATCAATCACAGTTTGAAAATTGAGCTTTGCATGGATCAGATGACAAACGGTGCACCTTTTCCCATAATCTCTGATAGCTTCTCGATAACCAGAGGAGTACAGGAGTTAAGGACTTAAAACAATTATATAAGTTGATGTTTTTCTTCAATAAGCAGACACGACGTTGTTATTATAGAATTTATTAGGATACAATGGCTGACGTTCCGGCGGTTTCACCTTCTTCAGAGCCGCTTATTTGTTGTAAATATTTAAGTTAGTTCATGGATAGCAGCCGCACAGAGTAATACATGGGCGAGGACTGTGCTTGTGTCAGGTCATTGGATTAGCCTGAGGTATGGCGCCAGGTCACGCGTGATGACAAGACACTCGTCCTTGCGGTTCATTTTTGAATTTTTGGAATTGATCCGAAACGCTTCAAGGGTTTTACGCGCTGATGTTTTCGATTCGTGCGTGAGGATAGTGACTCCCACTTCAAAATCTTCTCTGTTGTGTTCCTGCATCCTATGCGCGCCTAGTGAAGTGTTTGGTTTTAATTTAGATTTACCGACTAGGTGTTCTTTTATGCGGATGCAGAACGGTCTACCCGTTTCGCCAACGTATTCGTCCCCGTACTCTTTACAAGAGATCAGGTAGACTGTACCCGAACTCGTGCGATCACCTCTACTGTTACTGTTAGAGCAAATTATGCAGTTTTTCGTTATACATAGACGGTCATATAGGCGGTTGCGAACTAGCTGGCGTCTTAGAGTATCCGATGGTATCTCTATCACTCTTATGGAATTCTCTACACCGGTCCTTATTAAGCAACGTTTTATGATTGCACTTACTTCGTTTGAAATAAAGGGAAAGAGGAACGGAGCCTTGTTTTCGCTAGAGTTGTCGTTCCGTGGCGTGGTTTTTCCTCTATGCCTATGCCGAGAAGCTACAGTTTCGTAACCATTTGAAATGGCTATTCGGCGCGCCAGTTTCGAGGATTCTTCCCTCTACCTGTGCACACACTGCTGGCGACCCGAAACATATTTCTTATATGCGCCTTTTAAGTGTTTGAGGGTTGAGAGGAGAGGTAATGAACCACTATATTCTTACTACTTGGCTTTTGGTACCACTTCGTAATGTAGCCATTTTTTGACAGATTAATTTGGACGTTCAGGAATGGAAACCGGTTTTCTTTCGGTTTCTCACGGGTGAATTTTATGTACTCCGATTGTTCGTTCAATAACTCAAAGCGTTTGTCCATCTCCTCTTGTGTGGAGCAGGTGACAAAAGAATCATTTATATACCTACAGTAGAGTAATGGCCTGAGATCGATTACTGGTGCTTCCACTTTAGACATAAAGGCAACGGCAAGGGTTGGTGTCAGTCGCTGTCCCATTGCCCACCCTCTAATTTGCTTTTCGATTCAGAAGTTTATGGTCCTCTTGATGGTCTGTTTAAACTGCTCGATCTTCAGATGGTCCGGGAAATATTACGCGCAAATTAGAGGGTGGGCAATGGGGCAGCGACTGACACCAACCCTTGCCGTTGCCTTTATGTCTA